>JAKOGI010000044.1:52500-200000 GCA_029747015.1 Carnegiea gigantea
GACAATTTTGTTGTGTTGTATTCGTTTACAGGACCAAAGTGTAGTTGTCCACTGGCACATTGGGTTAATATGGTCGTCACCCCACAGCGAACCCAACGTGAATAGCACCGTTGACCACTGCATACAAGGATATGGAATGTGGTGCACAGCTGGCAACTAAGTTAATACTTAATGCACAACGGGATTTTCGTAATACACAGAGGAGCATATGCACACATTGTTTGCAGAACCGTAGTTGACGGACACTATAAACCAAAACGACCAAACACATTACAGGGGGTGGGGTGTAATATGTACATCGTACTTTATAATTGCATGCAAAAACGTGGACATAGACGACGTTATTTTCCTGATTCGGAGCCTAGAACATAACCTCATATATGTCCACTTCTGGGCTTCACATAACTGAGCCCACAAAAAACCCATGCAGTTCACCCCCGATGTATCTGTGGAAGATACTGATGATAATATGGTGTCTGATGGCTTCCGCACCCAAAAAAGCCGCCCAGCCTCCATCTTCAGTTAATCATATGAATGACCATGATGAACAATGTTACAACGTTATTGCCGATGTAATCATCCATGATTTGCACCGGTGCTCAGCGTATGACACAGCAACAGCCAACTGCGTGTTTGTGTCATGTGAAGCCCTCACCGCGTGTCCCTTCTCCAGTAATGTCGCCTTCAATTTGTTGACAGACGCTTGTAGTCTTCGGATTATAATGGTCTTGTCATGCCTCATCGGAGAATGCTTCAACCGGACGTCATGATCACACATCCTCTACAAATAAAATCGGATGTTACTCATGCAAAAATGCAGTCTTAATACAATTATATGTGCATAATAAATTACTTTAGCGTGGTATACCTGTGGACAAACTAACCAGCGTATACGTAGGACGTGTGGGTCCACAACCATTTCTGCTGGCGTACCACAGTCGCATACTATAGGGACCAAGGTGCCACATATAACCTGAGTACGAGGTCCCACGTGTGGGGCTTGCAGTGGTGATGAGGCATCCGATGCAAGGGGGTCCATGTACTCCATCTGGCTTGTATGAGGTCTTCGTTTTAAATTCAATTGCCTACTTGTGGGGTGGTTCGCATAGGAGTTATGGATGTGTATCAAGTGCAAATGGTAGGTGGGTGGAAACTCATTTTATATTGTCACTGGTTCGGTGAACGAGGTTGGCTAGTGTGGGAGGTGAATTGGGCGCCAAATTAGCCCATCAATTCCTGTCCATCATTGCATGTTATTAGTGATTTTCACTAAGCCACATCTCCCCTTAAATCATGCTTGCATCATCACAACAGTTGATCACTTAATTGCCTTGAAGTGAAAAAGGTGGCCCACCCATTTTGACGACACCATGATCTGTAATGTGGGTGTCCGCATTAGTATACTTGTGTGTAGTTTCATTAAATTTCCCTTAACTCCATTGCATACATATAATTATCTAACTCATGAAACCCCCATATACAAATGTTGCATTCGATCTCTACTTTTACTCCCGTAAACATGGTTGTTCAATGGAGTCTAACAATTACATTCAACTGAAGGTTAACTGTATTAGTCGGACAGCATAAGTTCACATGCATTATGCCGTATTGGACAAGTTCAACTACGCCAAAATTAACCACTACATTAGACAACGTACATTTCATATGATGAACCCCAAAACAATGACCACACACAGTCCCAAAAAAATACCCCGCCAACATAGCTACGATCACTACCCCACCACCCACGCCACCCAAATGACAAGTACAATATTGAGCACAACCAATATTGCAGACAATTGTTTCCACTTCAGCATATCAGCCCGCACCTTCAAATCCGCTGCCCGATCTTCTTCTTGGATGAAGTGGTGATCAGTTCGTTCGGTGCGCACCAAATCTCGAACCTCTCGTAGCTCCTCAGTCAGCTGGTCAATCACGAGTCTGGCTTGCTTCGGGTAGTCCAGGTCCACCACGGCAAGGTATTGACAGGCTGATTCGTTCTACATGGGGTCATACGTGGAGGGGCGTGAGCAGCACAGGTCAGTTATGTGGAGGAGGAGTTGTATGGGATAACCAGAGGTTGGAAATTCACTACATTGACAATGACTGAATTAAAATTTACCTCAAGTGGACAAACAAGGTAACGCCGCCTGTAGTTGTCGTCCGCCTCATACATTACAACTTCACAGCCACAGTCGCAGTAATACTTTGCGATGTTGTCGAAGTCACTCCGACTTAATCCCGACCATCCAGATGACTTAGTGGTGGACGTTCTTCTTGATCGCCTAGCTATGGTCAGTTGACAGTTTCGGAGAATAACGAACACAATAAGACCAACCCCAACTACTCACTCCTCCCCCCTTGTGTTTTATAAGGCCAACACATTTCACTTGAAGGCAATTCATTGATGAGGCAGTCCTTCGGTAGGACCACCCCAACCCCTACTGTACAATTAATTCTTATGTGGAGTAGTTGGCAACATTAAATGTTGTACATGGTTTAGGGGTGACACCATTTACTAAGGCCCCCTCTGTATGACAAACCTCACCGTGGTCAACACCTCACTTTTATATGTACAACACCTCCTCCAACACCCACCCTGCATGATATTGTTCCTGTTTTCGCAGATCATGTCACTGTTAACCACGACACACACTGACCGTAGGGGAGGTGAACATTTTCATTGGGGTTCGTTGCCCTCAATTGATGTTAATTCCCCTAGTTAGTTCCGCACCGGCCACCATAAATCGGCGTAGTTATTGATGTTGCTATATGCACCCCGTCTGGTATATTGTTGTTTTCCTTACATATTCCATTTCACAATATACACTTATTCATTTGCACATTCATTGCTTTCACATGTGCCGCTTCAGTGTCGCCCTCAGAGTAAGATTACCCCCGCTCGTGCAAATAGTGGGGCCTCCCACACATGTCTCCCCAGTGTCTTTGGGTGACACAAAGTACTCATCAATTACCATGTCTATCACAGCTTCAATCTCTCAGTTTCCCATAGGTGTACCACTTACACAACATGGTTTACCATGGTGAACATAGGCCTCATCCTTGGTAAATATGGTAGAGTACCTCACACCTCCCACGAATGCAAGAAGGTACGTACTCATTTACACACAAACAGGGGTGGGGGTGCTCATAGCTGCGAAGGCAGTATGATCATAAAGCCAAAGCAGCACAGCTTCTATCTGTCAGTTTCGCATTTGTGTACCACTTCCACACCATGGTTTACCACGATAAACATAGGCCTTATGCTGGGTAAACATGGCAGAGTACCTCACACCACCCACCCATGGAAGAACATACGTACTCATTTACATAGAAATAGGGGTGGGGGTGTCCTGATAGCTGCAAAGTAAGTATGACTAGAAAGCCAAAGCAGCACAGCTTCTATATGTCAGTTTCCCATGGGTGTACCACTTCCACACCATGGTTTACCACGGTAAACATATGCCTTATCCTGGGTAAACATGGCAGAGTACCTCACACCACCCACCAATGCAAGAACATACGTACCCATTTACACACGAATAGGGGTGGAGGTGTGCTCACAGCTGCGAAGGCAGTATGATCAGAAAGCCAAAGCAGCACATCTTCTATCTGTCAGTTTCCCATGAGTGTACCACTTGCACACCATGGTTTACGATAGTGAATATTGGCCTCATCCTGCGTAAACATGGCAGAGTAGCTCACACCACCTGCTAATTCAAAACGGTACTTAATTATTAACACACAAACAGAGGTAAACCTGCCAGCCCCCTATACACATGCACCAATGAACTTGAACTTCAACATAAACTCACAAACAGGGGTGGGGGTACGATGACAGCTGAGAAGGCAGTATGCGCATAATGTCACAGTTCGACATCTGTAATGTGCGAGTTTCCCAGCGGTGTACCACTTGCAGACCATGGTGTACCACGATCAACATCAACCCCTTGCTGGATTAACATAGCACGTTACCTGACATAGTGTAACAATCTACATCCTAACTTCATCATTAACATACAAACAAGGGTACACATGCCAGCCCCCTGCACACTTGGACCAATGTACTTGCACATCACAAGTCAAACAGGGGTTGGGGTGGAGGACTGCACTGTCACAGTTACCCACAGGTTTATCAGTTGTAGACCATGCTTTACCACGGTTAACATTGGCCTCCTCTCGGGTAAACATTTCAGGTTGCCTGACAGCAGGGAACATCAAAAACTCTACTTCACATACAAATAGGGCTGGGGGTGTGCTCACAGCTGACAATGCAATATGAGCATAATGCAAAAGTATTTGCCAATTGGGGACATCCGTGGATTGCAACCTATTGTGGTTCAACAACCTGGTACGTACGACCCATCCAACAAAGCTTCAACTTCCACAATATCGCCTTTGTAGTTGGCATCAAAGTTCGCACGGGGATTGCGATAAGTACGCCTCGTGTGTCCACCTTCACCGCATTTGGAGCACCTTTGAGACCTCGTCCCCTGCGTTTGTGACTCCCTGCGCTTTGACGGTGGCCTACCTGGCTGTCTCCCATTGGTGAGGGGTAATATGCAACGGTCATAGTCATCATCAAGCTTATCCCCACCGACCACTTGCCCCGTCTTCGCATCAATTGTTCTCACGTCATGTGTCTCCATCGGGTGCACCAGTTGGTTGTATATTATTTGTTGGGTTGTAGTCTTATAAATCGGGTACGCGTAGTCATACACCTATAAGTTCGCCTTAGCTATCACAGCCAACACATGACAGCACGGAATACCTCGCGTTTGCCACACCCTACACGTGCAACTCTGTTGTCCCAACTTCACCACTAACTTATGACTGTTGGTAAGCTCGACACTGTATTCCCCTAATACTAAACTGTAGCACTCTACAGCTGCAATACAACCCACCTTTTGGTAAGTGTCAACCAGCTTCTGTTCGATTCTCTTCCCCACCCTATTCTTCCACTTCATCGTCTCCTGCTTGTGCTTGTCCATCTTCTTCCCAAGCTTCTCTAAGTGCCCACTGACAAGCCATGGCACGGGTATAGGGCGTAGTCATCTCATCCAATTGTTCTAGCTTTTTATAACATTGTTATTCATTCTGCCCTACATTTCCTTCCCAAACTTCGAAGCAGCCCATTGTTCTGGCTCATTGTCGTCCACCCAAGCACCAAGCTCTGCCTTGTACCCCCTCAGCTCCTCCACTGTGACATTGAACTCCGCTACTGTTGGAGCATAAGCAACTCTGTACAACATTTCCTTCACTATCTGCTTCGTCACTTCTTTTCGGATACCATGCTTTGCTGCCTCCTTCAAAAAGTTCTCCGTCAGGTGCCGTAAGCAGTAGCTGTGGTACTCCTTACCACATACCTGCACCACTGCAGCTAGTAAGGCAGGGTTCCTGTCCGACATGATCACTGGCTTCAGACCTCCCAGGCACTCCATTACTGTTTAAAAGAACCAAACCCACTCCTTAATTACCTCACTACAAAATATGCCATATGCAAAATTGAAGAGGTGATTATCCGCATCCAACGCACACGCAGCAAGTAGGGTTCCTTTGTAAGGTCCGCTCAGATGGCACCCATCCACGAACAGTATCTTCCTACACCCCAGTTAGCGGCGTACGCAACAAACATCCTTGTAAACCTCGAACCCTCAACCTCACAGAACGCCACTGATCCGGGGTTCACTCTGACTATGGCCGCACACATCCACGGCAGCAACTTATAGTGATCATCGGGTCTCCAAAGCACAATCATGCGCACAAACTCCCCAGCCCTCCATGACTGCATGTATGTCAGCCGAATCCCCAGCTCCAACTCCAGATCCTACATAATGTCCCTCGGTGCATAATCCATACACAACCTCACCTTACCGTCAATCAGGTGTGCAAGGAGTTCGGCTCTAACACGTTCTCTCCCCCACACACCGATCTAACACAGTTCCCCGACATTGTGTTTATGCTGCCCTACAAAGTCTTTTATGCACATAACCTGCGTGTTCTTCCCACCTCTTACACATATGTAGAAAGGAAAATCGCTTGCGTTGCACCTCACCACAATTCTTTACTTGCAGTTCCGCTCAAACCGATAACTGAAGTGGTTCGTAATTGCGAACTTGCACATTTCTTGCCGAAATGCTTCAGCTGATTGGAAGATCTGCCCCTCCCCCCTAAGTAACTTCTTCTATATGCTCAACTTATGGTAGTAGCTTTGCACTTGTAGACCCGACCATGGCCACACGCTCTCATTAGCGCTGCTCCTTTCATCACCCCCTTTACCTTGGCTGCTTTCATCCCCTCCTTGTACCGCCGCCTCGTCCTCCCCTATATCCTTCGACGTAACTAATATCTCATCATCGTCAGACATCTCAATTATTTTCCCGCCAACTCTCACCCTAGTTTGTGGATGATCATCACTGCATCTGCTACTTCCCCTTACAGCCGCCCTGCAAACAAAATACACAATAAAGCAACATGTCAAGAACTTGTTGTCATTCCCCATATTCACTAACATTATTCATCATACCAGTATTCACATTTAACCCACCTTTTCACACTTGCTCCATTACGACCCTGTTGGACGATATCATCCCTATCCCTGCCGCTCCTCACACAAACTACCCCCTCCTCACAAGTCCGCATTGCCTTTTGGGTGCGCCTCTTCAGCCCATTACTTTCGCCCACGTACAAATATCCGGGCTCATCATTCCCCTTCATAAACATCCTCACATCACCACCCCCCTCCAACTCCATTACCATCCCCCGGTCGTACTTCAAACTGTACCATAATTTCTGCACAGCCAACTCAATGCTGGTAATCTCACTCACCTTTCTTCGCACCTCTTCCAACCTTATATCCTCTTTGAGCACCATACACTTCGTCCAGCCCCTACATACGTTACTTTTCCACCTCCACCATCGTCCAACTCACCCCCCATAACACATACACAACTACCTCTCTGCCACCACCACTATCTCCCACATCAACACCATCTCCATCCATTCCTACCACACGTCACACTACCGACTACCGTACGATGGTATGGGTTAACTACCTTCCCGATTACCCTGCACATCAAACAATAACAGTTGCTGGTTAGCCAAACAAATTACGCACCATCCACTACAATCACCTACATACTATGCGTCTCCAACACCACTGCTATCTGTCTCCCTATTCATTACACTACGTTTACCATGGTTAACACCTCATTTTCCCCTGGTTCTACACTGCCCTCTTCTCATTCACTGTAAGTGTCAAAATACATCATCTTCTCTCCTTGAGAAGCACATGAGAAGCACACCCTACCCCACCCTCCAACATGTCCACCCATGTAATTCGGTTTTCACGCAGTAGCATTACTGCTACCCTAGCAAACGGTGACTAAGAACATGTCACACATGTTACCCTGCCCATTTACTCTTCCTACACCCTAATTCATTCACCAAAATTACATTCCATATACCAATTTCATTAACAACATTAAATATTTAACATACCTTACGTTTACCACGCCACTTGAAGGGGTCTACCAACGTCAGGCGACCAAGGGCTTCTACCTCAGACTTCACGCCGACAATGTCAACTTCCCACCATCACCAAGCACTACAACCTCACTTCCACCTTCCATCTGAACTTCCTCTCACCTCCACGTTCACACCTTGCCTCAACCCCCTTCTTCTCCCACAACTAAGTTGCCTTCAACAATTGGGGCTAGATTTTCCCCCATTTTCATTGCTCACTACACAAGGATTAAGGAGTACATTGAGCTTTGGACTGAGATTGAGAGAGAGAGAGAGAGAGAGAGAGAGAGCGCACGTCTAAGCTCCACACAAGACCCTTGTTCTTTCCCTTGCCTTCGCTCCCTGCGTTGTTCCCAGCTTTTGGAGGAGAGAGAAATTCAGCGACCTACAAGCAGCAACTCCCCACCATTTTCAGTAAGGGCATGTTGGTCCTTTCACTTTAATCTGCTTTCCCCCTCATTGGCTTTTCCCTCCAAAAGCAACACCCATTTGTTGCATAAAAAATGGGCTTGTTGAAGGGTTGTTGAAGAATGATCCAGCTGTAAATTTCCTTTGCTTCAATATGACTTACCTTTTTTAAAACAGTTACATCAATCAATAAACCAAAAACAAAAATCAATCAATTGAACCCAAAAAGCCATTCACCAAGCTAAGAGGAGCTAATTCATCGTTTCGGTCAATAAAGGCCTCCATCGTCAACTATAGATGGCTGCAAACTGTGACTTGGGTGGGGGGGAGTCTCTGCTCATCGGCGAAAATTAGCAAAATGAATCGCGACTGTCGAATGGGACTAAAGGAGGAGAATGCATAAGGTGAACAATTTCACCGAGCAGTATTATATCAACTGCAGATTCCTTACTAGCCAGCTTATGGCTAGTAATTATGTGCTTCTAAAGAAGTTTCATTAGAGGGATGTGGACAAAGGGTGTTGGTTGTTTTTTTTTTTTTTTTTTAGGGGGGAGAAACTGTATTATACCACCAAATGTGACCAAGGGGTAGAACTAGGATGAAGGCGAATGGTTTCATCGGGTAGCATGATGTCAACCGCCAGATCCGGTCTAGTTGTGCCAACGCACAACTAAAACATATTAGCTATTTTGATTCATCTTCATTTAAATAATTATGTTATGCACTGTATTTCAGTTCAGCATTTGTATAGTTTATGGTGTTTCAGGTTGAGACGACGAAATGGGTAATCATGAAATATATAAATACAATTTTGGTCGTTTGTATTACCGAATAAAACCATAATAATAATAATGAAATTATGAAATAAAATGCAAGGAATAAATTAATCAAGATAAGCAAAGTTATAATTTTTCCAAAACACACTGTGAAAACCCTATTAATAGCCCAAAAATTTTTAGCCTAAATTTTGGCCCAAATAACCATTAGGTTTAAAGAGGAAAAAATGAAAAGGGTTATGAAAAAGAATAAGCATCAGAAAAACTAGAGTGAAATTCATCAAAACTTACAAGTTATGAAACCAAAAAAAAAAAAAAAGATAAAACTAACCTTTATTACTAAGTTCCACCATTTTTATTGTTGACTTTGTTAGTAAATGTCTTGTTTAGATTAGAATAATGTTACTTTGTGATTATTAAAGTTTTGATGAAGAGAGTAGGCTTGGAGATGCATCAGAGCTCATGGGGCAGATATGGTGAACTGGGATTTGGTGGTCGAATATGGGTTCATGTTCAGTTTCATTGAACTCATGAAATTTTGGATGAATTCTACTAGTAATTGAATGAAAAATTAGTAGGGTATATATAGGAAATATGTTGGGTTATGTTGCCATGAAAATGGGTGCTTGAGCTTGAGGTTGGTGATGGGAGTAAGGGAGGGGTATGGTCTAATTTTGGGGGTTCGATTTGAATTGGATGAATTTTCAAGGAATTTTTGTGTGCTAAATGAAATTTGGAGGTTGAGTATGTGGGTGTGGGTGTTTGCCATACGATGGGTGAAGTATAATGAGGTTGAAGATGGAGGATGGAGCGAAATGCAATAATGAGATAATTTTTCTTGAAATAAATATGTAATAATCCAACCCTAACCCACATTTATTTATTTAAATCATATTTATTTATTGAATTAATCATACTTATTCATCTAATTAATCATGCTTAATGATTTAATAACTCATGGTTATTTGTTTAATCAAATCATGTTTATTAGTTCAATTACACTCAATTTATACATTTACCGAATTATCTTATGTCATTTAAATTTTCCGCTTTCATTCATCGTAATTAATCATCCCGGTTAGGAGATATTTTATTTGGGTCCCACTTTGCAATTCAAGTTTCATTGATTGATTAAATATCGGGTGAATCGATATTAGGCCTAGGTAAGTATTATTTAGTGACTAATTATTTTCTTACATTCGGTAAACTTTAATCCCGAGTAATACAAAATTTTCCCAACACTTCGAAAAAATTTTCAAGCCCAAAATTAGCTTGTTGGGCCCAAAATAAAAGCCCAAAACCTTGCTAACTTTGTTATTTTACTAATTGCTCATTTTAGCACCTAATATTAATTAGCAAAAAGTCACTTCTTCGATTGAAAATTTGCAGCCACATGTAGCTAATAATTAACAATGTTTACACACAAAAATTCAATAAAAATGGCAAAACCCAACCCTCTATTTTCTCTCTCTACCTCATGCCCCTTTGTGCAGAAAACAGGGTAGCAGCTGCTGCCCCTTATGCCACCATTTTTTGTGGTTTCCAGTCATTTTTGTGGCCACCTCCCAGTTGCCCCGACTTCCCCTTGTTGCCCGCTATCATGCCCAACCACCAAAAATCACTCAAAACAGCCCCCTCCTCCATCCAATTTTAGTAATGCATATCCAGACCCCTTGTTCTATTTTAAGTTTTTGGGTTGTTTTAGTTATGATTATTATTTATATGATCAAATTGATAGTTATTGTGCAATTTTTTATTGACTTGAAATTAAGCAAGTATGAGTTTGAGCTTGTTTATCTATCTTGTTGTGATTTGTGTTATAAATCATGAAAAATATGATGTTAGATGATCATTTTGAAGCCAATTATGGTTATTTGGATGCTCACTTGAATGACCAAGAATTAGAGTTTTCATGATCAAGCTTGATTTAGGTGCGTTTTTGTGTTAAATATGTTCATTTGGATCATATGAGGTGATTTATGATGTTGGATACGTTATTGGATTGAAAATGAATCTTGGATGATTATGAAGTAAAAATTATGAATTAAGGCTGTCTAAAGGGATGTTGAGGCTCACCCCATGGTTTGGTAATTTCAACAAGTGATTTTAGAGGGTAATTATCTGAAAAAGGAGGATAATAAAGAAGGTAGCAAGCAGTAAAGGGCCCAGAAATAGGGGACTGTTCTGAGAAAAACTGATAATGCGTGGCCTGTCAAAAAATTATGAATTTTGCTGGAAAGCTAGATCAATGAGTTACCTTTCAAATGGACTTTGAATCACCTTAATCCGAATTCTATGGACAAAGTTATGGCTGTTTTGTTAGAACTACATAGGTTCAAGCAAAATTGACACACTTGTGTTCTAGCCCCATTTTGGAAATCCTATTGTAGGAATCATATTTTGTGTTATGAATGAAAGTTTTTTAGGACTCCTTATTCTTTCCATATTGGGTTTTAGTCTCCATTTGAGGTTAAGGGTGAAAGTTATAAATTTTTGAAGTGAACTCACCTGCTTGGGTGTAAATTGGGCTGTTATTGCAATTTCTGTACAACGTATACTTCGAGGGAAATTCTAAAATTATACTGTAGATTGTCTATATTATTTTCAAATTTCCTATAATATTTCATGAATTTTGATTGAGTATTTCAAGTTTGGTGATTTTTGGAAGCATTTTGAGAAGTTATGTAAAGAGCAATAATAAAGATTGAGTGAGATTTATCATGCACTCATTTTGTGTATTTTGGGTCAAGTAAGGTCATTTAAGGAGGAAATAAATATTCATGGACTTTCATGGAGCTTTTAGCTTGATTAATGAGAAAAAAGAAGATAAGTATATAATTTGGGAGCTTGTTTATAAACTTTGAATCAATTATGGATTTCACAAAGAACATACCAAGTTTAGTGAGCTTAATAGCTTCTATTGAGTTCAATGATTCATTTGGGATGGAAATCTATATCTAATGGATTTATGAATGAAATATGGGAAGTCAGGAGAATGTTTGACTTAGAACCATATTTATCGGATCAAGTTATTGCAGTTTATGCTATTTTGAACCAAAATATATCTCTTTTGGCCTCAAACCTCTATTACTTACTCAATTCAAAATGTATCAAATGTATTTATCAAGCTAATCTAGTGTACTCACTGTTATCTTGAATCAGGCTATACATCAGCGAGCCTTAAACCCGTATTAGCAACCTATCTTAGAAAAGGCCAAAGCCACTCTCCCATTTATCACCATCAAGGCCTTTTCCTTTCTAATCTCATTTATCTCATTGTGGTCTATTTCATTTCATTTTTTTATATCAAATTTACTTACTTTCATTTATTCAGATTTGAAGTTATCTTGAAATATCCAAGTTATGTATATCATTTAATTACTCAATTTCTGTTACACATACTTTCACTTACTTAATTATGTGAGCAAAGATCATTCACTGACTGCACATACTTATAATGACATTTATGAAATAGAGTCGAAGCCTAGTTATCATTCCCCATTATGCATAAGTGTAATCAAATCAAAACATATTTATCAAGTCAGGTGACATTTATGAAATATATGACATTTATCAAGTCAGATGACATTTTTTAAAGGCTCAAGGTACATCCATTTCCTATATCTTCAGAAAGCACACCATGTTTATCAAGTCACAACTCCAAATGAATTTATCGATGAATCAGTTTATATAGCGATTTGCCATTTAACTTGTAACCCCGTCAGTTATCATCTATAGGGCGTCAGCCCGTCATTTACCCGCGAGGCTTCAGGCCAACTCTTGATTGGATTGGCAGGTGTACACCTATGTATAGATCATATCATTGCTGGGGGTTCACATCCAGATAATAATGAGTAATTCAGTTTCATATTACATTCATTTTTATTGTTATTGTGAACTAAATGAATTGCTAAAGCAGGTACCCATCAATAGTATTTCTCCACTCACTTTACAATACAAGAATGCATGTACTGAGTTTTAGCTCACATTTTCGAATTGTTTTCATGTTTTCCATTTTAGATGATGAAGTATCACATGTTTTTCCATTTAGCAAGCCCTTTTGGAAGTCATCAGATGCTCACAGTGAGTTCAACATAGCATGAATGTTGGAAGGGACCTCAAGGTCAAGTTGGGTCTATATTCAATATACTTGTGTAGTATCGAGTGCGAGTTAGCACATAGTATAATTAAGTTGATTGTATTGAAGTTGAATAATTATGGACTTTGGTTTTGAAGTAATTCAGTTTAATAGATATTGTGATTGTGAACATGAGTTGCAAGATTAACTGGTTTCAACGTGCCTTGTCCTTATCAAGATAGGGTAGCGCCTCCTTAAGTCTTCCGCTGCAGTTTTTCGTAAATCATGTCATTAGCATTTTAGGTGCGTTATAGATTTGGTATCAGAGCTAAGATTTTAAGGGCCACTGTGAGCGATCAAGTGTTTATGAATTTGCTATCAAGGTATGTATGAGTTATGTTAGACCAATTAAATGAGCTATTGATTATAAGTTCATATTTATGGGCATATAAGGAGGAACCATTTCAATTTGGTTGACCTAATCATTTGGTAATATCCTGAGATCCGAGCATTAGCAAGGTAGAGTGTGGAACCATTTGGGTGACCTATTAGTGAGGCATGCTCTCATTTATCTAGGAGTTGTATTGTATGTTTCATTTCTCTCATTTGTTTAAACTTTCGCAATCGTGCACTCCAGGTGTGTGACCCGTTGAGTTATAAACTCCAGTGTGTGGCCGTTGAACTATTGAAGCGTTTCTCTCCATTTCAGGTATCTACTGTAAGGCTTTAAGCTGGGTTTTAGTCAGTTTTTAGGCGGAACTCTGTCCGTTTTACCCCAAGATTTGAGAGTTTTATTAAGCTATGTTAACATACCTGATCTTGGGTACAGTAATGGTTGAAACCTGATGTGGGGATGCCATTTGCAACTTCTTAAAGGACTAATAAAGTGTCAAGTTAGATGTAAGCCTCTAGATGAGGAAATGCTTTGTGGGGCAATATCTTTAAGGTGAACCAGTCTGAGATGAACGTTACAATGAGTGCTTATGTTTGATGATAATAGTTAGTAGCTTATGGTGTGCTACTTGGCATTATATGGGTGGTACAAGTGTGATTAAGCTGTCATTCTTGACATTAGGACCTTACCTCATTAATGCCCCATTACTTCCTGTCATTGACTTATTTCTGCCCTAGTTACCTTTGAATTGTTTAGAGGCATTATTTCTTTTCCACTAACACTCTCTTGGTTTATAATGGAGTGTTTATGGAAAATCTCATGTGTGGTCTGTGGGAGTTCTTCAAACACATCTGAGCAACCTTTCTTATAACCGATTCAAACCCTGACAATCATTATCCTTTAATTTTCTGTTTCTATAATAGAGCCTATAATGATCTCGGTGTGCGTTACCGTGTAATTTACAGTTCTTTCTAAGCATATTTGATCCATTCTACTTATAGTTCAGTCATCACCATGTCTATACTTTTACTGTCACCTACTTTAACTCCTTGCTTCTATTTAGGCACTATTTATTTATTGCTTGCAAAGCCTTTGGTTGCTTCAGACCCAGTCATAGAGCGCCTTTTTAGTAATTATGTATCCATATTGTTTGCATTTCTATAGCACTGTAAGGTCGTGTTGGCATACTACTCTATGGCCGTGACTGCATGTTGTTACTCAAGTTATTTTGGCAATCCTTTCTTTACTAGTACAGGCTATCTTATTAATGATAAACAAGAATTTGTGCTATTTCTATCTACCACCAGTTTTGGAGTTTATATGCCTACCCAAGACTTCCATTTACTGCAGAATGTGTTTTGATGGATGCCATCATGTTCAGTCATAACACTGACTTCTTCATCTTGACGTATTGGTCTTTCAAACACCAGATGAATAAAATTTCTCTTCTAGTGGTGTTGACCTTAATCTTCATCATTTTACTCACATATGGGTACCGTACGAGTTTTCAAATGCCTCTTTGGTAATCTGTTAGATTTCTTTACCTCCAGTACTTAATACTCCCTCTCAACTTCATGACATCATCCATTTACTTTACTATCATGACCATCATGAATAAACTGCATGTCTTGTATATGTAGGTCATTTATATGTCTTACCTCTTTCATTACGATTCTTCGTCCTTTCATTCATTCAACTTACATGTCGGTCCTTTATAACCAATAAAGAAATATCTTTGCAAGAGTTCATAGTGTAGTTACATCTTTTCACACTTTAGATTGTTCCCTTGTCATTTAAATTTACTGAGACCAATAGGCGGTTAAATGTGTTATCTTTTATAAATATGCCTCTATTGGTATTGCTGAAAACATATTCATTGGGCATTCAATTCAGTTTGATTGGCAGACCTTGTTATCATTATAGGGATGAACTGACTGTGTACTTATAGAAGATAACTTGTAAAGATCTTAAGGTTAGCTTGAGAAATGAGGAAAGCCTAGACGTGTGTTTCTATGGACCAAGGGAAGAAAAGCCCTATTTCTGCCCTAATTACACTATGCAAGCAAGTGAGTTATCGTGTTAGTAATGCATTGAATATTAGTGATATGCTAACCACACTCGGTATATACATATCCATAATTACAGTTTGTGAATTTAGAGATGTTTCATCTGAGGATGTTTAGGACTGTTTTTTCCCAAGAAATATTGATTTTCAGATCAACCTAGCTCTAGGTGCTCAATTCATTTTCAAAGCCCCTATCATATGACCCCCAGTAGAGTTCAAAGAACTAAAGATTTAGTAAGATAAGTTGTTACAGAAGGGAGTTATTTAACCAAGTGTGTCACCATGGGAAACCTAGTTTTATATGTGTGAAGAAGGAAGACAAAACCTTATGGTTGTGTACTGCATACAGAGAGTTGAACAAGATCACTATCAAAAACAAGTGCCTTATACCTTGAATAGATTATTTATAGGATTAACTGCCAACAACAGATGTCTTTGCTAGGAATAATTTGAGGTTCGAATATCACACCTAAACCATGCAACCACAGTTTATCTTTCGCAATAATGCCCATTTATAATAATTCTTGTAATTGTTTGCTAGTCGCATCTTCAAAACTTGATACCATCCAATATTCTTTAATCTCCCTTGCATTTCAACCCAATATTTCCTATTATCATGATCTTCTATGTCATTGCAACCCCATTGTTAAATGTGCAATATGTTTGTTCGACTTTATATGGTTGTCAATATTCTAGTGCTCTCGACCTTCACCATCTTTATTTCATGATGATGAGTTGTAGTTTATTCTGTTGAGAGCTGATTCACACATCTACCTGACATCTTATTTATTTATAATGATAAGCTCGTATAACTTGTACTGAATTCATATCGTAATTCAACTCTCATTGGTGTGGGTGATTGCTATTGTCACAATTCCCTTACTCCCTTTATTTTGAACTTCAACTTCCACATATATATCTTACATTCTGATAAATAAACTTTCGAATTGTCTATTTAATCTTATTGTTGCACTCGAATTGGCTTCATATGAGCAAAGCCATGCGCCTATGGTAGCTTGCTCAATCTATTCATCTATCCATTGGCACTTTGCTCATCCAATCCATTTATCTATCCTTTACACCTTGCTTGTCCAATCTATTTATCTATCTATTACACTTTGCTTATCCAATCTATCTATCTATTTCTTGCACATTGATAAACTTCTATTTCGACCATATTTTAGCCCCTATTTGACTTCATTTCTTTCGCGTTTTCATGTTCGATTATGTTAGGAAATGGTCAATTCAGCCTCGTTTGGCATGCATACCAGTCATATAGCATCTTTCTATATTTTCAGGGACTTTGCTGAAGGAACAGAAAGATAGACAATATTTAGCAAAAAAGAGTGCCAGGAACGTGACTTTAAAGTCACGAAAATGATCGCTCGGCATCACACGAAAGTTCTAGTAATTCGGCACGGAGCCCCCACGCTAGCCGGCACGACCATGCCGTGACAGACCAGCACGGCGCACCGACCAGCAAGGTAGCACCTCAACCAGGGTGGCACGGCCACGCCGTGCCGATGTGCACGCCCGTGCCGCCCTCTTCTTTTCTCGCCGTCGCGCTTTATGTTCTCGGGGGGTGCGTTTTTGGGGATTATCTCATTCATTATTTTCTTTCCCTATAGAGAATGTTAGAGAGGATTATTAGAGGTTTCATTTAGAGATTCTATTTTTCATGCTTGTGTTGGATTCATCAACATTGAAGATTGTTCTACATTGCAATGAATTACTTCAAGTTTGTCTCCTTGTTCCTCTTTCTCCTTTTTGTTGCTACTTTAGGTTTTTGAATTGAATCATGCTTGGTGGAATTGGATTTATGATTGTTGCTTGTGTGATAATGCATGGCTAATTCCCCAACTTGGGTTGGGATTGAAGCCGGTTATGTTTAGTTGAATCAAAATCTGGCCCCAACCCCTTACTTTCCTCACGCTTGCATTCATGATTTCTGCTACACGTACCACATGTTCAATGAAATGTCTGAGAGGACGTTCATCTTTTATTATTCGGGTTTAGGGAGTGTTGAAAGACAGAACCTTTACTTACTTAGTAGACAATTAGGATTTTAATATGAAAATAATTAAGGTTCTAATTGAGAATCGAGATTGTAGATCTTGTAATACTATGATTTTGGTCCCATGAAAATGGGAGACTACAGTTCTAGGATTAGTCTTCGACCCTTGAGAGAGGGAGGAGATGAGCTTAACTGGCAATCTATCTACTCATGATGCATGTTTAGGATTGTATGATGGGGTTAGTAATTGGTTCAGTTAACATAATCGTGCTGTTAATTCCAACCTAGGTGTTTCTCATTCTGCTGTTTATTTCACTATTTAGCTGTTAGAATTTCCCTTAGTTTAATTCTTAATCAACAATTTTGATCACCTAGATTGAGTAATCTAATTAGTTCTAGTAATTGGAACCAAGTTCCCTATGGAATACGAACCGTACTTGCCGCATGCTAGCTACAGCTACACCGTGCACTTGCGGTATAAATTTAAGACAAACAAGTTTTTGGCGCCGTTGTTGGGGAACTTACGCCTTCCAACATTAGAACCGATTCGAATACTCTAAACTAGGCTTTTCTTTTTTTTCTTTTGTTTTACTTTATTATTCTTATTATTCTTGCTAGAAACTATTTATGCCATGGTAGTGCTTGCTTTTGTAAGGCAGGAGGAGTCAAAGGGATCAAGACCTTATCCCATTGGATCCTGAGATAGAAGCAGCAGCACGCAAGCGTAGCAGAGAAGCGAGAAGGAGGAAGAAAGCAGAAACAGCGATGACGGGGTGAGACCAGAGGGTGTTGCACGATTATTCCCTGCCACAATCGTCGGGTATCACATCGTCTATTGTGAACTCGACAGTCGAAGCCAACAACTTCGAACTCAGTCCCGCGCTCATCACGTTCGTAGAGCGGGACCAGTTCGGCGGCCACCCCTCAGACAACCCCAACACGCATCTTCGCAAATTCATTGCGAGGTGCGATATCATCAAGATCAATGGGGTGTCCACAAGGGCAATTCGATTGCGGCTCTTCCCACTGAGGGACAGGGCCAGCGATTGGCTGCAGAATGAACCCAACTCAGTCACCACTTGGGAGGGTCTTTCAAGGGCATTCCGCAGCAAATACTTTCCACCTGGGAAAACTGCGAGGCTGAGGACTAAGATCACCTCTTTCACCCAGAGGGATAGGGAGTCCCTCTATAAAGCTTGGCAGAGATTCAAGGATTTCCAGCGGCAATGCCCTCACCATGGTGTGCCTGACTGGCTTCTAGTCCAGACGTTCTACAATGGATTAGAACAGTCAGTCAAGAGATCAATAAATGTCGTTGTAGGAGGAGCTCTTATGGGGGAAATCTATTGAGGCAGTGAGGGCTCTGTTAGAGGAGATGGCCTCCAACACCTATCACTGGTCAAGCGAAAGAGCCACCCCGAGCAGAAGTGGTGGTAAGCATGACATCGATGCTGTCACGCTCCTGGCCAGCAGAGTGGACGCATCAGCCCAGAGGCTTGACAAGATAGGGACTTCTTCCATTCCAGGCAGTTCTGCAATTCCAGCTAGGATCCACGCAGTCTGTGAGACTTGTGGTGTGTAGGGGTACACATCCGCTGAGTGTTTCAATTGTCCCTTCTCCATTGAGCATGCTAACGTCGTACATAACTTCAACCCCACACCACAAAATAATTCCTACTCGAATGCTCAAGGTTCGGGATGGAGGAGTCACCCCAACCCTCTCTACAAAAATTCCAACCCTCAATCTCAACATGCTATATAGCCATAGAGGTTTCAGTATAGAGCTCACTACACCCCGCCTCCTCCACCTCCTTAACCCACATCACATCTGAAGAGTCTCATAAAGTGCCTCATAGCGACTCAGACCAAGACTAATGAAAGTCTTGGTGAATCGGTCGATTTATTGACCTTCAGGCTCGATTCCATAGCTGCCCATCAGAAGACAATGGATGCCTAGATCACTCAGATCGCTCAACAGATGAGCCACCTATCTCGGCCTCAAGGGCATCTCTCAAGCCAGCCCGAGACTAAACCTCGAGGTTACCTCAATGCCATCTCTATGATGGGAGAGAGATTAGAGGAGAGCCCGGTGATGGTTCTCCAAGAGGTAGCTCCAGTTCCTGATTCTGCAGGAACAGAGAGGAAGAAGAAAGAAGAGAATCTGAGTTCTGCTGGGGACCCTAGCCCTTAACCTCCTGCTCGTGCCTACCAGCCCCCAGTGTCATTCCCTTAGAAACTGGCATGGTCCAAGCTATCTCAACTTGAACCTAGATTCACGCGATTCCTGGATACCCTACGCCAAATCTATGTCGGTAGTCCCTTTATGGAAGCTCTCAAGGACGCACCTGCCCATTTGAAGTTTTTGAGAGAACTCCTGTCCAAGAAGGGAGAACCTGGAGAAGTTTCAGTGGCTCGCATCTTCGGGTCCTACAGCACGCTCTTACAGAGGCAGTCGCTATCAAAACTGCAGGATCCTGGCAATTTCTCTATCCCATGCTGCATAAGGGATATACAGATTGAGAGGGCCCTTTGCGATCTGGGCGCCAGCGTGAGCCTCATGCCGCTCTCTCTCTGCAAGAAGTTGCAACTACGGGACCTCACACCCACCAACATGATTATTCAGCTAGCAGACTGCTCCACCAGGCAGCCTGTTGGCATTCTAGAGGATGTCCCAATCCAGGTGGGCAAGTTCCTTATTCCCTATGATTTCATCGTTCTTGACATAGATGAGGACTTCCCGGCCCCACTCATCTTAGGTTGCCTATTCCTTGCGACTGCCGGGGCAGTGATCGATGTTCAGGCAGGCACTCTATCCTTCTAATTATGTGGGGAGAGGATGGACTTCAGTTTTCCTCCTCCCGCACCGCCTTCAGCGCCTGTCCCTCCTTCAGCTTCTGAAGAGCCTATCCCCATTTCCCCCTTCACTGTTGTTTTTGGGGTTGAGATATCTAATTGAAATGGGGGATCTCACATACTGCTTGGAGGTTCTTCTACTTTTTCTGCGTCCATCCCAATCCCTTTCGTGATCGCTTCTACTTGTACTGGGGAGGTAGAGGATCCTACTTCACATTTCTACACCTTCCCCAGGCTACCTCCCGCATCGCTGCCATCTACTATTTGGAGATAAGGGTCGCTTTTTGGGAGGCAATCCAAGCATTTACCTGCTTTTGGGGGGGAAAAAAAACACAAATAAAACAAAGGTATGTTTTTCTTTCCCACCTGCCCACCCTTTTTCCCCTAGGCGCTATTGGCTCCACCTTTCCCTTGGCTTTCTCTATGTCCTTTTCATTGACGGCAATGAAAGTCTCAAGCATAGGGGGTCCGCTTATAGCTCTTTGGGTAAAATTATGGACTTGGGGCATGGGATGAATGACATCACTTGCATTCGCATCATATAGATAAGACTTTATATAGTTTCACTAGACTATTTTTACATTTTTTCGTTTATTAGATCATGTAGTTTAGAGCATATAGGTTAGATTTTGCATCTCGGAAAGGAGAAATGATCGAGCTAGGCGTCATTAAGATTTTCAGGTACTGCTTCTTGCCTTTCTCTTTGTTTCCCCTTATATCCTTTACCGCTTTCTTAGTTAGATTTATTGCTTTTTAATAAATGTGTGCAAAAACCTCTCTTATGAAGAGAACACAAGGGGTGATGATTGATTGATCTAGTTGAGTTGTGTGTTGAAGTGTGGCTTGTTATGGTGTGAACTTTTGTAAAATTGCGCTTTAACATTGCTAACTATATTTTCCCTGCCCTATGTTGTATGTCATGTTGCCCTTGAGATTCATGTGACTTGGCTTGATTGACCTTGATAAGTGGGACATACTTTGGAGTAAGTTGTTGGATTATAGTAGATTTACCTGTGAGACTTTGAGCCTACTAACTATTCATTGCATATAATCTCATACTTTCCTTCATGCGTGACTCATCCAGGATTGCATCTCTAGAACTTGGCCTTGTTCTCTTTGAAATCACATTTAGCATGTGTATGTGTCAATGTGACTGAGGCAATTTTAGTTTTATTTAGCCACATGAGCCAAAAAGCCACCCATTAATATGTACTACCCTCTTTGCTAGCCCTTTATGCCTTTCCCCTTGTCTTTGTTGTTGTCCCCTACACACTACACACTTGGCCTATCGATATTCTTTATATCCTTGTCAAGGTCTAGTGGAGCAACACTTCCATGTTGAGTTGGGTTTGCTTTGAAGGTTAGTTCACCTTGGATACGTTATTAGTGACTTGTTTGGGAGGATTCATGATTTGAGTTCGTGTTTCCCATGCCATTCACATGCCTTTCTCCTTTCAAAGAAAAGAAATAGAAATGATGAAAAAAAGAGGAAGCAAAGAAAAAAGAAAAGAAAAAAGGGACGCAAAACAAAAGAAAGAAACAAAAAAGTTGTGAATGAAGTGATTGGCATAAGGGTAATGCGATAAGATTGCTTAACTCCTCCCTTGAGGTTTTTCTGGGATTTGTTGCTCAATTTTCAATTGTGGTATGAAGTTATTGTTTTTACATCAGTTGTGGAAGTGTTTTTTGCTCCCTAGCCTTTTCACTAGTAGCTCCATTCTTCTCAAATTTATTCCACTTCTCACCCTTTACCTTTGGCCCCATTACATCCTTTTTACAAGCCCTCATGATTGGCATATTGCATTTTACATCAAGCGGTGAAGAATCGAGAACTCTACCAAACTTATGGCAGCTTGCTTGATTAGATAGAGTATCGAGTGCACCCTTATTACATATTCTAAACACATTGAAGGGAGTGTTCCACTTTGTCCTAAAGTGAGGTTCTGCCAGTCCTGCTTACTCACCACTCATCCAGGAAGGTCTTGTCTTGTTATGTGTTTCGATACTAGGGCATCTAATGTGTTGCATTTAGGTATTGGGCTTCATGGAAGGGAGTGTGCGTGTTATTTTAAAATTGTTTCACACCTTGACTTGGCCACCTTTAATGCATAGATTATCTCGGTTTGTTGATCATTCATCTCTTGCCGGAGGAGCAGCATTGCTGGAGATTTATTTCCCTCTTTGGTGATTCATGAGCTAGTCTTGCTTGGGGACAAGCAAGAGCTAAGCATGGGGGAGTGATAAACCTCTATTTCGACCATATTTTAGCCCCTATTTGACTTCATTTCTCCTGTATTTTCATGTTCGATTATGTTAGGAAATGGTCAATTCGGCCTCCTTTGGCATGCATTTCACTCATATAGCATCTTCCTGTATTTTCAGGGACTTCGCCGTAGGAACGGAAAGATAGACAATATTTAGCAGAAAGGAGTGCCAGGAAGACGACTTTAAAGTCACGAAAACGATTGCTCGATGTCACACGAAAGTTCCAGCAATTCAACACGGAGCCCCCGTGCTAGCCGGCACGACCGTGCCATGACAGAGCAGCACGGTGGGTCGTGCCACCCCAGCCAGGGTAGCACGGCCATGCGGTGCCGACGTGCACGCCCATGCCGTCCTCTCCTTTTCTTGCCGTCGCGCTTTATGTTCTTGGGGGGTGCGTTTTTGGGGGTTATCTCATTCATTATTTTCTTTCCCTAGAGAGCATGTTAGAAAGGATTATTAGAGGTTTTATTTAGAGATTCTATTTTGCATGCTTGTGTTGGATTCATCGACATTGAAGATTGTTCTACATTGCAGTCAATTACTTCAAGTTTGTCTCCTTGTTCCTCTTTCTCCTTTTTGTTGCAACTTTAGGTTTTTGAATTGAATCATGTTTGGTGAAATTGGATTTATGATTGTTGCTTTTGTGATGATGCATGGCTAATTCCCCAACTTGGGTTGGGATTGAAGCCGATTATGTTTAGTTGAGTCAAAATCTGGCCCCAACCCCTTACTTTCCTCATGCTTACATTCATGATTTCTGCTACGACACCACATGCTCGATGAAATGTCTGAGAGGGCGTTCACCTTTTATTATTCGGGATTAGGGGAGTGTCAAAAGACGGAACCTTTACTTAGTATGGCTTAGTAGACAATTAGGATTTTAATATGAAAATAATTAAGGTTCTAATTGAGATTCGAGATTGTAGATCTTATAATCCTACGATTTTAGTCCCATGAAAATAGGAGACTACAGTTCTAGAATTAGTCTTTGACCCTTGAGAGAGGGAGGAGATGGGCTTAACTAGCAATCTATCTACTCATGATGCATGTTTGGGATTGTTTGATGGGGTTAGTAATTGGTTCAGCTAGCATAATCGTGCTGTTAATTCCAACCTAGGTGTTTCTCGTTATGCTGTTTGTTTCAGTATTTAATCATTAGAATTTGCCTTAGTTTAATTCTCAATCAACAATTGTGATCGCCTAGATTGAGTAATCTAATTAGTTGTAGTAATTAGAACCAAGTTCCCTGTGGAATACGACCCGTACTTGGCACGTGCTAGCTACAGCTACACCGTGCACTTGCGGTATAAATTTAAGACAAACACCCATTTCTTGTCTCATCTATCTATTGCCCTTATCTTATTGCTTGTGGCTATAAAGTCACCTAGTTGAAGCTCCGTTGCTTGTCATCTTGTTTCCAATTCATCAGTGAAACTCGAGTATAATCGAGGCATTTTTCTCCTTGGTTGATTATTTATTGGACCCTTTATGATCCATATTTATGAGCCACAATTCTTGTGGCATTATATTTCAGAATTCATGATACACCTGTGGTTATCTTTATTCTAACCATCCCATGTTAATCCCTCCCTTATAAATCTTTTCTAGTCTCATTTTTTATTATTTTTGTTCCTAATGACTCACTTAACTACCAATTCCATCATTTTTATCTCTGACCATGTTTATTCTAGCGTCTAATTCAGACTTAGAGCAGATCTTAGACTAGTCTGATCAAGGAAGATCATGTGATGCATTAAGAACATCAGATGAGGACTTTTTGATAAGGGCAAAATCTCAATCAATATCTTGTGGTATTAGAGTAAGCTAGAAGAAGCATCGAGAATAATGAGCTAGTTCAAGTACGTGCTAAGGTGACACAAGGACTACACAAGAGTCATATGGTCATATTGACCAAAGAAGTAGACAATCAAAGTTCAGATGAGACATAAAGTATTCCAAAGGGCTTCTCTAGTTAAGGGTGTCAACAGACTGGATATCAGAGATAATTGAATCCTTGTTACATTGGACTTTATAAGCCAGTATCAGAGTGCTTATTAAGAAATGTAATGGTTTTCATACTTATTAGTGGTCAAGATAAAGAACTAGCAGAGTAGAGCACTTCTTGTGCAGTAACAAGTTTTTCTTTTGAAGGGAATATCAATTTTGAACCAAAGTAATCGAGCCAATGAAGTCACTGAGGATCGAGATACTCGACCGCAGGATATAAGCAGCTATGCACTTTGGGCTAATCATACCTTTTAGGAGGGAAGCAATGAAAACCAACCATCTATACTTAAGGTGGCATTGCATACATGATCAAAATCATAAGTGTCAAGGACGAAACTCTTTAAGGGAGGAATGCTATAATAACCCAACCTTAACCGATATTTATTTATTTAAATCATATTTATTTATTTAATTAATCGTGCTTATTCATCCAATTAATCATGCTTATTGATTTAATCACTCGTGGTTATTTGTTTAACCAAACCATGCTTATTAGTTTAATTACACTTAATTTATATATTTACCGAATTACCTTATGTCATTTAGATTTTTTGCTTTCATTCATCGTATTTAATCATTCCGGTTAGGGGATATTTCATTTGGGTCCCACTTTGCAATTCAAGTTTCATTAATTGATTAAATATCGAGTGAATAGATATTAGGCCATAGCAAGTATAATTTAGTGACTAATTATTTTCTTACCTTCGGTAAACTTTAATCTCAAGCAATGCAAAACTTTCCCAACACTTCGAAAAATTTTTCAACCCAAACTTAGCTTGTTGGGCCCAAAACAAAAGCCTAAAACTTTGCTAACTTTGTTATTTCACCAATTGCACATTTTAGCAGCTAATTTTAACTAGCAAAAAGCTACGTTTTGGGCTAAAAATTTGAAGTCACATGTGGCTAATAATTAACAATCTTTACACACAAAAATTTAGCAAAAATAAAAAAAAAACCAACCCTCGATTTTCTCCCTCTATCTCATGCCCCTTTGTGCAAGTTGCCCCTTGCGCCACCATTTTTGGTGTTTTCCGGTACTTTTTGGACCACCTCGCGGCTGCTTCGACTTCCCCTTGCTGCCAGCTATCATGCCTAACCACTAAAATCACTCGAAATAGCCCCCTCCTCCCTTCAATTCAAGTATAAAGCAACGTATATCCAAACCCTAACATGTTCTATTTTGAGTTTTTGGGGTTGTTTTAGTTATGATTATTGTTTATATGATCAAAACAACAGTTATTGTGCAATTTTTTATTGCGTTTGGAGATTTTTGGAATATTGGTATTTGATCAAGAACATGATCAAGTGACTTGAAATTAAGCAAGTATGAGTTTGAGCTTCTTTATGTATCTTGTTGTGATTTGTGTTATAAATCATGAAAAATATGATGTTAGATGATCATTTTGAAGCCAATCATGGCTGTATACAGTGATGTTAAGGGTCACCCCATGGTTTGGTAATTTCAACAAGTGATTTAAGAGAATAATTATGTGAAAAAGGAGGATAATAAAGTATGCAACAAGCTGTGAAGGGCCCGAAAATAGGGATCTGTTCCGGGAAAAACTGGTAATGCGTGGCCTATTGAAAAATGATGAACTTGGTAGGGAGGTAGATCAATGAGTTATCTTTCAAATGGCTTTTGAATTACCCTTAATCCGAATTCTGTGGACAAGGCTATGGCTATTTTGTTAGAACTGCACTGGTTCAATCAAAACTAACGCACTTGTGTTCTAACCCCATTTTGGGAACCCTATTGTGGGAATCGTGTTTTGTGTTGTAAATGAAAGCTTTTCAAGACTTCTTATTCTTTCCATATTGGGTTTTAGGTCTCCATTTGAGGTTAAAGGTGAAAGTTATAGATTTTTGAAGTGAACTGACCTGCTTGGGTGCAAATTGGGATGTTATTGCAATTTCTGTTCAGTGTATACTTGGAGGAAAATTCTGAAAATTATACTGTAGATTATTTATATTATTTTTGAATTTCCTATAAGATTTCATAAATTTTGATTGAGTATTCTAAGTTTCATCATTTTTGGAAGCATTTTAAAAAATTCTGTAAAGAGCAATAATAAATATTGAGTGAGATTGATCATGCACTCATTTTTTGTATTTTGGACCAAGTAAGGTCATTTAAGGGGGAAATGAGTATTCATGGACTTTCATGAAGCTTTTAGCTTGATTAATGAGAAAGAAGAAGACCGAGTATGCAATTTGGAGCTTATTTATGAGCTTTGAATCAATTATGGATTTTACAAAGAAAATACCGAGTTTAGCAAGCTTAATAACTTCTATTGAGTTCAATGATTCATTTGGGGTGGAATTCCATATCTAATGGATTCATAAATGAAATGTAGGAAGTGGGAAGAATTTTTGACTCAGAACTATATTTATCAGACCAGGTTATTACAGTTTATACTATTTTGAACTAAGATATATCTCTCTTGGCCTCAAACCTCTATTACTTACTCAATTTAGAATGTACCAAATGTATGTATCGAGCCAATCTGGTGTACTCACTGTTACCTTGAGCCAAGCTATACATAAGTGAGCCTTAAACTTGTATCAGCAACCTATCCTAGAAAAGGCCAAAACCACTCTTATATTTGTCACCATCGAGGCCTTTTCCTTTGTAATCTTATTTATCTTATTGTGGTCTATTTTACTTTCATTTACTTTACATGAAATTTAATTACTTTCATTAATTCAGTTTTGATGTTATATTGAAATACTTAAGTTATGTATACCATTTAATTACTTAATTTCTGTTACACATACTTGTACTGACTCAATTATGTGAGTAAGGAGCATTTACTGACTACACATACTTACAATAACATTTATGAAACAAAGTCGATGCCTAGTTATCGTTCCCCATTACGCATAAGTGTTATCAAGTCAGAACATATTTATCAGGTCAGATGGCATTTATGAAATAGATGACATTTATCAAGTTAGATGACATTTTTTAAAGACTTAAGGTACGTCCATTGCCTGTATCTTTAGAAAGTAGACCATGTTTATCAAGTCCCAACCCTTAATGAGTTTATCAATAAATCAGTTTATATAGGGATTTGCCATTTAACTTGTGACCCTGTCAGTTATCATCTATAGGATGTCAGCCCATTATTTACCCGCGCGGCTTCAGACCAACTCTTGATCGGATTGGCAGGCATATACCTATGTATAGTTTATATCAATTCAAGGGACTCACATCCAGATAATAATGAGAATTCAGTGTCATATTACTTTCATTTTCATTATTATTGCGAACTAAATGAATTGCTAAAGCGGGTACCCATCAATAGTGTTTCTACGCTCACTTTATAATACAAGAACGCATGTGCTGAGTTTTAGTTCACATTTCCGAATTGTTTTTCCATTTTAGGTGATTAAGTATCACATGTTTCTCCGTTTAGCAAGCCCTTTTGGAAGTCATTAGATGCTCACAGTGGATTCAGCATAGCATGAATGTTGGGAGCGACCTCAAGGTCAAGTTGGGTCTATATTCAATATAATTGTGTAGTATGGAGTGTGAGTTAGCACATAGTATGATTAAGTCAATTGTATTAAAGTTGAACTATTATAGAAGTTGGTCTTGAAGTGTTTTAGTTTAATAGATATTGCGATTGTGAACATGAGTTGCAAGATTAAATGGTTTCAGTGAACCTTGTCCTTATCAAGACGGCGGTAGCACCTTCTATCTTTAAATCTTCTACTGCATTTTTTCATAAATCATGTCATTAACATTTTGGGGGAGCTATAAAATATATTAATGTAATCTTAAAAGTAATTTTGGAATTAAAATGTGTTTTTATGTGAGAATTGAGTGAAAATCTTATTTTGGGCATATTGGAAACAAATTAAATTCAACATGGATATTGAAGGTTAATTTGAAGGGATTGAATGAAACTTCAGTCTGTTAATTTGGGTAGTATTAACAATAAAAGTAATGACCGTGACCCTTGCGATGTAGTTAAAAAGGTGAGATTATTGGGTCTGACTTTGCGTTGAAGATTAATTATATGTTTTTGCAACTGGAAGAGAGGAATAAAGATTGATTCACGTTTGGATGAGGGAGAATGATATATGTTCTTGTAATAGACATCAATTTTATAAAAGGGAAGAGATTTTATAAAAGGAATGAGATTTTAAAATTTCTATATACGTTTAAAGCCTGGACTTTTCGAAAATTCACACATTTTTACACATATCAAAATCTCAAATGTGCAGTTATTTAATGCATCATTTTTAAGCATTCTTTTGCTACATAATCAAGTGGACCACCAGTTATCAATTATCTGGGCTTATGCCCTTCGGTGCACCCCTACCACCTCAGCTCAGGCTACCCGATTAGTCTGGCGGGATTTACACCTATTTAATGATTGCAGTATATGTATAAGCTCATCAGTTTGGGCTCTACTTTTAGATAATAACCGATACCAGATTTACTTATAATCTCTCCCTATCCTATTTCCTAACTAGAATGAATTGAAATCAGGAGCCTAACTAAATTCTTCTGAGAGTTTATTTTATAGTGTAGGAATAAACATACTGGGCTTCGCCTCATGTTTTGAAATGTTTTTTGTGTTTTCTATTTTAGTAAGGAAGAAGTGGACATACATGTCCCTAATAAACCAAATGAAGTAAGAAGTATAAGAAAAGCTCGTGACTTTTGATTTTGGACGACTTTAGATGCTTATAGTGGATGTTGGCATAACATGAAGACTTGACAGAGCTTGAAGCTCACGTAAGGTCATATTTGTAGTAAGCATGCCTAATATGGATTGTTAAACAACACTCAATCTAGTTACATTCAAGTTTTGTTGAAGTTAAATTCTAGTTCCAAGGTGTCTTGCATGTTTTCAGCTTGATAGGACTTGCAAAATTGAATGTACTTCAGTTAAAGTTGTATAGTTGTTATATAGCCTTGCCCACCTAAGGACGGTGGTAATTCCTTCAGTCGTTAAGACTTTTACTCAATAATTCATATTTTATGTTAAATTTACTCTTCATTCTACCTACTTTATCTCTTGGAAATATAGATTTATGAGTAAATAATGCATATTTATATGATTTTCAGGTGAAAATAAAATAAATAAATTCAAGTGCAAAATTGATCAAATTAACTTGCTTTTATCCAAGCTCTCACGTGTACATGCTCACAAGCCCAGTAGCTTTCTCATTCTTTCTCCAAATCCTACTGTGGGGGCCTAACCCGATTGTTTGTTGATTGCCCAACTTGGGTCTTACGCACTTCTTCCCCCTCCAAAGCTCAACCATAGGCCTGATATAATTTATTTTTCAAATTGATGGCCTAATGCTTGTAGCTTAGGTGCAAAAATAGACTAATTGAAACCCTATTGAGTTAGTAGTTCAATATTTGTGTCAATAGTTAAATCCAAAGTCCTAGATCTATCTAATTTGATTTTTCTCTATTTTCTTGGCTCATTTGCTTTCGTTTTGTTTCCTTAATTTAGATTGATAATTGAACTCTTCCCTTGAATTATTCTTTTTAATTGGAAAAGCTATTTGAAATTGCTATTGTTTCTCATGGAATCAACACTCTATACTTACTAGTTTACAATCGATCTTGTGCACATGCAAGTAAAAAGTGTTTTTAGAAACATGAAATCCACAACAAGTTTTTGACGTCATTGCCACGGAATGATTAGTGATTTTTTATTTTCTTTTTCTTTTTTTCTTTGTATTTATTTGTTTTTTTTTTTCCCCTTTTCTTCTCAACCCCGTTCTTTTATTTTTTTGTCATTATTGTTCATATTTTTTATTTTATTTTATTTTACTCCTATTCCTTCCTAATTTAACTTTTTTAGTTCTATTACTTTATTTATTTTATTTATTCTAGTTATTTTCTTTTTGTACCATTCAATACCTCTCCCTTTCATTCCACTTCATTTATTTTATTTTATTTTATTTTATTTTTTATTTTCTTCTTATTTCATTTAGTGGTTATTTTGGTGGTGATTTCATACTTCTCTTTTGTTGTTTGTGGGTTATATGCATGGTAGATATTCTTTATTCCTAGATCTTAAAGAACATACTCCTGAAATTGAACGTTCTCTAAGTAGGATAAGAGTTGAGAAACGTGAATCTAAGAAAAAGATGGTTAAAGAACAAAACCTACCACCTAAGCAAGTTAAAGAGTACTTTACTACAGCCATTTATGATTTATCTACAAGAACCCATATGCCCACTGTCATAAGGCCATTTGAGATTAAGCATTCTCGCATCCAAATGCACCCGTCATTTTGTAGGCTAGAGTTTGAAAATCCTTTCAAAAATGTTGATGGATTTTTAAAGATTTGTTCCACTGTTTTCTTAAATAATATATCTGATGATGCTCTTCATTTGCGTCTTTCTCCCTACTCTTTGAAAGATAAAGCTAATGCTTGGTTGGATACTAAGACCAATATCACCACTTGGATTGGACGCAAAAGGAATTCTTGAAAAGGTTTTTTGTATTAGTAAACTAAATGCCTTAGGATATGCTATAACCACCTTCTCACAAAATAAAAATGAATAATTGCATGAAAGTTGGGAAATGTTTAAAGAGTTGTTGCGAAGTTGTCCTCACCATGAGATCTCTATATGGCAACTTAGCCTAAGTTTTATTCTGGTTTAGATGAGCATAATAGGTAGATGGTTGATGCATCCTGTAGTGGTAGTTTATAAAATCCCTCAAGAATGTTAGGAATTGTTTGAACATTTGGGTGAAAATTCAAACTTACATGCTACTTCCTCCTATTCTGATTTGCCTAGATAATTTGAAAGTAGAGGGGAATTTATAAGATTTCACATTCAGTTGACCTTTCTATAATGTTAATGCTTTAACAAAGAAATTTGATCAATTGTTGTGCATGAGAAGAGTGTCTAATGCCCCTTATATGCAAGATGTGTGTTCAATTTGTACTAGTCCCGTGCATGCTTTTGTTAATTGTCCTTATGTTGATAAGTTTAATGGTGTAGCTGAACAAGCAAATGTTGCACAAGGATTTCCTCCAACCAGTAATCCTTATTCTAATACTTATAATCATAGTTAGAGAAATCATCCTAAACTTTTATGGAGGTCTCAAAATATTGAGAATCCTTAAGCCCAGCCTAGCAGACGCCCTCCTAGTTTTCAAAACAAGAGATATGCTCTTCTTACTTCTTGTCAAGCTCCACCTAGGAGCTCTAGCATAGATAAGGTAATTTCCACTCTTAGTACCTTGACCTTTGTTGTACAAAATATTGACTCTAAGGTCCTGGGAGCTGAGTCTAAAATGCATATTATTGATTCTCACTCATAATCTACAGCTAAATTAGAAACCCAACTTAGGAAACTAGTTATAGCGGTAGGTAAAAGAGGAGAAGAAAAACTTTTAAGCCATCCCATATAGAACCCTAAAGGCCATTAATTTGAACAATTGAAACCTATAATGATTCTTAGGAGTAGTAAAGAAGTAGATAACAAAGTGAGTGAAAAGAAACATGATAAAGAGGAAAGACTTAAGACCATTGAGAGCAACCTCGAGATTGAGAAAGACAATGACTCATCCCCTTCCCCTAATGTGTCTAACCCCACTGTTACATATAAGCCGAGGGTTCCTTACCCTCCAGCTTTGGATGCACCAGTCCCTTATAAGAAAGACAAATAGAGAAATGACATTCTAGAGACCTTTAAGCATGTTAAGGTATCTTCCCCTTTTGGAACAATTAAATAGATCCCTGCTTGTACTAAGTTCCTTAAAGACATGTGCACTTTTAAAAGGAAATCTAAAGATAACAAGTCTAAAAAGGTTCTTCTAAGTGACCAAGTGAGCTATATTTTGAAAATTGACACTACCTAAGTTCAAAGATTCTGATGTTCCTACTATTTTATGTTATATTGGTAATCACAAAATTAAAAGGGCACTTTTGGATTTGTGTTCCAGTGTTAATTTAATACTGTATTATGTTTACTTAGAGTTAGGATTGGGTAAATTGAATTTTTCTAACTATGCCATTCATCTTGTTGATAGGTCAATGACTCAATCAGGACTCCTAGGCAGCGGATAAGTGATGTCTTTGTTCAAATTGATAAATGACTCTTTCTTGTTCACTTTGTTGTACTAGACATGGACCCTAGCCATGCTTCTAAGTATATTCCTTTTATGTCAGTGCATCTTTTCTTAGCCACAGCTAATGCCACCATTAACTATAAGTCGGAAGTGATGGATGTCTCAATCATGAACATGAGGGTTACGCTTAACATTTTTAAAGATTCTTCTCAACTTGTGTTTGAAGATTCTTCTCCAACTCTCCCTACTTCACTCCAGTATGTATTTTTAGGCACTAATCTATCATTAAATATTCTCTTTTATCTTATGATTAAGAGAAATAGTTGATTCGTTTCTTGCTTAATCATATGGGTACTATTGGGTGGTCAATTGCTTATTTGCAACATATTATTCCAACTATTTGGGTGCATAAAATTCACTTAGAGGACAATGCCAGATTAGTTAGGCAAATGCAATGTAGGCTGAACCCTCATATGAATCCCAAAAGCGGTAGTAAAGCTTTTAGATGCAAGCACTATTTATCCAATTTCTGAAAGTCAGTAGGTTAGTCTTGTTCAAGTGATCCCTAAGAAATATGACATAACTGCAGTAAACAACAATGATAAACTAATTCCTTCTAGACAGACCACAGGGTGGATGGTGTACATCGATTACAAAAAAAACTAAATTGTGTCACTAAAAGGACCATTTCCCCCTCCCCTTCATTGATCAAATTTTAGAAAAATTAGTTGGATAAAGTTTTTACTATTTCTTAGAGGGTATTCTGGTTACAACCAAAACACTTGCCCACCCTGAGGACCAAGACAAAACGACCTTTACATGCCTATAAGGTACAAAAGCCTATTAAATGATGCCTTCTGGCTTGTGTAATACATGTTCCATTTTTCAAAGATGCATAATGGCTATATTTTCTGATTTTATTGATAATTTCATGGAGGTATTTATGGATGATTCCTCTGCTTTTGGTTCTTCTTTTGATGTGTATCTTGTTAATTTATCCACTATGCTGAAAAGCCGTGAAGAAGTGAATCTTATCTTGAGTTGGGAAAAGAGTCATTTTATGATACAAGAAGGGATTGTGTTTGGTCATAAATTGTCTAAAAGAGGATTGAGGTCGACAAAGCCAAAATTGATTTGATTTATAATATGTCTGTGCATACTTCTATGAAGCAAGTCAGATCTTTCCTTGGTCATGCTAGTTTCTATAGGAGATTATTAAGGATTTTAGCAGAGTAACAAGGCCTCTTGCTAACCTCCTTTCTAAAGATGCTCCTTTTGTTTCTGATGAGCCTTGTGTAAAAGTGTTTGAAAAGCTTCGATCTTTATTGGTGCTAGCCCTTATTTTGCAAACATGTGAATTTTTTCTTCCTTTTAAAATTATGTGTGATGCATATGATTTTGCTATTAGGGTTGTTTTATATTAAATGATGAATAGAATGCCTCATGTTATTTACTATGCTAGTAAAACTCTAACAAATCTCAAAAGAATTATTCCACTACTTAAAAAGAGTTGCTAGTTGTGGTATTTGCACTTGATAAATTCTGCTCATACCTTCTATATTCAAAAGTGATCGTATTTACCGATCACACAACATTAAAGCATTTGTTAGCCAAAAATGACACTAACCCTAGACTTATTAGGTGGATTTGGTTACTCCAAGAATTTGATATTGAGATAAAGGATAGGAAATGTTCTGAAAATTTAGTTGCAGACGAGTTATCTAAAATCTGTACTAAGTATACTGATGGCTTAGATGAATTTTCTGACCATTTTCCTCATGAACAAATGTTTGCTATGCCACATGCATTTCTCCTATGGTCTAAATAAGAGAAAGATGGGTTCTTCTCATAAGTAAGGCATTAGTAATCAGGAGACCCTTATCTTTTCAAACATTGTCCTGACCAAATGGTTCGTATGTGTGTCCTTTAGAGTGAAATTCATAGTATCATAACCTTTTATCACTCTTATTCTTGTGGTGGTCACCTTGGAGGTCATATGACAACTGCTAAAGTGCTATAAAGTAGGTTTTATTGGTGCACTCTATTTTGGGATGCTCACCATTTTGGTCTTGCTTATGAGCGTCATCAATGTACGGGTACCCTGTCCCATCGTGATATGATCCCACTTCCCATATTCTTGCTATTGTGCTATTTGATGTTTGGGCCGTTGATTTCATGGGTCCATTTCCCGCATCTTTTGGTTTTGTATACATATTGGTTGCCATTGATTATGTGTTAAGGTGCGTGTTAGCTCTTACTACTAGGACCAATGACCACAAGGAAGTGGTCAAGTTTGTGAAAGAGTACATTTTCTATCAATATGGAACCCCTATAGTTCTTATTAGTGATGGAGGTAGTCATTTTTATCATCAATCTTTTGAGGCTTTGCTTAAAAAGTACTCTGTGACTCATAAAGTAGCTACCCCCATTACCATTAGGCTAGTGACTTAGTACTTGTTAGGAGGTAACCCAATCTTATTAGGTAAATTTGACTCTTTCGTTTTTCTTTTTCTTTTTGTTCAACGGGTGCTTGTGTTTTAGAGAGTGATGTTTTAGTTGGTTTTTGTCTATTGTGGTTAGTGATGATTTTGAAAGTACTTCTAGAGTTAGGCTTATGTGCAAAAAGTTTTTTTCTGTGCTGTCAAGCTATACTACTCTTTTCTCCATTTTTCTCTTTATTATTGTCTTTTACAATGAGGAGAATGTAAGGTTTAGGTGCAGGGGGAAAGCAAAAAGAAAATTTTCACGAAACTTTAAATTGAAAATCTTTGGGTGAATTTGATTTTGGGAAGAGCTTGAGTGTTTTGATTATGCATACTCTATTCTTAATATGAGGATTTCATTCATGTGACCCATGTCTATTGGAGATTATTTCTAGTTTTAGCTATTTAAAGGCCAAAATTTTTGCAGCGTTAATGCCATTATGTAACCAACTTTTTGTTGAGACGTAACTCCATTTTCAATGTCATTATGAGTATTTAATAAGTATTCAGTGCCCCATTGACTTTCAACGAATAAATAAAATAAATTGAACTACTTAAGTTCAGATTCTGGTACTAATGTTCAAGTTATATCTCTATTCATATCTTTAATAGCCTGAGTATGTACAAGTGCTTCCTTGAATGTTGTCTTTATTCATATCTTTATCCAATTAAGAAAATACATGGAATCAAGTAACTTTTGAAAATATTCAAAAAAAAATATCAAAAGAAAAAAAAGGACTAATTAATTGCTTTGGCATTGGGGACTTAATTTTAAGGATGCTCTTGTGATTTTAATTTTGTGATGTGGGGTGAAGTTTTATATATACAGTTTGCTACATGGTTTTATTGTGTTCTTAATTTGCTCGAGTTTTGGCCCATTGACTTAGTTAAGATCATAAATGCTTAATGATAGATTGTGGGTTGGCAGTGGTTTTATCCATATAATTTTGGTTGCAAGTGCAGTTGGATATTTGATTTCCTCCCTAATCTTGTTCTACTTGATGAGTTGAATGAATACATGCACTATTGTTATTTTGTGCTTGAGGACTAGTAAAGTTTTGCTGTGGGAAAGTTGATAACTCATATTTTATGCATAAATTTACTCTTCATTCTACATACTTTTAATTCTTTGGAATATATTTTTATAACTAAATAATATATATTTTATATGATTTCCAAGTGAAAATGAAATAAATGAATTTGGATGCAAAATTAATCAAGTCAATTGGGTTTTGTCCAAGCTCTCACGTGTGCATGCTCAGGAGCCTAGCAACTTTATCATTGTTTCTCCAAATCCAACCATATAGGCTTGGCCCAATTGTCTGCTGAGCGCCTCACCCATTTCTTCCCTCTCCAAAGCTCGCGCATGGGCGGGTTGAGCGTGGCAAATCTCAGTCAGCATCCTACCTCACTCCTTCTCTTCCTTCCTCATGTTTAGGCCTATTCCATTTAGTTCTTCTCATGCCAGCAACCCTAGCATGGCCCTCCATAGCTCCATACTTCTCTCATTTTCTCTCCTGCGTGTGGGCCTATTCTATTACATTTTGTGTGACCTAGTCTTCATTACTCTCACACACAGACGGACTACCTCCAGTATTCTTGCCCATGGCTCGATAGAGGCACTTGCTTCTTAGATGTTTAGGTCTATTTTCTCACACAATCCAGTGCTTCTTACCATCATGATCATCGTCTAGTTAGCAAAAAAATAATTCCCTAACTTAATTTTCTCCAAACACTTAACTAGGCTTAATTATGAGAGGTTGACCCTTCAAGTGCCATGCTAAAATGGATGTGCTAATTTCGTGTTGGGCATTAATTTGGGGCAGTAAAGGCTTGTGAAGCCTCACTATAAAAGGGGGTTAAGGCTAGAGATATCTATCACTAATCACTCATCTAAACATTCTTCCATTCTTTCATCTTCTATCCTTCAATTTTTTTCAAAGAGAGTCGTTGTAAGACACCCATTTAGGTCGAGGATTCGATGCAATTAGCTATTTTTCTCTTTTCTTCTTACCGCATTTATAAGTTAGATTAGAGTGTTTCTGCATAATATTATAATTTTGTGTAATTGAGTATACAAGTTTCGATATAGAGAGTGAAATATACCACTAATCGAGAGCATGACTAGACCAATTTTGATATTATTTCTGTTAGCTATGACCAGCTAAACTAGAATTAAGATGGATCCTTGATTATAACATTATTCTACTTATTTCTTTTATAGTTATTTTTGCCTCTAATATTGCATAATTTTGAAATTATATTTGATCCTATCCTATTTATGCATATTATTACTATTATTTACTCATGCTGATTTCAGTCGTTTTATTTTCTATCTCAATTATATATTAGACCTTGTATGTCAATATGATATTATACAATTGTACGCTTAAACTCATAATTGTTAAAGCTGAATAATTTAAGCTAAAACTTAGATGAGTTATGTCTAAAATGAATAATTCATGCTAACTACTAGATACATTACATCATGTGATAATTATAATTTATTTTTTTAATTCATGGCCTAATGCTTGTGGCTTTGCTTGAAAAAGAGACTAATTGAAACCCCCGTTTGAGTTAGTAATTCAATATTTGTGTCATTGGCGAAATCTGAAGTCCTAGATCTTTCTCTAATTTGATTTTTCTCTATTTTCTTAACTCATTTGCGTTTCTTTTGTTTCTTTAATCTAGATTGATAATTGAACTATTCCCTTGAATTATTCTTTTTAATTGAAAAGCCAAATTTGAAATTGCTATTGTTCCTTATGGGATTGACACCGTATACACGGCAGTCTACAATTGATCTTGCGCAATTACAAGTAAAAAGGGTTTTCAAAATTGAACATGAAATCCACACCACCGCTACAATCATGATATTAAATAATCATATTAGGCTAATTAGTAATCAGGGATCGGGGGCATTTCATTTGTGGTATCAGAGCCAAGGTTTAATGGTCACTGTGAGCTATAGGGTGCTTATGAGTTGTGTAGACTAGGTAAATGAGATGTTGACTATAAGTTCATGTGTATGAATGCATACTAAGGAGGCTTTACTAACAGTTGCTTGGCTATCCGCCTTTGGTATTAAGACTAATGATATAGCTAGGTAACACCTTGGGACTTCATCATTAACATAGTAGGGTTTAAGCATCTTGGTAGAGTTTCATAGTGATATTTATATGGAGTATGGGGTTGTTTGTTTGTTTTGCGAGGATGACTTTAAATTATAGATTTCACTAAGACACAGACATATTTAATCTTTGTGTATAGCGATGTCTAAAACATAATGCGAGGATGCCATTTGCACCTCTTATATGACTAATGGGAGTACAAACTTACATTTAACTATCGAGACAAGGGAAATGCATTATATTGCAGTATCTTTTTTTTAATTAATATGAGATAGACGTTGTTGCAGTTTATATATCCAAGGATCTAACCCACTATCAAAGGTGATTTGCAATAATAATTTCCTATAGTGAATTATGTGAGGAGGGCCAAATCTCTTATCGCACACTAGTTAGTATTATATGGGCTGTATGTTGCAAGATAGTGTTATCATGTAAAAGGAGTGTTGTTATTAATTAGTTTCCAGACTATGTGAAATTATATAGGCTACCATATGCTAGATGCATGCAAGTCATTGTACTTAGATTATATAAATAAATATGCCTTAATCTAGGTGATAGTAGGTATTGAAAACTTAGAAAGGTGTATAGAGAAATTCCTTTAGAGGTTCGGGATTGCATAATGTGGTTGAGCGTATAATGTCTACACTTATTATGAGGCTAAAACAAACCCTAAAGGCACATGGGAAATTACTAAAGGTGGATCTTAGTGTCAAGATATTCATAAGAGATTATAAGAAAACTATATAAATAATTCCTTCGATTTTAATGGATTAGGTGATGGGTGATGTTGAGTCGAGCTATGCTTATTAGAACATGTAAAATAAATGAAGTGGAGAGAATATTATTATATAGTGTATGAAGTGACATGGTTAGTAAACGTTTTGAGGCTAACAGGGATTAGACAAAAAGGGGGAAAAAAAGAGAGAGAGAGAGACAGAAGAAGAGGACATAAATCAAAAATATATTTCATTCCTTATCTTATAAAAAATAGGAGGCTTTAAATTATTGGGATCATCAAAGCATAATGATGTTACGTGGAGTTATAGTCACAAGGTATAATTTGAGGAAAGTGAAGGAGTGGCCAAAAAGAGAGAAAAGGGAGAATAATAAGAGAAGATGTTTGGATGTTGGATTCATCAAAGAAATAAGATTAACGGTTAACAAATTTAAGCATGCTCATTTTGAGGAAGATGATTATTCACACCAGTGGAACCATAGGCTAAGGCTCAATGAAGTGCCATATATGCACATATATTCTTTATCTTTGTATACCATAAATTCCTAAGGTCATAATTTATATTCTAACTGGTGAGTAGATAGGGTTCATGAAACAGATTCAGGAAAATATATTATCTATAAAGAAGTATAACATAAGTACAATGGTTCTATGGGTTGAACTCAAGGCACTTAATCTTAGGGCATCATAACACACACTAGTAAGGAATTGACAGTGACAACCTAAGTGTATATTAGATGGATCTTACAGGGTTATTACTAGTGAATTTATGAGAATAAGCTGTCAAATTCAGGAGGATATTACCAAGATATAACCCCGGGTATAACAATAGAGGATTATGGGTCAATAAGATATGGGAAGTGTCGATATAAAGGCTGAAAATCCAGGCAATTTTCAAACTCGTATAACCTTAGCTGTGTGAGTCCATGTATTGATCTAAAATGGTTTATAATGACCTTTGACCAACTAACATTAGACCTTCCTTGTAAGATATCATTACATAATCATGTATCCTTGTTAGGAACCCTTGATCTCCTTGGTTATAACCTAACGCTTGCCACCCCGTATTAAGCAATAACACAATTTAACCAATAGTTCCCTTTGAATCATACTAATCCCCTTTGCTTCGCAAAAGTGCATGAACAGCTTAACAATACTTGGTTGTATATCTTTTCCATCATTGAATTATATTATGACATCAATTTTTATGTGGAATCTCCATCACCAAGGCGGGATATGTCCCTCTTATTTTCGCTAGTTATTTCTTCTTAGATTATGTCTTGTAATCATCTTTTAGTAATAATGCCAACTTTTTTGCTGATAATAGACTTCAATTTCTGTTAGTGCATTTTTTTCATTGTTCTTGAATCCATTAGATTTAAAAGGATGTTCCTCTTTCATACAAGTGAAATAAAATTAAGTATGCTGATGAACAAAGTCTATCTATATTTGTAATGCTTCAAACTCCTTTCTTAGCCCTTTCCAGGGTTGCTAACTATATGTTTTTATGAGCATGACTATAGCTTCTATGGCAACACCTTGAATATAGGATCATCTTGTAGCTTACGTCATTTTCCACCTTCCTATTTGTGTTGTTGCTAGCTCTCTATTCAACTTTATACCTTTGACCTTTTTTTTGTTTTCTTGATCCTCGAGGATAAATCAAAAACCTTCGTGACTTATTCTTCATGTAATTACATAAACCTATATAGGGATTGCTACATAGCTAGTGAAAGGTACCTTTGTTAAAGCACGTTTCGAGTATTACATCCCGGCTTCCGTAGATGGACAATTTCATAGTCTAAATCTGGGTTAATACCTTATATATATTATCCCTTGCCAATAATGATATTCGATTTGCTCTTAAAATTTAATCACTACATAAATTGTCCATTTTTACTATCATATGCCTTTCAGGTTAATGTTGAATATTTTGTTCATGCATAAGTAATGATTGGAACTATTTGACTCTTACTTCTTCCATTTTGGAATTGTTTAAACTTATTTTTTTTTTCATTCCATCTACCTAATATTAGTAATCTCTTTATCTCTTATTTGAATTATGCCATTATTCCATTCATTAAAATCTTACATCAGCCATGATCATTATTCCTTAGTTATCTTGATTTGTTTATTGGCACTGTCTCTTGCTACTGCATCTCTTCTTGATCCCAAACATTTTCTTAAAAGATCTTAACTGACATCCAAACCTTATCAATTAGAGGTTTTCTCTTTTGTATTAATGCTCTTCTTATATCATTTCTCATATTTGTTTGATTTACCCTATCCTTAAAAGTTTCTTCCTTCCAACGTTATTTAACTTCCCTTTTTCATTCCAAACCCCTGAAGTGTTGTGGACCCCCAAAAGTGTTCGTATCTTCATTGTAGTGTGATTCATCATGTCACTGAAACTCATTGCTAAATATTGAATACGTTCCTATTTGATCGTAAATGGTTATCAATATATTGATACTTTTAATTTCCATCTCCTTCTTCACTCCGTTGAAAGCATAGTTATACATATACCCTGGACCCTATTTATTCAGAGTAATACACACATATAGCTTATTTTTACTGAGAGATGCAATTCAGTTTTCACTAGTGTGGGTGAATGTTGATTGATGTGATCCCATCATTTTTCGTACTTCTAAATTTCACTCCTTATAAATGAACTAGATCATTCTCTATGAAATTTTCTTGCTTTACTAGGACTTGCTTCACATGAGCAAGGACTTGCTCCTGCGAATTCATTTTCTAATAAATCCAAGATGTTCCACACTTTGCTTGTCCAAATCTATATGTCACACTTATAATATCGACTATGGCTAGATGGTCAGCTTATTGAAAATCAGTTGTTGCTATTCTATTTATAATTCACCACTAAAGTGAAGTACAACTGAACCACTTTTCTCTTCTTAAGTGGTTCAAACTCTTAAATCTAAACCTATGTTTGATCGTTATCTACTACTCTATGTTGGGCATCATGATTATTGCATTCCCTATATTATTAGTACTATGCTTATGATTTGACATTTAACCACACCTTGGTGTAAAGATTACAGGAATAGCCCACGTCTTACTCTGGGTAGGGCTCAATAATCCCAATTTTCTTTCATCCTGCATGCTCTACTCTTTATCTTATCTTATGAACATTGTAATTTGATCTAAAAATTTAACCTTCTAACTGCCCCTCTTGATTAGATAGTGTAGAACGCTCATCTCTATCATTGATATGGCTTAAGAGGTGTTGACTATCTGTTGGTTTCTCCTGTAATCCATACATGCAAAACTTGATTCTTATAGTCCCCTATCTCGAATTCTTGAGAAACTCATAACTTACTTTTATTCTAACCATTCTATGGCAATCCCTCCTTTATCAATCATCTTTAACATTGTTGTTTAATTCTTTTGTGAACGAAAACTAACTTGATTATTATTTTCATCATTCTTATCCTTTGACATGTTCATCTTTATCATCGAATTAAACCTAGAACAAACCATTGATTTACCTCATAAGGGAAGGTTGTGTAAATAATCGAGTTAGAGAGGTAAAGTAGAATACAAAAGATCCCTTTAATACTAACCCAAAAGGATTATAAACTCACGTCACAGGTTGACATCAAATCTCATGATGTAGTCAATAGTGTCTTCCTCAGTGGGGGTATAATACAATTAAAAACAACAATTGAGGACCTCTTAATAAGAGCAGGAATTGCAAAAAATGGCTAGTTGTATTGAAGTGGATTAGAAGACACGTTAATTATATAGTTCAAATTAATCAATGAGACCCTGAGAAGCTAAGAAACATTCGACAACACATCAAGGCTTATTCAAAGCCAACAACAGAATTATACAGATAGAAGGAGGAGACTATTAGAGTTTTAGGTGGGAAATAGAGTACTCTTAAAAGTTTCCCCGATTAAAGTTTTTAGGAGGTTCACCGTCAGAGGAAAACTAAGCCTTGGGTACATTGGGCGCTATGGATCATTGAAAAGTTCAATCTAGTGGCTTATAGATTGGATTTACTAGTGAGCCCAAGCATGTACATAGTGTTTATCACATTTGTTTGAGGTAAATCTAAGGTTTCTTTCAAATTTGCAAGTTTCAAGAATGAAACTTATTTTAAATCAGGACGGCTGTAATGACCCAAACATAAACCATGTTAGCTATTTTGATTATTCTCAATTTAAATTAATTAAGTTGAGCACCCACATTTGAATTCAGCATTTGTAAAATTTGTATCATTGTAGGTTGAGATGAAAAGTGGTCCTGAAAGAAAATTTAATCATGTTCTATATTAAAATCATTCAGAATTTATAAATTAGCCTATTAAACATGGATAATCATAAAAATATAAAGATAACTTTGCATGTTTATATTACACAAATGAAACCACAATAATAATGTATGAAATGAAGAAATAAAATGCAAAGGAATAAAATAAAATGCGAGTAAACTAATTAAGATAGGTAAAGTTATAATTTTTTCCAAAATACACCCTGGAAATCCCATCCACAATCCAAAAATTATTAGCCCAAATTTTGGCCCAAATAACCATTAGGTTTAAAGGGGGAGAAAAAAGAAAAGGGTTATGAAGAAGAATACGTACTAGAAAAATCTAGAGTGAAATTCATCAAAATTTACAAGTTATAAAATCAAAAAAAAAAAATTAATAAAACAACCCAAAAACCCTTCCCTTTCCCTTACATTGCGTCCCTCCTGCTTCTATGCCCGAAGATCCTTCTCCCTTGCTCTCCCTATCAGCATGAGCATTGTCTAAACCCGTGAGAAGCCACCACTGCTAGCTGCACCACCATCACATCCTCTCCCCTTCTCCTTGACTTGTTCCACTAGTTGGGAAGGTGGAACCCTAAACCCTTATAACTCACTTCCTCCATTTTGATTTTGCTAGTAAATATTTTGTCTAGATTATATTAATGTTAATTTGTGATTATTTAAAGTTTTAATGATGAGATTGAGTTTGGAGATGCTTTGGAGTTCATGGGGTGGATATGGTGAATTCGGGTTTGGTGGTTGAATATGGGTTCATATTTGGTTTCATTGATCTTATGAAATTTTGGATGCATTCTACTAGTAATTGAATGCAAGATATATGTGTGTAGTGCATTGGGTTATCTTGCCATGAAAATGAGTGCAGGAGCTTGAGGTTGGTGATGGGAGTAATGGAGTGAAATAGTTTAATTTTAGGGGTTTGGAATGGAATTGGATGAATTTTTGAGGAATTTTTGTGTGTTGAATGAAATTTTGAGGTTAAGTGTGTGGTTATGGATGTTTCCCATGTGATGGGTGAAGTAAAGTGAGGTCAAAGATGGAGGATGGAGGAAAATGCAATTATGAGATAACTTCCCTTGAACTAAATGGTTTAATGTAATCTTGAAAGTAAGTTGAGGAATTGAAATGTGTTTCTACGTAAGAGTTGAGTGGAAATGTTATTTTGGCGATTTTGAAAACAAATCAAATTCAAGATGGATATTGGAGGTTAATTTAAAGGGATTGAATGCAAGTTTGGTGGTAAATTTGAATGGTATTATCAATTAAAAGTAATTAGAGAGCTTAACCATTGTGACTTAGTTAAAAAGATGATATTATTGGGTCCAAATTAATGGTAAAGATTAATTATATTTGTTTGTAATTCAAAGAGAGGAATAAAGATTGAGTGACATTTGGATAAGGGAGAATGATATATGTTCTTGTGACCCAAACTAATAAATAGAAATCAAAGTCCATTTGAGGCCTAAAGGAGAGAAAATCTTTTCAATTTGCGCACAAAAGCATGATTTGACATTGAAATCAATTTAACCACAAGTCGAGAACTCAAACCTCTTCATGAATAAATAACGTAAACTAATAATAATATTTCTTTTCATAACAATCATAAATAACATTAGAAATAAAATTTATAATGGTATTAAGTATGACATCTAATGTCAATAATAACAACAGTAATAATAACTTTAATGAAAATAACATTAATATTAATAGCCATAAGGATGAAAATATTAATAACATCAATATCATTAATAATAATAATAATGAGACTAATACAAATAAAGCATATGCAAATGAAAAACCAAAATCGATTTGTGTGCTTAAATAAACTGTGAGTGCAGTGATAATGAAGAAAAATGCCAAAGAGAACTGTGAAATATTTATAAGGTGGCAACTAATAAAACATTATTTGAAACTTCACTAACCATCAAAAGGTGTATATCTAGAGCAGAAATGAGGTCATTTCCGTCGTTTTCAAGCTATGAACAACTATTTTATAAAAGGGAAGAGATTTTTAAAAATTCAGTATGTTTACCACCAACACTTTCAAAAATTCACACATTTTTTACATATCAAAATCTCGAATGTATAGTTATTTAACGAAGCATTTTCAAGCATTGTTTTGCCATATAATCATGTGGACCTGTCAGTTATCAATTATCAGAGCTTACCCCCTTTAGTTCACCTATGTGACCTCAGCTCAAGCTACCCGATCGGTCTAACAGGTGTATACCTACTCAATGACTACAGAATACGTATGAGCTCAGTGTTAAGCCAAAAATCATGCATGGTTTTAATAATTATTTTGATTATATTATATATTATCGTATCTAATTTACTTTATTTTATATATTTTTCAGGTTAGGCATTAATAAAATAAAAAGGGAAGAGAAGACGTCGAAGTTTGGGTTTTACACGCTTGGCTATAAAGATGATCCAAAATTAATAATTTATGGAAAATATTATTTCCACAATTATTTAATTGGGTTAGGGTTTCAAGAGTTGGAGAAGAGCTAGAAGTCTTGAGGGAGAAGAAGTCTAAGTCAAAGGAAGAAGGAAATCCTATTCACTAACCCTAATCATCCTCACTATAAATCATAATCACCATCTGTCCCCTAACTCGGGAATGAATCTCCACGGTAGCTGCACATTAATCACCATCGACGGCTGCTTCTTAAAAACCCCAACCCCACGGCTGCACCAACCTTCATTCCTCACCAAGCATCACGCTTCTTCTTCTTATTCTTCACCTTCACGATTTCCACCATCACCATAATCATCATCATCATCAATGTTCCATCATATTCATCATCATAATTCTGTCAATCTCCTCCAAGCCGTGATAAACAGTAGTGCTATTTTTTTAATTTTAATTTTAGTTCTTTTATTTCTTTTTGTTTTTTTTGTGTGTTTAGTTTATTGTTAAACATGGAAGCTTTGGTTAATTATTGTGATTTTATTTTTAATATGAGTGAGTAATTTTCTTATGCTTAGTACAATCTATTTGAAACCATGCTAAATTAATTATTTTGAAACAAGTTTCATGCTTTATTATCTAGTTGAGTTTTATTCATGATTCTATAGCGATTAGTATTTATCGTTCATGATATTTGTGTTATATTAATTAGAATGTATGCTAGTTAGTTTAATACGAATTCATATGATGGTTCAAAAGGTTTTAATACGTAAAAGTTATAGTCTTTTAAACATTAGTATCACCTGTTAGAATTGAGAGTATACTAACACAATAGGGGGTGAATTGTGTTAGCAGATTTTCGCAGTTTCTGGGAACAGGCTTGGAACTTGTTTGGGCAGACTGTTTATAACGTGCACAGAAAGTGTAAAACAGCAAAATAATTGAAAGATGAGAACACAAGATTTTTACGTGAAAACACCTCGAGCCCAACCGAGGCAAAAACCACGACCTACTCCTGTAGGATTTTCACACACTTCCACTAAACGGGCTAAACACGTTACAAAGGTAACCTTCACTGTTACAATTGCAACACACGTAACTGTCTACCCTAAACTAGTTACACACCACGTCCTAGTCTCCCAGACTTGGACACACTCACGTAATCGTCTCCCCAAAGACGAATTACACACGTCCAAAGCCTCCCTAGGCTTAGACACAATCAACTCTCACTTTGATGAAAGAAGAGAATAAAAACACCTTACTTTTGTGCTTCTAACTAACTGAATGTAAGGTACAATTTTGCTCCTAGTATGCCAAGGAAGAGGACTCAATTTTCACACACACTTTGATGGCTTTTCTGAAAATATGATTCGCAAATTAAAACTCCTTGAAAAACCGTGTGAAACCCGTGAAAAATAATGAGGGAAAAATCTTTCTTAAATAGTGTGATGTATATGGGTAAAAGAGTAAACCTTAACCCTCTTGAATCCTTGTGCTGCAAGGAGACAAAAGGGAAGAGAACGCTCCTTTCTAAATTATAATAGGAAATCTCCCATATCTTTCCTTATCTTATCCTTCCAAAAATAAGATTTGTTTGGTGGATATTCTTCCAAAGATAAAATCAATCTTTTAACAATATTTTCAAAGCCAAGAATAGCTTATTTTAGGTCTAATGATAACAGAAAATATATCTCAAATAATTTCAGAATCATCAGCCCAAAGTTTTAGGAAAACTTTGAAAAATCGTTTTGGCTAAAAAACAGTCTGAACCCTGATCTCAGAACTGATCTGAGACAGTGTTCTTAAAAACCATTCAAGGTAGATGTTAAATCAAGATCTTCCAAGTGGCATATTAACAAAAATCTAAGAAAATAAAACCTATAACAGACCAAGACTCTTGTTGAATCAACCGGACAGCATTTATAGAATTTGGACTTGTCACTCCAATGCTGTGATGTTACTCAGAACTGTTTCCTGAGCTGTTTCTGAAGTTCTTCATGTCTTTGATGTGCTTTAAGTTCTTTTCCATTCAGCTGTTCTGAGGAACTGTTCTTAAGACCTCTTGCTACGATGTTACTCAGAACTGTTTCTTGAGCTGTTCCTTGAGTACTCCATATCTTTGATGTACTTTAAGTTCTTTGCCATTTAGCTGTTCTGAGGACTTGTTCTTAAGACCTGTTCTCGACCATGGTTAATCAAGCAATTTCAAAGTTTTCCAAATAGTATTTGGAACCTATTCAATCAACACACTCAAGTGTATATTCCATTTGTGTTTGCTATCATCAAAACCTTACATTACATAATGATGGGGTCAACAATTTTCCAACAATTTTCCCCTTTTTGATGATGACAAACCAAATGACCATATTGACATAAAAACGTTCATGGTCAAGCCCATCTTCCCCCTTTTGTTTTGAGAAGTCAACTGAAGCTAGGTCAAACTAAAATGATCCTGGTCATGCCCATCTTCCCCCTTTTGACATCATCGAAAAAGGGTGGTCAGGTCAAACAAGAGAAGCAGGGTGTTTGCAGTCACCACCTCTTGGGTAATGGAGGAAAGACAACCTGCGATACACTCAAGTATATGGTACGGTAATGATATTGGCCATCCGAGTCACGCATAAGCAAATAGCAACAAGAAGACAAGCATGGCACAACCAAGATTAGCATAAACCATTATCAGTCACAAAGCACAACCAAAGAGTTAGAAACAGTTGTTGTGAACAAGGTGGAGAATCAAGAGAGGCAGAACAGGGTAGGATCAGGGTGGAGGAGAAGAGAGTTTGGCTATGAGGACGGAGAGAATTGACATCAGATCCTCATGGCGCTTGGCATTGAGAGACTTCTCCTCGGCAAGTGCAGCTTTAACCTCAGTGAGCTCGGTCTTCAAGTGGTTGTGGTCCAGAAGCAAGGCATCAACAGAAGGCTCACTAGAGGAAGGACCAGGAACAGGGGTGAAGGGTGTTTGAGGCCCCTGTTTGGAACCAGCAGTCTCACCCTTTGCAAGCTTGAACCCACAACTGATCAGGGTGTTGCTTCTTATCTGATCTGTCACTTGGACCCCTACCTTCTTCTGCACAGAAACCCCAAAGTGCTCAAAGACTGAAGTCAGAAGAAATCCGTACCCCAGGTCATGTTCTCTAGCCATGTTTGCAATGCGGGAGATATGACTGATCATGATGGCTGGTAGGTTGATATGCTCTCCCCGGTCCAGGAGATCGGTCAGGCATTGATCCATTGCATCTGCAAGGTTACGCCCTTGGCCATGGGGGATGATGTTCTTGATGATGAACCAGAAGAGCAACCGGTGACACGGTGTCATCTCCCCTTTCTTAACTGACCTGGGTGTTTGCGACCCTGGTTGTTGACTCAACCTTTGAGTCAATTGGAGCAATCTTTCAGCTCCAAGTACTGTCTTGTTTTCCCTTACATACACCCCAAATCCCTTAGCAGGAACTCCTAGAATTTCTCCCAATTCCTTAGCATTGAACCGTATCCCCTTCCCATTGACCATACTTGTCACCACTCCGTTGGTGACATTACAGTTGGCATAGAATTCAGCTAAATTAGGTACTGAACACCCTCTCTGGGTGTTTGCAAAGAGGTCGAGCCAACCTTGGGCTGTAAGCTTATCCAGGAACATCTCCAGGCCCTGTTCCTGAAAATAAGCAGATTTGACAATTTTGCCCCGTACCACACTCTTTTGGAGAAAATGAGCTACTCGGTCTACTATGGGCATGGTAGTTTTGGCTTTCTTGGATTTCTGTTCATCAGGCTTGGCTTTTATGGGCACCTCCTGATTAGAAGCAGCCTTTCTCTTTGATGAGACTCTTTTGGAGGAAGGCTTCACCGATGGAACAGAGGCAGACACCTGTTTGGAAGTATTCTCCTTGGTTTCTAATTCTTCAGGCACCTGTTCTGACACTTGTTCTGAAACAGCTTTCCTTTTGGTTTAAGTGTTTTTGGGTTTTTGCTGATGGAGACTGGGTAGATTCTTTGGTAGGTTTGGCAGAGGCTTTTGTAATAGAAGGTTCAGGTACTTGTTTTGGCTGAGAAGAACCAGAGAGTGAACCAGAACTGCGGGTTCGAGGTCTATAAACAGGTGTGGGAACAGGTTTTGAAGTGGTGGTTTTAAACCAACGTCTAGGCCCCCACTCACCTGATTTAGTTTTCTAGAAGGGCTGCGGTTGGAGGACCTCTATGGTTGACTCAGACCCATCACTGTTAGTCTCCTCAAAGTCTTCCACTCGATCCAAATTTATGATGGGGTCATCCATTATGTCAGAGAAAACAGGGGCAGACCCTGTTCGGGTTTTTCTCAGTTCAGGAACAGGTTCAGACCCTGTTCGTGCCATATCAGACTCAGCCAGACCCTTGTTGGTTTCAAAGACACCCTTAAACCTAGTCGGTTTCTCATTGGGGTCAAACAACTCCAAATCCCATCCAACCACCGGTGGAACATCGTCCAATTTCAGCCCCACCGTTTGCAAGCCCAGACATTTCAAAAATCCAAAAGTTTTAGAGCAAATCAGCAAAGGAGGTAGAGAATCAAATCCCATACCTCTGATTTGTGCAGTCGCGGCCGTCGCAGACAGGGGCAGAGCAATGGGTGTTGGTGGCGACGCCATGCGTGGGCGCTTCGGGACTAAGGCATGAGACATGGTGGTGCTGTGTTTGCTGCTGCCGGAATTCGCCATTGATTTTGAAGAGAAGCTCGAGTTTTTGGAGATTTAGGGTTTAGGATTGAGAGAGAGAGAGAGAGAGAGAGCGAAATTGAGAGGGTTCTGGGTGACTGGGGGCGCGACGTGAGCAAGTAGGAAGTTAAGGGGGTGCTTGCTTCCAACCGAAAAGAGGAGTATTAAATCTCCCAGTCACGCACGTTTCAACAAAAGTCAACAACTGAATTAACTACCTGATTTGCACAGAGTGACAAACAGTGGCCATACCTGTTCTTGGTGCTTATTTCTGCAGTCAATTGCTTGGTAACATGGGACAATAAGGGCAATATCATCAGACCTCAACGAGTGTCAACAAGTTGTATTCCACACATGTGCTAAATATAGCACCAAGTTTGACTGTAATCAATAATTTCAACAAGCTTGACCTGAAAAGCCCTTTAACTAGACAAGCATTGGGGGTTAATTAAGCATTCTCAAGTCATTTTAGTTAGACCCAGTTCCAATCTGTTCCTCTCAAACTATTCTCTACTTAGTGCCTTGGTGAAAATATCAGCAATTTTGGTTATTAGTGGCACAGAAATTCATTGAAACCAAGCCTTTTTCAACATTGTCTCTCAAAAAGGGATGACGAATGTCAATATGTTTAGTCCTTTTATGTTGACAGGGGTTTTTGGAAATATTAATTGCACTTGTATAATCACAAAATATGGGAAAGCATCCCTTGTCAACACAAAAATCTTTGAGTTGTTGTCTTATCCACAGTAGTTGAGCATAATAAGAAGCAGCTACAACATATTCAGCTTCTGCTGTGGACATGGCAACTGAGTGTTGTTTCTTGGTTGCCCAAGATACCAAACAGGGTCCAAGAAAATGAGCCATACCTGAGGTGCTTTTTTTAATCAACCAAGGAACCTTGCTGTAACCCAATCTGAATCTACAAGAGTTTGGTACTTCCATGGTCGTGGAGTAAGGAAGTCCACAGACACGCTTTCTACTCTTGCTGGAATACTCGGTGAAATAGGTTCTGAAACTGTTCCCAAGCCTGTTTTGGAGCTTGTTTCTAAGCCTATTCCCGCGCCTGCTCTAGAGCCTGTTCCTGTAGTGTTAGGCTGGTTTTGTTCCAAACTGGGTTCAGCAATCCTTCCCCCTGTTTGGTTCAGACCTTACCCATCTTTCAAGGAAACAGCTCCAGGCCCTGATTCATCCTCGGGATACTTACCTTCTTCATGTGTAAGCAACAAATTTTTCTTAGCAAGGCCCAGTTCGAAATCATCATCTTGTGCATCAATCTCAACTAGAGAGTTAGTTTCATCAAAAAGTACATGCACACTCTCCTCAATACACAAGGTTCGCTTATTAAATACTTTGTAAGCCTTACTATGTGAGGAGTACCCAAGAAATATTGCCTCATCACTCCTTGGATCAAATTTTCCTAAGGCATCTTTCCCATTATTATGCACAAAATATTTACAACCAAATACTCTCAAATGCATAAGATTAGGTTTTCTACCTTTGAGAAGCTCATAAGGAGTTTTGTTTAGAATGAGTCTGATCATGCATCTATTTATAATGTAACACGATGTGTCCAAAGCTTCGGCCCAAAAGTTTCTCAGAAGACCACTAGCAATAAGCATTATTCTAGTCATGCCTTCTAGAGTACGATTTTTCCGCTCTACCACCCCGTTCTGCTGGGGTGTTCTTGGGGCTGAAAAGTTATGATCCACACCATGCTCATTACAATAGTCAATAAAGCTTGAATTTTCAAATTCTGTACCATGATCAGACCTTGGGCAAACCAATGAGTGTCCTACTCTCTTTTTAATTTTTTTAAGAAACGCAAGAAATTTTTCAAATGTTTCATCTTTAGAAGCCAAAAATGAGGTCCATGTGAAATGAGAGTAATCATCCACTATCACAAGCACATACCTCTTTCCACCTCAACTTGAGATCCTCATAGGACCACACAAATCTACATGTAGCATCTCAAGAGGTCGGGTAGTGCTAACACAGGTTTTCTGTTTAAAAGAAGTTTTGACTTGTTTACCCCTGGCACACGCGTCACATGCCTTGTCATCATTGAATTTGATGGAAGGTAGGCCGACTACTAGGTCTTTAGTAACACGTTTATTCAAGAGTGAGAGACTCGCATGACCTAGTCTCTTGTGCCAAAGCATGACATCATTATTTAAAGCACTTAAACAAGTCAAATTGTTTTGGGGAAGTGAGAGAATACTTACTTTATACACATTTTTGTGTCGCTTCCCCCTCAATACAACATCTCCGGTGTTGATATTGACGACCAAGCATTGTTTTGAAGAAAACACTATTAGGTTATCTTTATCACACAGTTGGGACACGCTTAGTAGATTATGTTGTAATCCATCCATCAGATATACATTGTCAATTGAATGAGGGAGTAACTCACCTATCTTACCTATATCGACGATTGTCCCTAATTTGCCGTTTCCAAATTCCCCACTCCCTCCATCAGAGGCTGTAAGTGAGAGGAAGTTTGATTTTTTACCAGTCATATGCCGTGAACAACCGCTATCCACATACCACAATTGGTTGTTTGCTGAGTTGTTTGCTCGGTTGTTTCCCCTCACTTTAGCCTGTAAAACAAATTAGGGGTTAGTTTTGGGAACCCAGATCCACTTGGGTCCCATTCTTTTTGAAGTGCAAATCTCATCTTTTCTAACCCATATTTGTTTTACATGAATCAAGTTCTTTTCCATGGCATACCTTCTTATAGGACAAGTGTACTGATAATGCCCTATTTTATCACAATGAAAACACACAATATTTTCTGGTAATCCTACATATTTTCTATTAACAGGGTAATCAGTGCGCTTAGTCACAAAGCCTAATCCTCTTTTGCCCTGGTTACAGTGAGTGTTCAGCCAATTCAGTGCCTGTGAGGACCTGTTTCAGTGCTTGTTTGCAGCAAGCTCTGATTCTACTTGTTTTAACTTTTCAAGCAATTTACTGTTCTCAACAAGTAGGGATTCTACCTTCTGTTTCAGTTCAAGAGACTCATTTTCAAGCTTAGTAAGGTCAGAAACAAAGACTTCTTCTTTCATGCTTAAGGTCTCTTTGGATTTATTGAGGTCTTCATGCAAAACAATATTCTTCATATCAGTTTTAATTTTTTCACTTTTAAGGATTTTGTTTTCATGCTTTAATTCTCTAACATCCCTTTTTAACTCAGAACATGCATCCTTTAACATGCAATTTTCAGAATTAATAGCATCATACTCATCCATCAAAGTAGCTAATAACTCTTCAAGTTTTACTTTATTTAGACCACGTACCTTATCCTTAGGTTGAGCTAAGCTGTCCAGAGGCTCATCATCTGAGTCAGAATCACTTCTGGCCATAAGAGCTATAGCAGCATCTTTCTCTTTAGTCCCTTCCTTATCCTCGGTAAAATCACCCCAAGCCGCAAGCATTGCCTTTGAGAAGCGCTTAGCAGAACTGTTTTCAACCTGTTTCCTGCCCTGTTTCCTGGACTGTTCGGGCTCTTGTTCCTCTTTCAGCAAAGGGCAGTTTTTCATAATATGATCAAGCTTACCACATTTGAAACATCCAGTGAACTGTTCCCGGTCATTGTTTCTGGGCTTGCTGAGGTTCTTCTTTTTATTGTTCTCTTTGACCCTTTTGAAGAACTTCTTGAATCTTCGGGTGATCATGGCCAGTTCTTCTTCATCAAGGTCTGAACCATCCTCTTCCAAAGCCTTTAGAGCAAGGCCTCGGTCTCTCTTGGTCTACTCTTTCAGTTGAGAGCTTCTTCTAAGCTCATAAGTTTGGAGATTACCAATAAGCTCATCCAAGGTGATTTTATTCATATCCTTGGCTTCTTGGATAGCCGTGACTTTGGCCTCCCACGACTGTGGCAAAAATTGTAGGATTTTCCTCACCAACTCCTCGGTGGTGAAGGACTTTTCTAATGATTTTAGCTCATTAGTGACATGGGTGAAATGGGTGTACATCTCCATCACCGTTTCTTTATCACCCATCTCAAACAGTTCATATTTTCTCATAAGAAGCTCAATTCTCGATTGTTTTACCTGATTTGTACCTTCGTGAGCTACTTGCAAGGCATCCCAGATTTCTTTGGCTGACTCGCATTCGGAAATGCGAGTATACTCATCAGGACCAAGACCAAAATACAAGAGTTTTTTGGCCTTTGCATTCTTTTCCATCATCTTGAAATCTTCGGAATTGAACTCTTCAGGCTTTTTGTGAACTTTGCTTCCATCTTCGATCACTTTTGTGGGAATGAGTGGTCCACTCTTGATAAGCATCCATAACTCGTAGTCCTCAGCTTGAATGTAGTTTTCCATTCGGTTCTTCCACCAACTATAATGTTGACCATTAAAGTATGGTGGTCGAGTTATGGATTGCCCCTCAAGCATGCCATGTGGTGTACTCATGTTTAGCATCTCTCAAGATGTTAATCTTTTAGATGAAAACCTGCTCTGATACCACTTGTTAGAATTGAGAGTACACTAACACAAGAGGGGGGGTGAATTGTGTTAGCAGATTTTCACAATTTCTGGGAACAGGCTTGGAACTTGTTTGGGCAGACTGTTTGTAACGTGCACAGAAAGTGTAAAACAGCAAAATAATTGAAAGATGAGAACATAAGATTTTTACTTGGAAACACCTCGAGCCCAACCGAGGCAAAAACCACGACCTACCCCTGTAGGATTTTCACACACTTCCACTAAACGGGCTAAACACGTTACAAAGGTAACCTTCACTGTTACAATTGCAACACACGTAACTGTCTACCCTAGACTAGTTACACACCACGTCCTAGTCTCCCAGACTTGGACACACTCACGTAATCGTCTCCGCAAGACAAATTACACACATCCAAAGCCTCCCTAGGTTTGGACACACTCAACTCTCACTTTGATGAAAGAAGAGAATAAAAACACCTTACTTTTGTGCTTCTAACTAAGCGAATGTAAGGTACAATTTTGCTCCTAGTATGCCAAGGAAGAGGACTCAATTTTCACACACACTTTGATGGTTTTTCTGAAAATATGATTCGCAAGTTAAAACTCCTTGAAAAACCGTGTGAAACCCGTGAAAAATAATGAGGGAAAAATCTTTCTTAAATAGTGTGATGTATATGGGTAAAAGAGTAAACCTTAACCCTCTTGAATCCTTGTGCTGCAAGGAGACAAAAGGGAAGAGAACTCTCCTTTCCAAATTGTAATAGGAAATCTCCCATATCTTTCCTTATCTTATCCTTCCAAAAATAAGATTTATTTGGTGGATATTCTTCCAAAGATAAAATCAATCTTTTAACAATATTTTCAAAGCCAAGAATAGCTTATTTTGGGTCTAATGATAACAGAAAATATATCTCAAATAATTTCAGAATCATCAGCCCAAAGTTTTAGGAAAACTATGAAAAATCGTTTTGGCTAGAAAACAGTCTGAACCCTGATCTCAGAACTAATCTGAGACAGTGTTCTTAAAAACCATTCAAGGTAGATGCTAAATCAAGATCTTCCAAGTGGCATATTAACAAGAATCTAAGAAAATAAAACCTATAACAGACCAAGACTCTTGTTGAATCAACCGGACAGCATCTATAGAATTTGGACTTGTCACTCCAATGCTGTGATGTTACTCAGAACTGTTTCCTGAGCTGTTTCTGAAGTTCTTCATGTCTTTGATGTGCTTTAAGTTCTTTTCCATTCAGCTGTTCTGAGGAACTGTTTTTAAGACCTGTTGCTACGATGTTACTCAGAACTGTTTCTTGAGCTGTTCCTTCAGTACTCCATGTCTTTGATGTACTTTAAGTTCTTTGCCATTCAGCTGTTCTGAGGACCTGTTCTTAAGACCTGTTCTCGACCATGGTTAATCAAGCAATTTCAAAGTTTTCCAAACAGTATTTGGAACCTGTTCGATCAACACACTCAAGTGTATATTCCATTTGTGTTTGTTATCATCAAAACCTTACATTACATAATGATGGGGTCAACAATTTCCCAACATCACCCTAATTAATCATGGATGGCTCAAACTCATCTCTTTTAATTAGGTAATCGTTATAGATTTTTGTTAAATCAGTTTGCTGGCAAATTGGTTGCAAGGTGTTAGATGATGTTTTTCTAATACATAATGCTCTAGTTTGATTAAATTCTTGCGCTGGTGGTAGGGGTTATCAAATTAGTAGTGTTTACATTAGGGCTGGACCTAATTAAACTATAATATAAGGAAAAACGGGGAAGATCTGCTGGTAAGTGTCTTCTACAGTTTAGCTCATGGATGAAATCAACTTGTATGTTGATGATAAATATTAATTTGCATGGTGGATATAGATTATGCTAAGCATTTTTCATAAATTTGATATCTTTTGATAATTATTTGTTGCTTTTAGTTAATTTGTGTACTTTGTCAACTTTTATTCTACAATTATTGGCTTTGATATAAATTTCGTTTACCCTTCCAAAAGAATAGTCTTTTAGGAGTGTCTTGGTAATTTTAGATTAGTTAGATTTTGATTTTTAGAGTGATTATAATTTTCAGATTTGATTTATATTCTGTTTTGCCGTTTAATTACCGATTTGTTAGAAATTAGGCTAAAAATAGTTCCTTTCATTTTTTTAAAATTTTAATCCATTCTAGGGTTTATATAGTATCCAAATCTGCCTCTATTTAATTTCATAATTTTTGGAAATTATTTGATAATTTTTCAGAATTATTTCGTGAATTGGATGTGTGCAGGTTTTTATTTCAATAAATCTAAAAATTGCATTTTTAATATTTATTTCATGTTTTTTAGGTGTTATTGAGTCCAGAAAACTATATCCTTAAATTAGGATAATTTTGTTAATTAATTTCGTAATTATATTAGTGCATTTTATTTATTTTCTAATTTATTAATTTGCAATAATTTTCTGTATTAATTTTTCCGAAATTAATTGGATACAATTCTGGAGTTATAAGCTTATAAACTTGAAGAATATTAGTTTAGGTTACTGTTTGTGATTTTTTTTAATATTAATTTTCTTTTTGTTATTTTCTGTTTCACTTTTTAGTTGATTATTATGTTATTATTCTGTTTTTATTTTTCTAGATTATTTAGGATAGTTATTTACTATTTTATTTTCAGAATTAAATTTAGAATATTTGGGAGTAATATTAAGTATTTTTCTAGATTTTTATTTATTAAATTTGATTTATCTTAGAATTATAAAGAGTAGAAACAATAAATTAGAGTAGTAAAATTACTTAGAACTAAACTACCCTTTTGACATAATCTTTCCTCGTATGATCGATCCCTACTTTCCTATACTATAAAAATTATTTATAAATCGAAGTAGTGGTTAAATTTGTAGCTCTACGATAAGTTTTACACTCATCAGTTTGGATTCTACTTTCAGATAATAACTTGTAACAATTTTACTTGTAATATCTCCCTTTCCTGTTTTCGAACCTAAATAAATTGAAATGTAGGCGCCCAACTAAATTATTATAAGAGTTTATTTTATAGTATGGGGATAAACATACTGGGCTTCGACTCAAGTTTTGAAATATTTTGGTATTTTCTATTTTAGGCTAGGACTAAGTGGACAGACATGTCCCTAACAAGCTGAACGAAGCAAGAAGTAGAAGAAAGGCTCGTGACTTTTGCAATTTGACGCCTTCAGATGCACGCACATTTTTGGCATGGCATGAAGACTTGACAGAGTTTGAAGGTCATGTTGGGTTATATTTGGAATAAGCATGCCTAATATGGAGTTTCAGGAAACATTCAATCTAGTTATATTCTAGTTGTGTTGAATTTGATTTGCAGTTCGAAGTTGTCTTACTTATTTTAAGCTTGATAGGACTTGCAAAAGTGAACGTACTTTAGTTAAAGTTGTATAGTTGTTATATGGCCTTTTCCGACTTAGGATGGTGGTAATGTCTCCAGCCATTGAGACTTTCAATATGCATTCATGATATTAAATAATCAGATTAGGCTAATTAACTAATCAAGGAGGGCATTTAACTGGTCGGTGAGTGGTTGCAAAATATGGTGTTCTAATAGAGGTAGGGTTTAGGGATCATGCATTAGGGTCTTAGGTCTTTTTTCTCTCCAAGGGTAAGAAGCCTATTTGCACAACCAAACACCCCACCACTTAATCGTCTTAAGGAAATTTCAAAAATATGAATGGTGATGATTGATTTAATAGACATGTGCCGCAAGGTTGATATAGTTTATGGTTGTCATGGTTGAATTACAATGAGAACCACTATAAGTTTTTGATATAACTAAACATAGTAAAACTTAGATGACTCATATTCAAATGCTTTGTAATTTGATTAGGAAAATAACAAAGCCAACTAGGTAGCCAGATAACCAAATCACCCACTCTACCTGCCTTAATTTCTTAATATTTCTGCATAACCACAACATAAACTAAAGATGTAATAGCTAAGATATTTTATGCCACATAACATGAGCTCATAAACAACGCATTAAGAAATTGAGAGACGAAGAACGGTTGATTTAGTTTCCTTGCCAATTATATCGTTTTTCCATTTTCTTGGTCAAATAATTAAGCATTTCGATGTGAGTTCTATCAGCTTTACTACATTTAATTTTATAGTTGTGTTAATAACTGGACATTTCATATACTAGTTAATAAAGCATCAGTCTATTCAACTAGTTTTGCTGCAGATACGATACGTGTCATCCAAAGAGGGAAAATTAGAATATTGCGGGATAATGTGCCGGCAACGTAAACTGTTTTTACCAAAGAGTTGAAAGTATCAACTAGTATATGACAAACCTAGGAGCATGGGCTTTCATAATTACAAGGATAAAAAAGGCCATGTCTAATTTCCAATTCTTAGAAATAAAAAAATAAAAATCAATCAAGAATCCTAAACTTGTAATAATCTTGCACTTTCCTGCTCCAAAAAAGCGCTCTCTCTCTCTCTCTCTATGATTTTTTTTTAAAGAAAGAACCAAGGCCATGGCGTATAGATCTCACTACATCTCTCCTCCTCCTTGATTGTTGACGCTGTGGATTTCAACAACGCTCGATGATCAACAACCCAAATTTCAGCGATTGACCACAATTCCCAGTGACTTTCTTTGGAGAATTTGAGTGTACATCTCTCTGATTATAAACTTGTAAATTTGATCAATAAATCTTCCCAAATGATAGAAAGGATTCCAGCGTGTTTATTGCCTTTTTTTTTTTTAACTACCATCGGCAAAGACATGCAAGAAAAAAAAATTCAAATGTAAACACTAATTTATAAGAGAAAAAACGGGTACTTAAATCACTTTTAATTTGTCCATTACAATTTTGTTATCATTTGTATTTTTCTAAAAGTTTTTCATTGAGATCCATTTTTGAATCTAATGATGGCAAGTAGCAATGTAGATCTGGATTTATTTTTTTTTGTGTGTGTATGTGTGTGTGTGTGTGTATATATATATATATATATATATATATATATATATATATATATATATATATATTGAAATTGCTGAACGTGATGTGTTTATATGTACCTTACATTTTGTTTGTGCAGTCACACATATTGACATTCAATGGTTTCTACATACTTTAAATTTTCAGTAAATGCTATTAAGTGTTTGCTAAATATCCCTCAAAGAAGAATAGAAAACTTGAAATTAATTTGTTTACATGAAGTTGTCATTTGTCATCTTCTTGGTTAACTGAATTTGTTCATTACGAGTGTAGCATTTTTTTTTGGTAATATAATGGTAGTTTGTTTAACCCTAGTGCTCCTTTTTTAATAATTATCTTATTTTGCAAGAATTTTTGAGTTTAAATTGCTCAATGTATACTTGTTCTCATAGATAGTGCATTTATGCACACTGATATCATACAGTTTCTATTCACTTTGAATTTTTAGCAGATGTTGTTAATAGTTTGCTATATATTCATTACAGAAGAATAGAATACTTGAAATTAATTTCGCATACGAATTTGTCATTGGTGATTTCTTGATCAACTAAATTTTTTTCATTGTGTGTATAGAAATGGTAGCCTGTTAAACTTTGAGTTGGTTTCTTTTCATAATTATCTCATTTTGTAAGAAAATTTTGAATTTAAATCATTGTTTGTATACTTGTTCGTTGAGGTACTCACAATAGTTATTAAAAAAACAATTCACAGGCCTATTGAATGTCAAATATCATTGATTTTGTCTAAAATATTGCACTTTGAACAGGCTAAAAACAAAATAGATGGTCAAGCATCTTCCATTTGTGATCAAAAAAGCGTAATATGTGATGGCTATATCATTTTAGAAATGGCGGAAGATATCGATAGGAACAAACACTTATGGCCCATAAAGAACCACTTAATTGAAAAAACTAAACTACTATAGTAGAAAACCCATAAGGAAGCTTGAACTCAAAAAGTGCGTCCTCTTTGACTTGCCCCAAGATCCACCTCTATCGTTGTGACCTCAAATGAATGATCCAAGTAAGAGAAACCTACGAAGAAGCATTGTCAAAAGTCGACCAAACAAAACAAAGAATAAGATGATAACTGATAAGTGCTTAACGTATATATAATTTTAGGCTTATTTTGCTGTATTTTTAGGAAAATTATGTGCTTTAAGTTATAATTATACTATTTTCCCCATTTTACGTGTGGGTATGTATCTTTTCTACATTTTGCATGTTTTTTTGATCGTTTTGCCCTTGCTTTGACCCTTAATTGAGCATACTTTGACTCACTGCGGATGCCCCTGAGTTGCCATGCCCATGGGAGGAAGAAAGAATAGAAAAATACCGAGCCCGCCAACACCACAGTCTGCTCGTGGTGAAGGTATAACTGCTAATCTCTTCGTTTTCTCTCATCGTGTGGCTGAGGTTGATTGTGTTTTTCTATGAATAGGGCGTCCCTCAGCAGCAAACCATCCATCCCATCATTCCATTTCCTCTCTTCAATGAGATTAGGATTAGAGCTTAGATTTTAGATTATAGGAAGAGCAAGTTGAAGGTGAAGATTGCAAGGATTCCGTCCCGGGTTTGCACGACGATTCAAGTACGAATTTTGACTAAGCAAATTCTTCTCTCTTCTCTTCTCTTTTCTCTTTAGGTTTATCATTTTAGAGTAGTTAGTTGTTTAATGTTTTATTATGTGTGAGTAGTTTATTTTGTCTAGGAATTTAGTAGTTTAAGAAAGTGTTGTTGGATCATGTTTTAATTTAAAGAATTGTGGTTATCTTCATGATTAGTTTGATTTCATTCCATTAAGTGTTATTCATATCGTGAGTAGATTTTTTGCCAAAGTTTGCTTGCACATTTCAAACAATCGGGAGAAAAACTGAAAGGTGCCATTTGATTGTTGGACTGCTTGATAAGACCTGACATAATATCGTCTCGAAAGAAAGATTTGCATGTTAGGAGGACTAAAAAGTAATCGAAGATGTTTAACTTGGATTAAGATAAATTAGTTTGAAAGAACGACTTTTGCTTAGTTTAGGTAAATTTGGTTGAGTTCGAAAGAATATACTAAATCTTTGGATAGATTACAATTCTTCGAGATTAACCGATTAGAGAAATAGCACATATTTGTCATTTTGATTCAAGCACTTATCATAACTGCATGAATTCCTTGGCATATATTTCCTTAATTGATTTAAAAATTAGCGAATTAGAAGTTGTTAAATCAAAACCATTTGAATTAGAATTTTACTTAGCATATTCTAATAGACAAGACTCAATAGATTACATTAGTCCCTAAGGAAGGATATCTGTTATCTATATTACCACTACCCGTGCGCTTACGGCAGTAGTCAAGTTTTCTGGCGCCGTTGCCAGAGACTAGTGTCGAATATTGGGTTTTTCTCAATAGGTTTGACTAAGCATTTTGTTTTTCTTTAAAAAAAAGAAAAAATTGAAAATTAAAAAAATTGAAAAAAAAAACAATGGCAGTTTTTCATTTTCCCCAATTTGAGCATGAATTATTTTGGAGGTATTTTAAGCGTTCAAATGTCTTTCTTGCTCAATGTGGTTATTGTGTAGGTAAATGAAAAATTTTAGACATTGTTGATGAGGGTGTGAGCAATGAAACTCGTATTCTTTTAGAGTATTGGAATTTTCATGGTAGAAATGTTGATGATACATGATATTTGCTTGAGTGGATTGCTTGAGATTCATTTGAGTTTGAGAAGGTTAGTTGTGTTTTTGGCTGTTCTTTTACTGATCCTTGTGCGTTCTATTCTAGATCTTATTATGCTCCTTTTTGGTGTAATTTTTGTAATTCTTTTGACCATGATATAAATTCGTGTCCTTTCTATGCATACTATACTGAACCTGATTTATCCTTTCTTTTAGCTCAGTGCACAGGGCTCGAGGTGGGTGAGCCTTTTGGGTTGATTGCTAAGTTTGATGTGGGTGATTCATATTGTGCATCGGAAGATACTCTTAATAAGGTGCATAATCTAGTCAGCACTCCTTTAGAGGGGTGTCGTTATGAGTATGTGCATGAGGAGTCTTCTCGCCTTTGTTTTAATTATGCTTTCTCCAATCCCCTTGATCATTCCCATGTTTCCCCTACGTATTCACAATCCTCTATTTCCCCTGAGTATTCTTTAGATGCACCCGTTGATAATCCTGAGATTTGTGATTCTAATGTTGATTTTGGCTATGAGGATAATGTGTTTAGAATGCTTGGTGGGAATGCTAATAATTTTGTGTCCCTGGGTTGCTTTGGAGGGTATGATCCTCTATTGATCCTTATTGTATACGCCTAGAGGACTTGCCTAGGAAAGTCATGTGGGCTACATTCTTTAGTCCTTCCTATGATTTTTATATGGCCTTTGATAAGGGTAAGAGGATACTTGTACTCTTTGGTGTGATTTTGGTTATTGCCTCTTACCTTTTATTTTCTAAATTGAGGTCCCAAGAGTTTGATAAGCTCTTGCGGGCCTTGACGACGTCTACTTTTGTGAGCAAAGTCTTGAAGTTGTGATGGAGTGGCTGATGCTCCATTTTCCCCATTTGCGTGGAGGCCTTAGCTTAGGTGCACTCTAACCTGGTGAGATTATTCTCTTTTGTTTTCCTATCCCTTCTCTTACTTTTCTTTCCTTTAAATAATGATGCTTTGTCTAAGCATAGGGGAAGGGTAACTTCATGTTTTTCATTTTGGTTATTAGTTTGCGTACATGTTAGAGCATATAGTTTTCGATTTCTTTTTGTTTGTATTAGTGTTTTGCATTTACTTGCATTTTAGGTTTGCATATAGGATTGCATATAGGAATGGTGTGGATTAGTTTGAGATAACCTCCAATGCTATTGTTCTTAGGCAAAATAGCTTTCATGAGCTTGAGTATCTTTTGATATGTAATCCCTTTTGGTGCTAAAATTTGTAAAGGTTTTGTGAATATTTCTTATTTGACCCTTGTGTTGATTGAAAACTTTTTTACCCCCTAGAGTCGTTGGCACTAATGTTGGTACATGGGAGTCATTTTATGAGCTTAATAAGACTTTGGTAGATATCCCGCAAGATTTTGATCCTTATTTGGACTAATTCATTATGTTTAGTCTCATGTTTATTTCATGTGTGTGACTCTTCCATGTTGCATTTTTAGAACTTGCCTAGACTCTTATTCAAAACCATATTAGCATGTGCATAATTGATGATTTGATAGAGGCATTTCTTTCTTTGGTCATTTTAGCCATGTAGCCAAATAGTCTACCCTTGTGTTATATGTTTATTTCCTTTGCTAGCCCCTTTGAGCTTATATCTTTCTTTGTTGTGATCCCTTCATAGTAGCCCTTAGCCAAACACATATTCCTACCTTTAAGCCACGTCTATGGAACATCACTTCATCTATGTAGTGGGTGGTTTTGGGGATCATTGAGTTTAAGGTGGCTTTACTATGTTGGTTTGTTGAGGGATTGATGTTATTGAGCATTTGCTTTTGATTTCCTCTTGTTTAGGTTGTGTGCAGATTCTGTCGTGAGTTGATAGTTTGTGGTCTTATACCTTCCAATAATTGCAATTTTAATTTCATTTTTCAGAAAAAGAAAAGAAAAAAAAGGGGACAAAAAAGTTATGTTGAAGAAAAAAAGGGAAGATAAAGTCATGTTGCGGAAAAAAAAAGCAAAAAAAAAAAAAACTAAGAGAAAGGGAAAAAAAACCAAAAAAAAAAAAGAATGAATAAATGATTAGCATTGGATACGTACATAGCTTGTGTTCCTTCTTTGTCAACTCATTTCCTATATAATTCATTGGGGCATGTTCATTGTATTTTGAGGTTTGGAGTATTAGTGAACTTCAAGGTTTCTTGGTGTTTTGTTGGTTGCTCCCTAATCACTTGACTAAGTAGCTCCACATTGTCTCAAATACATTTGTCCAGTCCTTTCCCTTAACCCTTCTAGTCTACATTACAACCTGCATAAAGTCCTCTTGATTGTCTTCTACACGTATTTTTGTGGTTGAGAATTTGAGAGTCTTGGCAAGCATATGGTAGGTTGCATCATTGGAATGGGTCTTTAGTGATCCTATGCTATATTTCAAACACATGAGTGAGAGTGTTCTATATTTTTCAAAAGTGAGGTTCTACCAGTCTATTTAGCTCTACAATCTCTTATGCTTGCATGAAATGCTTTATGGTTCTTTGGAGGTGATCAAGTTTGATATCAAGCTTCTGGTCGTGTACTTCTTTGAAAACCTTCTCTTTCTTCTGATTTTGAATTGTATTGCACTATTTGGGGTTGCCGTGATTGCTATTCTTGTTTACGATATGCTATCACTTGCCTACTTTAAGGAGGTTGTTCTGTTTTGAGTCTCAGATGTCTTTCCCCCTGTCGGTTTTATCTAGTGTTTGCTTGAAGACAAGCAACAGTTTAAGCATGGGGGAATTTGATAAGTGCTTAATGTATATATCATTTTAGGGTCATTTTGCTGCATTTTTAGGAAAATTATGTGCTTTAAGTTATAATTTATATTATTTTTCATATTTTACGCTTGGGTATGTATCTTTTCTACATTTTGCAGGTTTTTGGACCGTTTTGCCCTTACTTTGACCCTCAATTGAGCATACTTTGACTCACTGCGGATGCCCCTGAGTTGCCATGCCCGTGGAAGGAGGAAAGAATAGAAAAATGCCGAGCCAGCCAACACCACGGTCTGCCCGTGGTGGATGCCACGGACCGTGGTGGAGGCATAATTGCTAATATCTTCGTTTTCCCTCATCGTGTGGCTGAGGTTGATTGTGTTTTTCTATAAATAGGGCGTCCCTCAGTAGCAAACCATCCATCCCATCATTCCATTTCCTCTCTTCAGTGAGATTAGGATTAGAGCTTAGATTTTAGATTAGAGGAAGAGCAAGTTGAAGGTGAAGATTGCAAGGATTCTCCATCCCGGGTTTGCACGATGATTCAAGCACGAATTTTGGCTGAGCAAATTCTTCTCTCTTCTTTTCTCTTTTGTCTTTAGATTTATCATTTTAGAGTAGTTAGTTGTTTAATCTTTCATCATGTATGAGTAGTTTATTTTGTCTAGGAATTTAGTAGTTTAAGCAAGTGTTGTTCGAAATTGTCATTATCTTCATGATTGGTTTGATTTCATTCTATCAAGTTATTCATGTTGTGAGTAGATTTTTGGCCAAAGTTTGTTTGCACATTTGAAACAATCGGGTGAAAAACTGGAAGGTGACATTTGATTGTTGGACTGCTTGATAAAACCTGACATAACATCGTCTCGAAAGAGAGATTTGAATGTTAGGAGGACTAGAAAGTAATCAAAGATGTTTAATTTGGATTAAGATAAATTAGTTCGAAAGAACGACTTTTGCTTAGTTTAGGCAAATTTGTTGAGTTTGAAAGAATAGACTAAATCTTTGCATAGATTGCAATTTCTCGATATTAACCGATTAGAGAAAAAGCACATGTTTGTCGTTTTGATCCAAGCACTTATCATAACTGATTGAATTCCTAGACATATTTTTCCTTAATTGATTTAAAAATTAGCGAATTAGAAGTTCTTAAATCAAAACTATTTGAATTAGAATTTTACTCTGCATATTCTAATAGATAAGACTCAATAGATTATATTAGTCCTTGAGGAACGATATCTTTTATCTATACTACGACTACCCATGCGATTGTGGCAGTGGTCAATAATCTAAATCATAAGATGGCTTGTCATACACTCATATAGCTAATTGACAGGCTACGTTATCCACTGTGGTCAACTGCTATCAAAACTGGACTTGGTCGATTTCTATTTATTAGAATGACAACCATCTTAAAAAGATTTAGTAGCATGGTTGGTTGAAAAAGTTGATCCAACAAGCAACAAATTGAAGCCTTTTGACAATATAATGCTAGAGATAATTGATTAGGATGTGTATATAATATAAGAACTACCTAAGGGTTCCTTAAAAGTTAGGTACCCTTGCAAAAGGAACCCAAAATTGAAGTGACAAGGCTCCCAGATGAATGGAGAGAGTACCGTGGAATCTTGGAAGTTCAGGGACACTAAATTTTGGACAAATAGTAGCACAAATCATATAAAGTTGAGATTATAACGAAGAATTCAAAAGACTTTATCCTTTTCATTATTTCAACATGCATCCTCAAGAGTAAGAATGGCGATTGTTTTCTTTAGCATATTAAGTCATTGTTGTATGTTAATACAATATCGAACTATAATTAGCGCACGTATCTCCTTTGGTGTCTTAATTGGTGCCTCAATGAAAACAAAGCTATACTAGATATTTTAAAGGAGCACTCTTGTTTCTAATGGTAAACAAATTATTTGCTATACAAATTATGCACTGACTTTTATTTGTTCACTTAACTCAAGCAGACTGTTAGCAAGTTCCTTTGCATTTGTTAGTTATTTTACGTATATCACTTACCTTAACTATGTTGCTTATTTTAATATTACCAAATTAGCATTTACTATTGTTATAAATTATAACTCTTTATCTAGATAGAGTTGAATTTAGAGGAAGGGATGCAAAAATGATTTCATGCAGCCATTCATTGGATAATCCAAGCAGTTACAGAAAGGAGTAAAGATAAAAAGAATTTATCTCGAGAGTATGGAAGGAAGAAAGATGGATAGATTAAATTACTAGATAATTGTGGATGTTGCGTAAATTGAGTTATAAGAGGAATTGGCCCCCATGGCATGTGAAACTTAAGAGCAAGCTAAACCTTTTGTATTATCTTGGACCCTTCAGCTAGCCTTTAATGAGCCACCATGTCCAAAATGCGGGAGATAAAGAGAACTACTTATAGTTGGACCAAGTGATCCAATCAAGGTACAAAAACTCTTATATTATACATATATATCTATTAGGTTATTATTAATAGTGATGTATTGTACTTGTCCACTGCAGCATTTTTGCTTATTCATTAATGCATTTAAACATGTTCATATAGATAACTATTTTTATACAAAATTTTAGTAGTTATCATATGCTTATATAAGTGCTTCCTTTTCATTTGTTCGTTATTGTAGTTCAATTTGTTTACGATGCAAACATGAACTATTTATTAACATGTTACCACACCTGTATCATTCAATTGCCATACATATGTTGTTTATTGATCATTTGAATTGCATTTGTTCATTATTGTATTTCAATTGTTCACATTGCCAACATGAACTATTTATTAACATGTTGCCTGGTCATGAGATTTTTAATGCCAAAAAATTAGCCGTAAGTATACCACTGTTACCGTAGTACTTGAGGGTTGTCCTCAGGGAATTAGCTCTAAGAGTACCAAATTAGTAAAGATATTTAATCTAGGCAAATGGAAAATTAGAAGAAGGAATTGTAACTAATTAACAATAGTAGCTAGACGGATTAGAAATCAACCAAAAGGACGTAGATTGGGGGAAGACTAACAATTATGCCTTTTCTTATTTTGACATGGGAGAAGAATACCTCCAATTTCCCAATAATAACACGTAAGATATGAGGGAATTGTTGCTCCTTTGAAAAGCACCCAAGCCTCATCTTGAAGGAATGGGTAGTTCCCAATCCCCCAATCCTCTTATTTTTGTAGGGGTTAGGTGATTAGGCCTAAGGTGAATAACTTTTAATCTAGGAAATTTTAGGATATTATCTTGCCTAGAATTCACTATTCTACTCCTAGCCTCTACAATCAATGACTCATCCCTCAATGTAGTCACTAATCTCAAGTATTAGATGAAATGCTCTTTTAGGAATTTCATCAAACACTTGGCGACAAGAGGAGAACCACCTATGGAATGAACGATCAAGCGCAAAAAGGTGGTATGATTCAACCTTATTAGGCATAATAGATCCTAACCCCCAACCCAAGTGAGGGAAATTAGCCTCTAATCATTCCCAAATAAGCACAACTCAAACATTCCCAAATCAACATGATGATGAATGAAGAGAAAAGAAAGAAAACAACTAAGTAAAAGAGAGAGGGAGAAAGAGAAGCAAACTTTAGATCAACAAAGATCAACAAAACCCAATTTAGGGAGAAAGAGAAGTAAACTTTAGACTAACCCCATAATGTTTTAGAGTGTTTTCAACAACGAAGTCAAGAAATTAAGCGATAATCCCTGAAATTAGGAAAATCCTACTTATATATGCAATAACCAAAACGGAGCCATGGGGGTGGAGTGGCGACGGGCAGCCAGTTGCAGGATGAGGTGTGGCGAGGGGCCGTCATATTAGCGATGGGAAGCCATCGCCTCTCCCTAGAAAATCTTCCTTGATTGCAGGGGCTACGATGGTCATCGCCATGGTGACAGGTGCCCGTCGTAGCCCTTCTTTCTTGAGTTCTCCACTTCCTTGCTCACTTCCTTCCTCCTCCTCGACCCTAGTGTGACCAGGTTTCGCTCTCGCGTTGTCTCTTCTGTAGTAGTTGCTACCTTTTTCTTTGATTATCACTAAAAACATATGAAAAAGAAAGAAAAAGGGTTAAAACGAGGCAATGACTCTTTAGGTGGTCAAAGTTATTCAAATCCCTACTTGATCAAGGGAAAAAGAAGGGAAATGAGCCAAAAGGAGACGGAAAAATCAAATAAAAACAAGGTTCATCAAATTCGCCCATTCTTATCACTTGCTTATCCCTAAGCAAGATTAGCTCAAAAATGGACCAATGGGGAAGTTGACCCTCTAGCACCTTTATCTGGCAAGATGATAAAAGCCAATCAACCAAACATAATCATAAAATCAAAAGAAGTGGAACCAAACTACAAAGGTAGGATGTTCACAAGACCCTCAAAGAGTCACCTCACCTAGATGCACATATGAAGTTACTAAATATGATTCATAAGTTATGAAAGGGAGTCACTCCACTAGTGGTGGGCAAGTGCGATTAGGAAGAACCTCACTTAGGGTCAAGTGGAGTACTCCTCTCAATGTGTTTAGGAATGGTCATAGACACTCTCAAAACTCAATACAATCATGCGAACTACCATAGGCTTGGAGTAACCCTCGATTCCCGGGACAATATGCACAAGGACACTTTCCACAATATTAAAGGGAAACAATCACCCACTTCACACAGAAAATTGAAAATCTTAACATAAGCTTATGCTTGAACACCTAGGGAGGACGCCGAATTTGGTTTAATATAGGAACACCATGCCAAGCACCTTATTTGCAATCTCTTCTTTTATCTCTTTTGCTACTTTCTTGGTACTTTTCTGGCTTTTTTTTCTTTTTTTCCATCATTTTTCTCCTTTTTTTCAAACAATCCTTGAAAGAAAGAACTAATGCATGACATGATAATGAAGAGATTTTTAGCTTTTCCCCCTTTCCATGCATGGACTATCTGGGTAAAAAGAGCAAAGAATGCCTCAATCATGTCAAATTGTGCAAATTGTCGAATGTAACCTTGAAGAGGGTCAACCCAAGTTCTAGAGATGCAATCTTCGATGAGTCACACAAGAATGGAGAGAAGAGACCACTAAAACTGAGTGATCTATAGGGGCTCAAAGTTTTACGGGTTAAGTCTCCCTAAATCGTTACCACTTATCCTAAGAAATGTCCCACTAGTTATGTTCCACACAATCAAGTCAAGTGAATCTCAAAGGCAATCAATATGCACACAAGGCTAAGCAACCTCTAAGAGGGATTTGTCACACCACACTTCTTATACGAAGGCAAGGCCACATTTCAATTGCACAACCATACCAAACGATCCACAATCACACCTTGCATTATCGTCATAGAAGGGTTTTTTTTCAAATTTTTTTTTTCCATTTTTTCCTCTTTTTTGGGAAGAAACAAAACAAAACAATCATGATCAACAAAAAGATTATGAAGAGTAGGTTCAGGAGTGTACCTTGTAAGTTCATTAAGTGCCCTCCTCCATCATATTCGCACTTGAGATCACAAAGATAATAAGAAAAGAGAAAGATAGAATATATCCAATGCAATGCAATAACTACATGCTCTAAGCTACGTGCTTCTACTAATGTATTCCCTAGATGTGTAATGAGTCCTAGAGATGTAACCACACGGTGCACCAACTACCTACTATGTGTATTCCTAACCACCCATTAACCAAACAATCATCCCTAACTCAGGTCATCAACCACAAGGTTCCCCAAATAAAAACTCATATGGACACCCAAAACAAACAAACCCAACAATCATATCACAAGATCCCCTCACGACACATGAGCTTGCTAGCGCACACCCCCCAATGCTTAGCAATTGCATTGTCCCCAATGTAACAGTCATCTTAGGAGAACAAGGGAAGGGGAAGGGGGGCAAAAAACTTATAAGAACATCAATAGGGGCCCAGGGGCCCACTAGGCCTCCAATCAGGTGGTGGATAGGGACAAACGTGGTGCTCGTAGGCATAAAACATATGATGTGCTAAATTTGGCTGTCGATGATCAATCTTATCTTGCCGACCGAGCATCTCGACATGATCTTGGGCATGTTGTTGCTATAGCTGATCAATGTTGTCCATCCTCATATGGTTCGAGGTGTTGATAAAAGTGGGTCTCATTGAACCCGAAAGGACCCACGGTGTTATGACTCTGGGTCATAGGCGGCTTATGAATCTCCTCATCATGAGGCATCTACGCTTCCTAATCTCTGCCCTCTCGCTCTTCCTCATGCTCGCCTTCTTGTTGATGTTTATCCTCATCGGTCTCCATATCAATATCATCATTATAGGGCCAATTGGAGGCATTGGCATAAGTTGTCTTACTTGGGTTAGGTCAGGGGGAGGTTTGCCATGGTGGTTCACATAAACTCGCCCCCCTTCAATCTAAAATATATCCATATTAAGACAAGCAGCCAAGTTCAACTGATCTCCTCGAAACAAAGGTCGAAATTTTTTCACGAGAGATTCTAGCCCCAATCCATAGGTAATGGCCGAAATGATGCCCCAATAAGTTATGACGGCTAACTTGTTAGAGGCTTGGGAGACCAATTGGGGAAGGATAAATGCTCCCATATCAATAGGAACATCCTTTTAGATAGCTCACAAAACAAAGAACTCAAACAACCTCATCTTGTTTTGGTTATCAAACCTTGAAAAGATGGCATTGGCCATGAGGCGGTGGAGCTAACGAAGGGCAGGGTTGCAAAGTGCAGTGGCCTTGGAACCACTAGAAACATATGCTGCAAAGCTCCCAGAGGGTTCTTTGATTAACCCTCAGGCATCACAAGTAATTTCAGACCAAAACGATCAGCAATTAAAGTCAGGGTATGAAGGGGTCCAGCATCCACCAGAAGGGAGTTTAAGGTGACGATTAAACTCATTAAGGCTCATCTCATGAGGTTCTTTAAACAGCTTGATGTAAACATGAACGGAACTATTGTTGTAAGAGGCTTTCCAATTCACTTTAAGCGAGCTAAGAAACTCCCAATATAACCTCTCACAAATCAGTTTATCCCAATTTATATACTCCTGCCACCCTACAACCTCAAACATCTCATTAATGTCATTTAACAAGCTAATGCTCTCCAAAAATGCATCGTCTATGTACTTGGGTTCACTAATCTTTCTTGAAGCAACTAAGTCATAGCGATTAATATGCTCTTGATCATCAAATTGTAGTGCACATTTTTTAATGACATGAGCAGGGGTTGGACAATTACCTCGAGCTACTTGAGCCTGGCTAGGAGGTGCATTGGTGGTGGAGGTGGATGTGACCTTTTTGGGCTTCTTAGAAGCGCCCGATGATGACGGCCTTGGAGGTGGTTGTTTTCTTGCCCATGTTGCCACACAATGCTCACAAGGTCTTCAATCTTCAGAATGCCACACAATGCTCAAAGCAAGCAACCAAGTGGGAGAAAGGATACCCACTAAGACTTTGAGCATAATTTATGCACAATTTGATCTTAAAAATTGAAGCTTTCTTTGATGGTGGTGCTTGAAGAGAGCGAAAAGGGTGAAAGTGAGGCGAAATGAGGTAGAAATTGAGGGTGGTGTGAGATGGAGTTGTTTTTGACAAGAATGTAACCAGAAAACACCCAAAGTTGTGCAATTTTGAGGTGGTGGAAATAGGGGTTAGGGTTTCAGTGGTGATAAATAGAGGAAAAACGCAGAGAATGGAGAGATTTTGATAAAAGGAAATATGAAAGAAGAAGAAAAGAGTGAAGAAAATGGTGGAAAATGGTGGAAATTTGAGGTAAAAGAGGTGGATTTGGTGGAATTTGCGGTCGTGGTGAAGACAGGCAGCCGTCGCCACTCCCTGGAAATTTCCTGCTTTTCATGAAATGGGCTGGTGCGGGTAGACTGCTAGAGATGGGTACCCCTTGCCTGAGCAACCTCAGTGCATCAAAAATTTTTTAACTCCTCTCCTGTCCTTATTTGTTAACAAAGCAAAGAAAAATAAAAAGGTTCAGGTTACCTCCCAAAAAGCGCTCTTTTAAGGTCATGAGCTTAGCCATTGAACTTGTCATTTAGAAGAGGGACTAGAGACGGTGTAAACAACCTTCTCTTCAATCTGGTCACCGGTGACATGGTGCATAAGACTTTAGCCATGCACCTTTAATGCTCCGGAAGTTTAACTCCATACCTCAACCGCTCCATAAGGAAAAACCTTGAGAACTTTGAATGGTCCGAACTATCGTGAACAGAGCTTTCCAAGGAATAGTTTATGCTAGAATTGAATAATAAAACCAAGTTACCTTCCTTAAATTCCCTCCTTATCATACACTTGTCATCCCATTTCTTTATTTTCCCCTTGTACACCCTAGAGCTTTCATAAGCATCCAACCTCAATTCTTCAAGTTCATTCACTTGTAGCATTTTTCTCTCTCCCGAAGCCTTGAGATCGAAATTCAATTGCTTGATTGCCCAATAAGCCCTATGTTCCAATTCAACAGGCAAATGACAAGGCTTACTAAAAACAAGTCGGAAAGAAGTAGTCCCATTGGGGATTTTCTAAGAGATGCGGTAAGCCCAAAGCACATTATGAAGCTTGTTGAACCAATCTTTCCTCCAGCGAACTACCATCTTCTTAAATATGACCTTAATCTCCTGATTTGAGACTTCCACTTGCCCACTTCTTTAAGGATGATACCCAAATCTCTTCTTGTGATGAACCCTATACTTAGCGAGCATACCTTCAAACCTTCCCTCTATGAAATGGGTACCAGCATCACTAATCAAGACCTTTGGCATGCCAAATCTAGGAAGAAAACCCTCTTAAAGATCCTACAGACCACCCTTACATCAACAGTGGGGCTAGCAATAGCTTCTATCCATATGGAGACATGGTCAACGGCCACCAAGATATATTTGTTCCCTTTTGAGGAAGGGAAAGGATCTATGAAATCGCCGCCCCAAACATCAAAGATCTTGACCTAATCCCTACAAGCACATGGGTGTTGTAGTTTAGTAAAGATATCATCCCCATGGAGACCAATCGTAGTCCATTCAGTTTGTGCTATAAAAGTGCTAAGCAAGTAAATTTTAATAGAGAGTTTGAAGACACTATAACCTTATTAAAAAATTCAATCATTTTAAAACATCTAGGATTTGTTTCACCTTGTAAAGATGTGGATCAATGAAATATATCATGTACATGATCTATATTGGGAGATTGAAAGGGGTGCAATCGTATTTAGAATTCAATATTTTCTTTTTAAATAAACTAAATTGCCTAAATTAACCAATTATCATTCTTTCAAATGTTCTTGTTCAGTGTAAGTTATGGATTTTTTATGGCTAAAGGTCCCCTTAACAAGTGAATCTCTATCAAGTATTGCTAAGTCAAGTCCTATCTTGTCGATCAAATAGCAAGTTTCACCCTTCAGTCCTTCACTTTACTATTTAGAATTAGCAAATGAATTTGCCAAAATTCAATCATAACAATTTCACGTACAAGATAGAACTCAACGAATCCCAATCAAGAACAAGTACAACAAAATAAAGATAAGAGATTCCAACATCAACACCTAGCTAACAATCCCTAGATTGAGAAAACTACTCATACATGTTTAAATTAACAATGATTAAATGGAGCTTGAGGGAAGAAAACTTAGCGCAATTGGAGATCCTCCAAGGGTTTCCCAAATTCACAAGGGCTCCAAAATAGTAAGCACTTCTTTAACACTGGCACTCAAAACTACTAGAAGTCTAAACTAAACTTAGAAAAATAGAAAAGAACGGAAAAATTAGAGAGTAAGAGTTCTCTTCTCTGCTGCGTCTCTTCTAATCGGCTACAAAATGGCTCTATTTAAAGAAGAACTCGATCAACCTCAGTCACATCATGAAGGAAAATGAACAGGCTTGCAGTTATGGCCTCACCGCGGACTGTGGCCTTCACCGCGGACCATCTGTGGTGAGCTCTGTTTCGATACGCTTCTGTTCTTTCTTCCTTCCATGGGCGTAGTATAGGGAGTCAATCTACACTCATTTATGGTCAAATTTTGGGTAAAATGGTCTAAAAACCAGCAAAACTTAGAAAATAACAATACCCAAGCGTAAAACTGAAAAAGGAGTGCATAATATAGCATAAAACAAATAATTCTCCTTAAAAATGGCACAAAACGACCTTAAAATAGAGTGTATTTTAAAGACTTATCAAACTCCCTCATGCTTTAACGATTGCTCGTCCCTAAGCAATTATGAAACTGAGGCTAAGAATGAATAACCTCCTCAGGAAGACATCAGTATCAACATTAATAACCAAATCAACCCAAGAAGTTTAGCGCAAAAGTGATGAAAAGCTTTTACAAACAGATAGGAGAAGGAAATTTTAAAAAAGTAAGAACCATCACATCAAAATTTTAAATCAATCACTCAAATCAACTTAAATAATCATAACGGCATATTATAATAAGTAGAGCTTAGAATGACCAATAGAACCTCACTTTAGAAATGAGACACTCATCACTCATCTATTTAAAATAAAATGCGGCTCTCTCAAATCTCATTCTGTAGAACTAAATCAACCATAAGCTTGATAAGACTCTCTAATTCGCCACCACTACAATGCAAAACATATAAGGTAATCATGAGGACTTTTTAGCATTGTAATGCAAATGGGTAAAGGTAAGGACGGAACAAAAACTTTGGGATTTGTAGAGTCAAAAGCCAAAGACTAAGAGTATAAACCATCATCTCCCAACTAAACATATTTCCCAAAATATCAACAATATCCCCCAGTGATGTCGTAAGAAAAAGTGCCTAAAAAGTAAAACCAATGCCAAATCCCTTTATTACATCATTTTTTCTTCTTTTTTCTCTTTGTTTTTTTTTTCAACATATATATATATATATATATATATATATATATATATATATATATATATATATATATATATATATATATATATATAGAAGAGGATAATGGTTAAGGAATCTATGCGTTTTCAACACTTTTCTTGCAACTCACAAAACAAAACCTAATTGACTTTGAAGGAAAATATATAACATGAATCCCTTATCACATTCAACCAAACTGCAATATCCTATCCACAAACTGTAATATCCTATCCACAAACTATGAAAACTCTATAGCCTTAGCTAAAAGGGTGAGACATATGTGTGTAGCCAAAGATAATAATATACATTCTCATTAATAAATACGGTAAAGGCTCAAAGGGGTAGCAAGGGATAAATCATTCACATAAGGGTGGTTATTTGGTCAATGTAGCTCATAAAGTCAAAGAATGCGTCAGTCATATTGCCTAAATGCGCAGGCTAAATGTGATATTGAATAAGAGTTAAAGCAAGTTCTAGGGACTTGAACTCTAGGAAGAGTCACACATGAAAGGAAATATGAGATTAAAATGATGAATTAGTCTATTAAAGCTTAAAATCTCACAGGACAAAGCTCATCTAGCTTATCGAATTTCATATGCCAAATACTGATGCCAAGAATCATTAAGCAATCAACTCATATTTAACGTGATGGTCAAAACATAAAGCATAGTTTGAAAACGCAGAAACAAACATTTTATTCACAAATGGGCCTGACAAAAAGGGCCAAAATAGGCTCATCATCGGAGGATTTATAGGCTCTCTTTTGCTTGGGTTTTTGGTTTTTTTTTTTTTTTTTTTTTGCGCTTTTGTTTTACTAAGCCTGAAATGCAACTAAAAACTAAAGTGTCAAAACAAAACTTAAACGGAAAAAAAAAGAAACCTAGAAAACTAAATGATTAACTAAAAAAGCAAACTAAACCTAAATGCATGACTTAAACAAAACATAAATTTTACACATCAACAACACACATATATACAACCACAAACAACTATAATAACTCCCACATGCTTGCACAATTCATTGCCCTCAATGCAAGCACATAAAAAGCAGAAGACACTGAAAGATAAGGGTATCAGATAGGTGATAGACAACAGCCTTGTCAATAGATTCCCCCACATAGTAAGGAAGACGCTGCCCATTTACCTTAAATGTACCAGTTGTCTCGCTCCAAACTTCCACTGCTCTATGAGATAAGAATTTCTAACATTAAATGGGCCCGACCACCGGGATCTCAGCTTGCCTGGAAATAACCTCAACTTAGAATTTAGAAAAAAGATGGGGTCACCTACATCAAATCTTTTCTTCAGAATATGTTTGTCATGCCAGTGCTTGGTCCTTTCCTTATAAATTCACGAGCTTTCATAGGCCTCCAATGTAACTCATCTAACTTATTCAATTGTAGAAGCCTCTTCTCACCAAGCTCCTTAAGATCAAAGTTTAGAGTTCTAACTGCCCAATGTGCCTTGTGTTCTAACTTAACTGGCAAATGATAAGATTTTACAAAACTAAGCAGTATGGAGTAGTACCGAGAGGTGTTTTGTAAACAGTGCGATAAGCCCAAAGTGCATTGTTAAGTTTTTAGACCAATCCTTCCAGGACCGATCGACCGCTTTTTTCAAAATGCTTTTCAACTCTCGATTAGATCACTCAACTCGACCACTGGTTTGCGGCTGATAAGGCATAGCAATTTTGTGAAAAACCCCATACTTCTTTAGGAGGGACTCAAGTGGCTTGTTGCAAAAGTGAGTCTTATTATCACTCAAGAGAGCTCTTGGTGTGCCCAATCTTGTAAATATGTTTTTTTTAAGAAATTTAATTACCACCTTGGAATCATTGGTAGGAGAGTCAATAGCTACTACCCACTTGGAAACGTAATCAACCGCCATGAGGATATAAAGATTGTTGAATTTAGGAGTACTTACCCACAAGAGGGGGGGTGAATTGTGGTGTTCGATTTTCGCGTACTTACTGACAAACACCCTCCTGATTGCAGAGGTTGTTCTTGAATTACAAACAACCTTCTGACTTGTTTGCACCAGATATTTTCAATTTGCTCAAAGGCGAAAATCAACAAGATAAATGCGGAAATAAAGCACACATAATTTTTCCGTAGAAAACACCTCTAGCCCAACTGAGGTGTGAAAAACCACGACCTACCTCGTGTAGGATTTAACCACTTTCACTAACGGGCTTCACACGTTACAAATGTAACACACCTTGTTACAACTTGCAACCACGTAACCTTCTTTTCTAAGAAAGGTTACACCACGTCCAAATCTCACCAGATTGGACACGTCCAAAGTCCACACGACTGAGGACCACTCACTCACTTTTCTGATCCAAGATCAGGGTTACAAAACACCTTACGGGGGTGCTTCTGATTTAAGCAGATGTAAGGTACAATGAGGTCCTAGTATGCCAATATCTTGAAAGCTCAGTTTAAACACAACTTGTCTCAGTTTTTCTTTTCTCAAGAGTAGGTCGAAAAATTCTTCTCACTAGAAAAACCACTTTTGCACTTCTCCCTTTTTGTGTATGTTGTGTATGTTTCTCGTTTTTTCTTCTGCCATGAATGGGAGTGAAATGTTGAGTTTTTAAACAAAAAATCCAACGGTCAAAAACAAAAAGAAGTGATAAAATCAGCTATGTTTAGTAAAGAGAGATTTTTGCTTAGCACAGGAAATTCCAACGGCTAAAAGATCCAATGAGGATAGAGTTTTTCAATATTATAGGGATTTGATTTTGGAGGATAAAAGACTATCTTTTCCCCTTAAAAATAGCCGTGAAATACATGGAAAAGAATCTCAGCTTGAATTTTGAATTAATCACTTTCCAAAGGATAAGAGAGAAATATTTTCGGTTTTGGTAAATATTTTCCAAAATCAGTTTTGCAAATCTCCCAAGTGATTTGAATATCAAAAGATTTCCTACAGCTTAAATTGCTGTCTTGGAATTTTATCAAAATATATTAGAGCTTTTGGCCAACCAAAATAAGTTTTCCAAAGAGACCGGGTTTGGCCGTTGCAGTTCAGAAACACCGTAGGTACCCTATTTACAGGGTTGTTTAAACTTGGTGTTCTGAAACAAATAGCGCAACCAATTCAAGAGTGGTTAGTTAGAGACTTTTCAAGATTGGCATATTAACAAGAGTCTAAAAAATAAAACCTAAATTACCAAAGACATCTTGTTGTAGATCCAGTCATCTTGTTCAAGACGAATACGCTGCCCCAACCACCTAGACCAACCTGTTTGCTAGGTTGTTCTTGTATCGCTTGAGTTCAGAAAGACCTGTTTGTTGGATTGTCCTTGAAACACCTAACCTGTTTGCCAGGTTGTTCTTGTATTGCTTGAGTTCAGGAACTGATCTTAACACAATCAACTCATCGAGGTGGCGTTCTTGACTTGAGCGTGAGTCATCAAGGTATGAGACCTGTTCTTAAGACTTGTTCTCAACATTCAGCAAACAAGTTAAGACGCATATTGAAAATAACAGTGTATGCCTGTTTGGAGAACTTTGTTTGGAGCAACATTACTTAAGAGCATTTTACACTTGGGTTTGTTGTCATCAAAACTGAATATACTAATTCAACAAAGATTATTGTGAGAAGAAGGAAATGGTCCCATAAAGTCAATTGCCTACACGTCGAAAAATTCTGCCTCAAGGATCCCACCTTGAGGTATCTCTTGCCTCTTCGAAATGTTCCTCATCCGTTGGCATCTATCGTAACCCATAATGAAAGTTCTAACATCTTTAAAGAGAGTGGGCCAATAGAAACCAACTTAAAGCACCTTAGCCATACTCTTGTCAGGTCTATAATGTCAACCATAAGTTAAGGCATGACAATGGTGGAAGGCACTAGGAACCTCATTTTCTAACAAACATCTTCTATATAGTCTATCTCCACCCAGCTTGTAGAGTAGAGGCTCTTCCCAGATATAATATTTCACATTAGAAAGGAACATCTTCCGTTGTTGATAAGATAACTCGGTTAGCACAACTCCACACAATTTAAAATTTACCAAATCAGCATATCATGGCATTGCCTGGTGAGATATTGCAAGGAGTTAATCATCTAGGAATAAGTTGTCTATGGAAAGCTCCTCTGTTGGTGTGGCCTCGGGACCTAAGCGAGATAAGTGGTCAGTAACTAAATTTTCATGACCTGCTTTGTCCCGAATTTCCAAATCAAATTTTTAGAGAAGAAGCACCCAGCGAATAAGACAGGGCTTAGAGTCGAACTTCTTCAAGAGATGTTTCAAGGTGGCCTGATTAGTAAAAATGATCACCTTAGAATTTATCAAATACAAACGAAATTTTTCCAAGGTGAACACAATAGCTAGGAATTCTTTCTCAATTGTGGCATAATTCATTTGAGTATCATCCAAAGTTCGGTTTGCATAGTAGATGGCATAAGGCTTATTGTCTTTCCTTTGTCCTAAAACTGCTCCCACTGCATAGTCACTGACATTGCACATAACCTCAAAAGGTAACTCCCAATCCGGGCCTGTATAATTGGGGTGAAAATCAAAGTTTCCTTTAACCTGTGAAAGGCACTTAAACATTCTTCATTAAATTCAAAGTCACATCTTTGACAAGCAAATGTGTGAGAGGTTTTACAATTTTCGAAAAATCTTTTATGAACCGTCGGTAGAAACCAACATGTCCAAGAAAACTCCGTACACCCTTTATAGAAGAACGTGGTGGTGATTTCTCAATTACCTCTACCTTTGCCTGGTCAACTCCAATGCCCCTATTTGAAATAATATGGCCTAAAACAACCCCCTTATATATCATAAAATGGCACTTTTTTAATTCAAGACCAAATTCATATTTTCATACTTTTACAAGATTTTAGACAAATTATTCAAGCAGTGGTCAAAAGTTATACCAAATACAGAAAAATCATCCATAAAGACTTCCATTATGTCCTCAATAACATTGAGAAAAATAGCCATCATGCATCGTTGAAATATGGTGGGAGCATTACAAAACCCAAATGGCATTCTCCTATAAGCAAATGTACCATATGAACACGTAAAGGTAGTCTTTTCTTCGTCACTAGGATGAATGGGGATTTGAAAGAATCCTAAATGACCATCTAAGTAGCAAAAATAAGAGTTCTTTGCCAGCCTCTTGAGCATTTGGTCAATGAAAGGTAAGGAAAATGGTCCTTTCAAGTGGCTTTATTCAATTTCCTATAATCTATACACATATGTCAACCAGTAACTGTCCTAGTAGGCATAAGTTCATTATTTTCATTTCTTACAACCATCATTCCCCCCCCCCCTTTTTAGGGATAACATGGGCCGGACTTACCCACTTACTAGTAGAGATAGGGTACATAATGCAAACCTTAAGCAGTTTTAAAATTTCTTTCTTTATCACATCGTGCATCTTAGGGTTCAATCTTCTTTACTGTTCAGTTAAGGATTTGTATCCATCTTCTATCAAAATACGATGCATACACACAGAAGGATGAATTCCTTTAAGGTCATTAAGAATATATCCTATGGCCTTACGATGCAATCTAAGTATTCTTAGCAAAGAGTCAACTTGAGATGCATTTAAACTCGCATTCACAATCACCGGATGTGGAGAATTTGGGCCAAAAAACTCATACCTCAAAGAGGAAGGAAGAGGTTTTAGTTCTACCTTAGGGGCACATTCCTCATCTATTGAGGATGCTTCGTCATATACTAGAGATTCCATCGTGGCAAAGGTTGGGCTAACTGGTGGAGAAGCTTCTAGGAATTGAGCACACATGTCCACTTTCGGGTTTTCATCTCGAGTAGTACCATCATTTAATAAATAATACTCAAGTGGATCATGAGAATCATTATTAGAAATAGTCTTTTGTACCAAACTATCCACTACATCGATCCGATGACACTCTCCATAGATAGAAGGAAACTTAGAAGCTTTAATCAAGTAAAATTCTACATGTTCATCATCCACATCAAAAGACAACTTGCCATTTTTAACATCTATACGACACCCAGCGGTGGCCAAGAATGACCTCCCAAGAATAATAGGGGTGTGCATATCCTCTTCCATTTCAAAGATTACAAAATCTATAGGCACAAATAAGTCTCCTACTTTAATGGGGACATCCTCTAAAATACCTATGGGGTACCTTACAAAACGGTCTGCCAATTATAAAGAGATTGTGGTGGGTCTCATTTCTCGTAGGTTCAACTTTTTGTAAAGAGAAAAGGGCATTAAACTTATACTAGACCCTAAATCACATAAGGAACGATCTATTAGCTCATTCCCTGTCACACAAGGGATAACAAAACTATCGGGATCCTTAAGCTTAGCAGGGAGCTCATTTTGAATTGCGCCACTACATTCTTCAGTCAATGCCACTATTTTATGCTCTTTTGGCTTTCTTTTATTAGACAAAATCTCCATCAAAATTTAGCATAGGATGGCATTTGTGATAAGGTATCAGTGAATGGAATGTTAATGTACAGTTTCTTATGGACTTCTAAAATTTTCCCAAATTGTTGGTCAAGTTTAGCCTTAGTCATTCGTTCAGGGAATGATAAAGGTGGTACATTGGGCTTTCGAAAGATTTTCTTAGGGTCATCAGGAATCTTATTAGAAGTATCATCACCTATATCCTTATTAGAAGAAGTAGGTACTTGTTTCTCAATTACTTCATCCTTCCTATAATGTGAATGTCCATTTTGGCGAACCACCTTAGGTCCCTCGAGTTGCTTCCCCCTCTTAAAATCATGGCATTACATTGTTCCCCATAGTTAAGTTTGTTCTTACTATGAAATTTACCTGAGGTGTAGATGAAGATGTAGCTTGTTGAGCTATTTAAGCTTCCAACATCTTATTGTGAGTAGTAAGCATATCAACCTTAGAGGTCAATTGCTTTATGTAGCCATCTTACTTTTATTGTGCCAAAAGCATATTCTCCATTATAGACTCTAAGTTGGATTTTTTAGGTGCTTGTTGAGGATATCATGGTCTTTGAAATCCAAGGGGTGCTCTAAAATTCGTTTGGGACACGAGTGGGGCATTAGACTTAAGAAATTGGCGTAATTTCTCCAACCAGGATTATATGTGCTAGAAAAAGGGTCATTTGTTGGTCTAGGATGATAGTTGTTCACATAGTTCATCTGATCTCTTACATCTTGGGCAAAAGGACTACCACTTGGCAATTTACAGTCAAATGATCAACTGACCCACATATATCACATGATGGGGAAGGGGTACTTGAACTAACAAAATTAACATTCAAGCACTCCAATTTTTGAGATATAGCATTAGCTTTAGAAGAAAGCATAGAAATAGCATCTAGTTCAAGCTTACCTCTACCCCACTTGCGTTGGGCTCTCTCACGCGACCATTGGAAATTGTTAAGGGTCATGTCTTCTATAAGATTATATACTTCATCTTCAGTTTTTTTTCATAAGAGTACCTCCTGCTGCCGCATCAATAGTAGACCTCAATGGCTAAGGGACTCCACCATAGAATGTTTGCACAATCATCTATCTTTGAAGACCATGGTAAGAGCATAATTGTAAAAGGTCCTTGAATCGCTCCCAGGCTTCATAGTACGTCTCATCTTCCTTTTGAGAGAAAGTAGTGATTTGATTCTACAGGCTTGCCGTCTTACTCGAAGGAAAAAACTCAGCAAGAAAGACTTTTGTAAGTTCTTCTCATGTTGTGATGCATCCTGGAGGCAACGAGTGAAGCCACACCCTCGCCTTACCCCCTAAGTGAAAAGGGAAATAGGCACAAGCGGATGACATTGGTAGAAACTCTGTTGAGCTTTGACGTGTCACACACCTCTAAAAAGACCGAGAGGTTTGGATGTTCTAACGGGGTGTCTCTGAATTGGGATTATGTACCATTGATATAAGGGCTGGTTTGAGCTCAAAATCATTCGCTTCTATGGTTGGCCAAGCGATGCTTAAGGAAATGCCTTGGACTCCTAGGTTAACAAAATCTCAGAGTGTCCTTCCTTGGTGACCTCTTATTCCTGCCATCAATAAAAAAAACTGCTTAAGCCTTCAGTCTTTGCTCTTCTATCCTTAATTTCCTCCTCTTAGAGTGAAAAATCCTTTCGATTTTTAGATCAAATTCAAACGAAAATGGACCTTACATATAAAGGAGAAATCTGCAAAATTAGCAACAAGACTACCAACACAAATCAAAAATATAAAGAAAAAGAAAACTTGACTTGAGGGCTAACTTAATATCGACCAATTTGATCTCCGGCAACGACGCCAAAAACTTGACCTGATCCCCTAAGTGCATAGGTGTTGCAGTTTAGTAAAGATATCGTTCCCACGGAGATCAATCATAATCTATTGAGTTTTGTTTTATAAAAGTGCTAAGTAAGCACATTTTAATATAGAGTTTGAACGACACTATAGCCTAATTGAAAAATTCAATCAGTTCAAATATCTAGGGATTTGTTTCACCTTGTAAAGATGTGGATCAAGGAAATATATCATGCACTTGATCTATATTGGGAGATTGAAAGGGGTGCAATCACATTTAGAATTCAATCTTTTCTTTTAAATAAACTAAATTGTCTAAACTAACCAACTATCATTCTTTCCAATGTCCTTGTTTAGTCTAAGTTATGCATTTTTTATGGCTAAAGGTCCTCTTAACAAGCGAATCTCTCTCAAGTGTTGCTAAGTCAAGTCCTACCTCATCGATCAAATAGGATGCTTCACCTTTCAATCATTTACTTAACTATTTAGAATTAGCAAATGAATTTGGCCAAAATTTAATCACAATAATTTCACATATAAGATAGAATTCAACCAATCCCAATCAAGAACAAGTATAACTAAATAAAGATTAGAGACTCCAACATCAATACTTAGCTAACAATCCCTAGATTGAGAAAACTACTCACACACATTTAAATTAACAATAACTAAATAGAGTTTGAGAAAAGAAAACTTAGCGCAATTAGAGATCCTCCAAGGGTTTCCCAACTTTGCAAGGGCTCTAAAACAGTAAGTACTTCTTCAACACTTACACTCAAAACTACTAGAAATCCAAACTGATCTTAGAAAAATAGAAATGAGTGGAAAAACTAGAGAGTAAGAGTTCTGTTTTCTACTGTGTCTCTTCTAATATGCTGTGAAATGGCCTTATTTAAAGAAGAACTTGATTAACCTCAGCCACACGATGAAGGAAAACAAACAGACTTATAGTTATGGCCTGACCATGGACTTTGGCCTTCACAGTAGACCGTCCGTGGTGAGCTCTGTCTCGATACTCTTCTATTCTTTCTTCCTTCCATGGGCACAGTGACTTGGAGATACCCGTGGGGAGTCAAGCTACACTCATTTATGGTCAAATTTTGGGTAAAATGGTTAAAAAAACTGCAAAACACAGAAAGAACTATATTGGGGCATAAAACCAAAAAAGGAGTGCATAATATAGCATAAAACACATAATTCTCTCTAAAACTAGCACAAAATGACCTCAAAATATAGTGCACTTTAAGGACTTATCAGATCTCAACCTCAAGATTGCACCATGTCAAGTTCCCCATTCTTTGGCATCGATCATCAGCCCAAACATATGCATAAGTACCTTTGAAAAGCCTTGGCCAAAAGAAATCGGCTTGAAGAATCTTGGCGGTGGTCTTGTCTACACTAGCATGGCCTCCATATGGTGAGTTGTGGTAATGCGAGATAATCAATGGAACTTCTTCTTTGAGCACACATCATCTTATAATGACATCACCACAAGTCTTGTACAAACAAGGATCCTCCCAAAAGAAGGATTTGACTTGTGAAAAGAATCGCTTCCTTTGGTTAGAATTCATATTGGACAGTGGGATTCCATAAACCTAGTTGATGATATTTGCTTACCATGGAGCACTTGATCTAGCCAATGCAAGCAAGTGCTCATCCGGGAAGGAATCATCAATTGGTAGTACACCATCCTAGCTTGCTCCTGAGCAATGGGTAGTCAGGAGAGGTGATTCGCTAATACATTCTCGGTGCCCTTCTTGTCTCGGATTTCAAGGGCAAACTTAAAAGAGAAGCACCCATCATAACCTCGACTTGGCATCCTTCTTCTCTATTAGGTGCTTGACGGCGAAATGGTCAGTGTAGACAACCACGTTGAACCCCAAGAAATATTAGCAAAATTTTTCAATGGCAAGCACCATTGCCAGCGTCTCCTTCTCCGTGGTGGAGTAGTTCATTTAGGCCTCATCGAGAGTCTTGCTTGCCAAGTAGATTACGAATGGATTTTTATCTCTTCTTTGGCCCAAAGCTGTGCCGACACCAAAGTCACTTGCATCACACATCAACTCGAATCAAAGACTCCAATCGGGTGGTTAGATAATATGAGCCGATATCAAAGCCTCCTTGATTCTATCAAAACCTTGAAGACACTCATTGGTAAACACAAAAGGGGCATCTTTGGCTAAGAGTTAGGTAAGAGGTTTGATGATTTTAGAAAAATCCTTGATAAAGCGACAGTAGAACCCAGCGTGACCAAGGAAACCCCTTACCCCTTTCACATTAGTTGGGGTGGCAACCGCTCAATTACCTCTACCTTAGCTCTATTCTCCTCAATGCTCCTACTAGACATAACATGCCGAAGGACTACACCTTGCAACATGAAGTGGTATTTTTCCCAATTTAACACCAAATTGACCTCTTCGCTCCTACGGAGCCTAGTCAAGTTTTCGAAACACACATTAAAGGTCGCCTTATAGACCGAGAAGTCATCCATAAAAACCTCCATGATGTTTTCCACATACTCAAAAAAAGGGCAAGCATACATCATTGGAAAGTAGTTGGAGCATTACATAAGCCAAAAGGCATCCTTCGGTACATAAAGGCACCATAAGGGCATGAAATATCATCTTCTCTTGGTCACTCGGATAGATAGGGATTTAAAAGAAACGCAAATATTCATCCAAATAGCAAAAGAAGAAATTTCGGGCTAGCCTTTCCAACATCAGCTCAATAAAGGGGAGGAGGAAGTGGTCCTTCTGGCTGGTACTATTAAGCTTCCAATGGCCAATGCACATGCACCACCCGATCACCGTTCTAATGGAAATAAGCTCATATTTTTCATTCTTGATGATGATTATACCCCCTTTTTAGGAACCACTTGCACCGAGCTCACTCACTCACTATCCGAGATGGGGTAGATGATCCCAGTGTAGCTTGACAACCTCTTTTTTAACCACTTCTTGCATATTTGGGTTCAAGCGCCTTTGAGATTGTCTAGAAGGTTTATATCTGTCATCAAGGTGTATTCTATGCATGCACACCGATAGACTAACCCCAGTAATATCATCATTACTATAGTCAATGGATCCTTTATACTTGCGAAGCACATCCAACAACTTTTCAATTTAAAAGTCATCTAGCTTAGCACTAACAATAACTGAGAATGTTTGATTGGGACTAAGGAATTCATACCTTAAGTACGATGACAATGGATTCAACTCCACTTCGGGGGTACCCTTATTGCCATTCTTTGAAGATCGATCCTCCAAGCAAAGACCTTCCTCATGCTTCTGGATTCCTATGTAAGTTCGGGCTAAGTTTATGAGCTTAGCATAGATATCCTTTTCACTCCTTGGACACCCCTCAGCCTCATCTTTGAGCGTTTCAAGCAAACAAGCTTCCAAGCAATCCTCGGGAAGGTTAAGGAGTGACATCTCTTCAATTAATACCCTTTCAAGGATGTCCACCCAGCAGCAAGCATCTTCTAAAGTGGGGGAGTATATAGCTTGAGTGAGATTAAACTTAAAGTTGTTTCCTCCAACTTGAAGTGAAAGTTTTCCATTTTTAACATCTATCATGGCCCCGGCTGTGGCAAGAAATGGCCTTCTAAGAATAATGAGAATTTGGGCATCCTCTTCCACCTCCATTGCCATGAAGTCACAAGGTGAGAAAAACTTCCCCATTTGCAAGAGGACATCTTCAAGTATCCCCATTGGATATTTCACTGATCAATTCGTAAGTTAGATGGAGATGGTGGTTGGTTTTAGGTATCCCACTTGGAGTCTTTTGCAAATAGAATAAGGCATGAGACTCACACTCGCCCAAGGTCACACAAGGCTCGACTTATGGCAATATCATCCAGGACACATGAAATAGAGAAGCTTCCTGATCCTTGAGCTTGTAGAGGAGGTTGTTTTGGAGGATGGCACTACAATCCTCTGTGAGAGAAACCATTACATTCTCTTAGAATTTCTCTTGTTGGAAAGAATATCTTTTAAGAACTTTGCATATGAAGGCATCTTCGAAATAGCATCCAAAAATGGGATGTTTATATGAAGCTTCTTGAGTATCTCCAAAAATTTTCAAAATAGCTTTTGCCAGCCTTTGAGCGAAAGGAATTGGTGGTTTATAAGGCTCAACCGGATTAGCTTTGGTGATCTCATCCTTTTTGTTTTGCTCTCCATTTTCCAGCTTTGAATCACCCTTTTCTTCCACCACTTCTTTATCCCTTGGTCTCTTATCAACCCTTCATCATCCTTATTTGGAACTCCTCTTGGTTCTTCTAGTTGCTTTCCACTGCTAAAAGTGATGACATTCATTTGCCCCTTGGGGTTTGTTTATGGTTGGCTCAGAAGGTGGCCTTCACTGCAGGAGAGATGGCTCACTTGTTGAGCAACTTGACCCAATTAATTCTCCGTTATTTTTTGATGAGTGGACATCCTTTCAAACTTTGAGTTTAGTTAACTCATGGTCTCACCAAGGGCCTCATTTGTCTTAGTTTGGGTTTGAATGATGCGCTTCATCAAGTTCTCCAAGTTGGACTTTTGTTATTGAGGTTGAGGGGGTAGGAATTGTGGAGCCTTATATTATAATCCCAATGGATGAGAATGATTTTGTGGAGGAGAATAAGGAGTGGATTGGGGTTCTTATATGAGAAGTTAGGATGGTTCCTCCACCTTGGATTGAAAGTGTTTAAATAGGGGTCGTTTGTTGATCTGTTATTGAAGTTATGGAGGACATTCACTAGCTCAACGGTTAGATCTTAGAAAGATTGACCAAGTTAGCACTCACTATCGGCCTTAGGCTCACACACCTCGCAAATACTCACATCTCCAAATGGCCTACTTAAAGTGCCTCCATAAGCACTTATTTGGAGATGATCCACCTTTTAAAATAAAGCATTCACTTTACTTGCTAGCTCGGTGAATGCATCGACTTCAAGTCTTCCTCCTCTCTTGGAGTTAAATCGTTCATGATACTAATGATCGTTATTAGAAGCCATTTCCTCCCATAATTACTTAGCTTCATTGATTGCCTTCCCCATAAGTGCCCCACCGGCGGCCGCATTGATGGGGATCTTCATGGATTGGTGATGGCCATTGTAAAAAGTTTGTACAAGCAACCAATCGGGTATACCATGGTGGGGACACTCACGTTGAAGCTCCTTGAAATGCTCCCAAGCTTCATAAAGAGATTCACCTTCCATTAGAGCAAATGAGGTGATGTTGTTCCTAAGCTTGGTGGTCTTCCTAGGGCGGAAGTACTTGCACAAGAATGCCTTGGAAATTCCATCCTAAGTGGTGAAAGAGTTCGCATTAGCATTCATCATCAACCATAACTTGGCCTTGTCTTCCAATGAGAAGGGCAAGAGATGGAACTGAATGGTATCATCTGATACCCCATTCATTTTGATAGTGTCACATTTCTCCAAGAATGTGGTAATGTGATCATTGGGGTTCTCCATGGGTGAACTGCCAAATTGATTTTGTTGGAACAAGGTGATGAATGCTGGATTGAACTGGAAGTTATTGGCTTCCACCGCGGGCCTTACGATACTTGATGGGATGGCGTTGGGGTCCGGCATCGCAAAGTCCCGAAGTGGGGTGGTGTTGGGATTGCGAGCTTCTATGTTTACTTCCTCTGTATCCCTCCTTTCCTTTCTTTGCTTCTTTGTCTCCTTACTCTATCTTAACGTGTTCGGGCAGTAGCCTCAATCGCAGGGTCAATGGGGATTAGGTTAACCACTTCTTGACTCCTCCAGTAAAAAGACTAGCGTTAGAATGTTTTCAATAAGGAAATCAAGAGATTAAGTGATAATCCCCAAAATTAAGAACATTGTACTTATATATGCAATAACTGACACATGAGCTACGAGGAGTGGGAATGGCGACGGGCAACCAGTTGCAGGCTAGGGGGTGACGACGGGCAGCCATCATCTCTCCCTAGAAAATCTGCCTTGACTGCAGGGGCCACAACAATCGTCGCCATCCATTGTAACCCTTCTTTCTTAGGCTCTCCATTTCCTTGCTCACTCCCTGTCACTTTGTTAGTCCTAGTGTGGTCAGGTTTTGCTCTCGCATTGTTTCTTCTCTAGTAGTTGCCACGTCTTTCTTTGATTATCACTAAAAACATCCAAAAAAGAAAGAAAAAGGGTTAAAATGAGGCAACGACTCTTTAAGAGGCAAAGTTGCTCAAATCCCTACTTGATCAAGTGAAAAAGAAGGGGAATAAGCCAAAGAAAACGAAAAAATTAGACAAAACATGGTTTATCATTTCCACATCTCTATCATTCACTTAGCACACATATGTTGTTAGTTGATGGCTTGAACTTAAATACTTATACATGCTCATCGGATATGCTAGTGCTTATAAAAATTATTTGCAGTGATAGCAATTTTGGGATAAGTATTCCTTATGAAGCAAAACTTCAGATGTCAAGTGAGCAACAGGAGAATAAAAATGCCTTTGTGAAATGAAAGTGCATGAACCACCTCAAGACGGGCATCTTTTTAATGATCATAAGTTTTTATATGCATATTTGAAAATGGAGCTAGTATCATTGAAGCATTACCATGTTCGAACACCAATAGACCATACCCCTCCCTATTTCAACCCTGGCATCCCACTTACACCTGCTAAGGGAACTCCCGTTGCAACTACCTCACCTACCTACAATAAAAAAAACAAGTGCATTTTGGTGATTTGAAGATTAATATACATTAGTACATGAAATAATGAAGACTACTTTGCAGAATATTCTAAAACAACTTAGCACAAAACTTGGTATAAGCTAGATGGCAAGGGCAAACATATCCAAGAGATTATAAGGATGTTATCGAAGACTACTATTTATCAATGCTAACCACTTAAAAATGTCAGTAACTACCTAATACAATCTTCCCAAGATTCATTATAAATGAAATCATTTATTGAAATCAAAATACATGCCTCTCAATAGCAAGGTACTATATGAGTTCACTGCTTATAGCAAAGGACATGGACTAGATAGATAGAGAACCAATTGCTTCTATAGTTGCTGTAGACAAGGATTTGGAATCGTGTGTTATGGATGCATGATATGTTATTCTGAACAAGCGTGAATTATAAAAACACAATGCATCCAAAAAATATTTTTCTTCTTTACAAATGCCTATATCAGTTGCATTGAATGACATATGTTCACTATAACATCATATGTTTAGACATATACTATATCGTATAACTTATTAGAAGATTTAATCATCATACATGACTCATTGTTAATAATACAAGGAGTAAAGTATGCTGATCGAATCTTACTGCATGCAGCCATCCTATTACAACCTATACAATAAGCCAGACAAAGGTCGAAGTGAGGAAAAGACACTAGCAACAATAACATTAAAAGTTGGCATTGTAGACATTTTATTATATTTGCTTCATGGTATTGTAAACATAAGTTGTGACGTACAAACTATTAGCTGAAAACTCTCTTAGATTTTTGGACTCTAGTGATAAAGAACAAGGTACAAAGAGATTACTTGTTGCTTGATGCTACATATTTTTCTTGACAAAGTAATATTTTTTTCTAAGAATAGGCTTTTTTTGGTAGAAAGGTAAGGTCATATATTCACGCCAAATATGGTTTGTACATCAATGATAATGGCATACTGTGATAAATCACCACCCCATTTACATTCTCTTCAGCCTATTTAGTATCATGTGGCCAAACTCAATAATTATCTGATAACTATTCCTATGTACATTTTGAAAAATTCTCCTATTCCTTTCCTTCCAATACTAGTAAATAGTAACTGTAAGAGCTAGCCATATAGAATTTCACCAACTGTTGCTTCTAGCCATGCTACGGATTTTAAGCTGCCAGTGACCTCACAGGATAGTGTTAAATTGAGTCTAAAAAATTTCACTTAAAATGGTAACAGAACTGCTTTGGTGTAAGTACATGAGAAGAATCTCATGTGTTTCATTCTCTACACCACACAAAACACATAGCATACTTTTAGTGTAAATTCCCATCCCTAATAGCCTGTCTCTTGTAGGGAGTCACTACTGCTGCACAAGCCATATGATAAAAGCACATTTAGGTATCCTTTGTTTGTGCCAAATTAATCTGTACCAGTGTACCTGAGATTGTATGCCTTTCAACCAAGTACATCTATATTTGTCATAATAGGATCCCCCACTAGTATGCATCCGCCTATTAGTTACCGGGCAGAACCCATGCCGATTTAGGTCTCTCGTTTTTAGGATTTTCCTTCAGCACCAATTGGCCTTGGCTAACTGCTCACATGTCCAAATTGTTTTACCTTTCAAGTACTAGTGGTTCACCCATTTAATCCAGAGGCCATTAATTTTTGATGTTATATTGTAGCCTAACTTGGCAACTAAAGCTATGATCTGTTTGACATAGTCTCTAATTCCTATGGCTCCCTCCTTGGTGACAACCACAGTGTATCCCATGCCACCAGTGCAGGTTTTCTTTTCTCGGTCCCATAACCCCATAAGTCTTAAGAACATATTTAGGAAACAAAAATATTTGGCTCCTATACATGAACATATTCAACAATACAGAGTCAATGAGTTACAGCTTACCTTTATATGAGAGCTTTTTTTACTGGCCAAGCTCTAACCCTAACAGTTATCTTGTCAATTAAGACCTAGCAATCTAGATTATTAAGCTTCTATGGTTTCACCGCAACCCTGTTATCTGAAAGGAAGAGTTTGTCACTGAAAGCCTGACAAGTTGCCAAGCACTTCTCAACTTCATCAGTTACTCTAGCAATCAAAATTTATGATTTCGCATTATTGGCTTCCAAACCAAAACACTCAGAGAAGTGTTTGAATTTAGTCATTAAACACTTAACATTATTGATATAAGTATGGTTAAATATGAGTAAATCAACAAAACTAAGCACGCAAAGCTTTACAGCATGACGGTCTAGATGATATCTAAACTGTTGTTGTACAATAGCAATTTTTAAAGATTTGTTTAGGTATTGCATAACCAACACAAACAGTAGAGGAGACATATGATCTTCTTGCCAGAGGCCCCTTTTACTACCAAAGAAGCCATAAGTCAATCCATTGAATCTGATAGAAAATTTAGCAGTGGATATACAGCTCATCATTCTTCTAACCAAGCTGTCAGGAAAACCAAATCCCAATAAAAAGCTTTTCAATGAATTCCCACCTTACTGTGTCATAAGCCTTACGGAGATCAATTTCATCGTGTATAATGGGGAGGCATTTTTCCTGTTCTATAGCTTCACAAATTAGTATATTATATAAAATTGATTTGCCTTCAACAAATGCTCCTGGGGAATCATTAACTAAGTGATGTAGAACAGGTTACAATCTCATGCAAATCAGCTTCGTAATACACTTGTAGCTTATATTGCAACAAGCAATAGGCCTCATTTTAGATAGTTAAGTGGGATTGCCTTTGGTATCATAACCAGCACTGTTGTATTGATTTGTTTAAGCATTCGTCCTGTTTCAACAAAGTTCTTGACAATAGCACAAATAGCAGGTCATGTTATGTTCTAAGTTCTTTTAAAGAAGAAGCTGTTATACCCATCGGGACCATGAGCTTTGTAGTTGTCAATGTTGAACATTGCTAGTTTAATATGACATATCAAGTTATTCATTTACCTAATTAAATAGTGTTCAATGTCTTATATGAGGTTGTTCATTAACTAAATATGATAAGATTTTGTTAGCACACAATCCAAAACCTAAACTTTGCATCCTAAACTCTAAGCCCCACACTTAAAAATCCATGATTAGGATCCCTAAGCGTCAAACACTGAACCTTAAAAACCTCTAAATGCTAAACCCTCACCAGAAAAAACCTAAACCATAAACTCTAAACCCAAAACCCACAGTGATAAACCGTAAAAACCTTAAACCCTATACTTATGCCCTAAAAACCCTCGACCTAAACCCAAAAGGCTAGAAGAGCTAAGATATTATTGTCCATTGATCTATTCTTGTTCACTGAGATATTAGGGTTTTGCTCATTTTGCCAGGCTAATACTATTCATTATCTCATATATAGTTGTTAATTAATCTATATAATTAGGCTTCATTAGCACACCAGCCTAAACCCTAAAGCCTGAACTCTACATCTTGAATCACAAACCCTAAATCCTAAATCCTAAAAAGTTTTAAAACCCATAGTCTTAAACCCTAGATCCTAAACCTGAACCATGAACCCTAAATGATGTAAACCCTAAACCCGTAATTCGTAAACCTTAAACCTTAAACTATAAACCTTAAGAATAAGCACTTAAGATAAACACTAAATCCTAATTTTTTTAGCATACAGTGAGTACTAATAATATACATTAATCAAAAACCAGAAATATTTACTAATATGATGCAGCGTAGTTTTCGCCACCCAAAAATATTTTCTAAAATGTACCACTACATATATATCAAACAAAATACCTCACAAATAATTGTTAACATATATTTACCACGTGCAAATACTTGTTAACAAATTTATCATGATTGTAAAATTGATTACAAGCTTTCTTTATGGGCACATGACAAAGCAATGATTGAAATATCATCGATGCAAAAGTCGGAGCAATTCTTGGATCAATATACAATGGAAGACAATATCCCATTAAAGCCATTGTACTCTCTACCGAAGGAGAATTTTAATAGTTAAAATTGTTATATGCAAAAGAGTAATAGAAAAATATTAGTAGTAGCACATAACTAGCGCAGTTCACTTAACAAACGCTACGACAACTTGGATCAGTTGTAGATAATAAATTCAATGTTGGTATGACGTTGCATCATGACAACTTGATGCAGGAAAAGGCACATTCATGTAAAAAGTAGGCACATTCATGTAAAAAGTTGGCAACATTCTGCAATAAAGGCACAAAAGCTAACATGAATACATGATGCATTAACATATAGCATTGTTCATGAACAAGATAATAATTGTTCAAAACTGATAGAATAGTTCATTAGCAACCTAAGGGAAATAACAACACGTGTAGGGATTTTCTTAATCCATTTAAACAGGTATGTTCATGGGAAATGGAGCAAAATTTGCAACAAACTCCAAATAACAAACAATATAAATAATTTCACAACAAGATTAAAAATTTATATATAATAATAGAACTACTCATTATCGACCTACATCCAAAATGGTATCCCCAATTTTAGGTACCAACTCTGCACATCTCTGTCCTTCCAAATTACTTACCTATAAAAAAACATAATGATACCAAATTTAAAAAATCACTCATAATAAGTTGTTCACAACATAATACCTAATTATTCACTATTTGGATTAAGAATTCTTCATTGAGAAAGAGAATTCTTGATCATGTGTAATTAAATTTGTTATACCTTAGGTAATTCTTTAGAATCAGTAGCATTTTGTTCTGAGACCTTCCTCTTCTTTTATGTTTTTATCTTGATTACACTACAATACTTTAGTCTCTTTTGCCATCCACCCTTTTCACGAGATTCAAGAGGGTTCAAGCCATTTGTTGAATTCAAACCATTTTGTTGAGCATGTTTCTCAGTATGTACTAACTCAAATTCTACTTTAACCAACTCCTTCATTACTAAGAGTACTCATACAAAAACTCTTGTGTCTTTATTCATTTGACTAGTCGAGATCAAAACATTCACTTTTCTACCCATTTGCATTCTCTATATATAAGTACACACCATAGGATCTTGCGTACTGTGTTGAATAACAAGCTTAGCACCTCCGCGATTTCTGTAATTCTCTTGCACCCTCTCTTCATAATGTACCTATCGAGCATTTTTTTAATACACATGCGTAACTTGTAGACGATGTGAACAGAAAAGCACCAACCTTAATGAACTTTTGGGAGTGCATTCAATCAACCCTTTCTCTAAATACAAAGCCAGAATATCCTCAAAAGCATATTTATATAATCCTTTGCTAGAGTGAATAACGCACACCTGACGCACATAACAACCTGTCAAATGTATCATTAACAACTCATTCTAACTATAAGAGGTCCCTTTTAGCAAAATTCTTTCACAAACAATCAGTAAGCTCCAATAGTGAAAATAAATATAGCATGTCGCAATAAATTAAAGTTACCGATGGGAAGGCAATCTCTACACTACCCTTAAATAGGTGTAGTTTTCACTATTCTTCGTACACCTTTGGTTTGACACAACTCTACAAAGCATATATAAAAGTCACACAAATTAGCAGCCACATACCGTTTAGTGAGTTCTTTATGTTCTCACTCCTTTGTGAATACAAGGTCCCGCCTAAAAAGTGCTTCTTTAAAAAAGTAGGGCACTACGTTTTCCTCAAAGAATGCAGATTATTAACCCAATGGTTGCCCCCAAAACCGTACTTTGAATCATTTTAAAAATTTGGCAAATAAAAATTGTTCCAAACCTTCACAAACATAGTCATTGACACATAATGACCAAAAGCGACATCATGCCTAGCACAATAATAATAACAATAATAACGAAAAAAAATCAAATCCCAATAAACAAAAAAGATCGAACAACATAATTTCCAGTGAACACAGCATGATGAAAGCTAATGAACAATATTACGAATACAAATTAACAACATTAAATGAACAAAGGAATAACAAGTAGCAGTTCCATAACAATAAAAATTTAAAAAAAAAAAAAACAAAACTCAATAGACAACAACATAAGCTCTAGCCAACAAAAATAATCAAACCTAATGAACAAACGTCCAAATAATAAAACTATCAAAAACACCTGTTATAGATATTCAATAAAATACAAAAATAAAACAATAATTAAAAAAACAACTACATTTCCCAAAAATGATCAAACTTAGACTCTGCTTCGCATTCCATCAATACTCTATTGAATGACTTTGTAAAACCTCATTGATCCTGAGTTCTTTAGTAGACTTTCTTGAATTTTTAGTGATATGAAAACAACAAAGCGTATGCTGCACATAGGAAAAACTAAATTTATCATGGCAGCCATAGAAAAAGCCTGATTCGTCATAATAGTGCTTGGGAATTAACCATCCATAGATTTCAAAAAAGCCTGGAAGAGTCATTAAATCTACTTAATTCCCTTATTCATCACAAAACCACAATCGAACATTGACACTATTAGAATGGTGGTTCATGCCAATCAATGGAGCATAACTCACATCATACTTATTTTTTTGATAAGTTGTGTAAAACACAATCAAGTCACCAAATAGCTTATATCCCTCTAGCATATTCATATCATCTCCCCCCTCCCTAAAAAAATAACCTACAAAACGACCTTTCAAATTGACCCCTGAATTATAATTAAAAAAATTCTCATTATTGAATCGTCTCTTAAATACCAAGACCGTGTTATCTGCATCACCGCCATCAAATAACTTCTTGTCATACTCCGAATGCCTATTGTATAAATCCTTTAACTAAAATCAACAAAAGGAGATCCGCCAGCTTATCTTATCAAAACATGGGATGCACAGCCTCTCTAACTCCTACTCTCACAGCTCCCTAGTAGACAAGAGGTCCTCCACTAAGACTTTTGAATGAGACAGAAAAGGATGTCGTTTGCTTGCGCTGCACGAAGGATGATCATGCTCAGTTACATGGTTGGTAGCAGTCCGATTCCCATATAAGTCAATGTTAAGGATTAGAACATTGCTTTACACCCAGTCCAAATATTAACATTTGTATATTGCTTACATTTATGATATTTATTTTCCTTCAAAGCTTCCATCTAACAAACAAAACTAATGCATCGAAAACTTTTTCGTTCAAGCTCTCCTATAAATCTTGTAATAGTGAACACTAAGCCCCCCTTAAATGTATAGTCATCATAAATCTTAAAGGGTTTATTTTTCAAGCATTTAGTCAATACAATTAGATCAGTTGTCAAAAGATCCACATTTGGAATATCTTGACTGGAAGAAACAATTTCTACCCTAAAAAAAAAAAAAGAAGATTCCCAATTTAGTATAGTGATTGATGCACAATGAACTATATCTACATCACTCCCAGCACAACAATTGTACATTCTTTGAACAATATCGATAATACAAATGTGATATGAACAATGAATTACAATATCGATAATCCATTAAACAATTAATAAAAATTACAAAAAGAAAAACTAAATAAACAATGAACAATGACATAGGTTCTAGTGATATACAACGTTATCAAACTAATAAATAAGAGTCATAATAACAAAGCTCTCAAAATTAACGTTACATAATGTTTTTATCTCCATCTCTTGTGACATGATCACAATTCTCCTCAATGAATGCTGACATATTGGAAAAAGTCCTCCAAAATCACAAAATGATAAAATTAAGTAAATAAAAATAAAAATAGACAAAAGTAATTCACAAGCTTACGGATCGTATCCCCTCAACCCTTTAGTCTCTGACATACTTGATTGTCAATAAATTTCAATGATCAATTGCTATTTTTATCAAATAAATAAAGGCGAAACACTAAACAATTCAACCCAAAAGTAATATGTAATAATTGAATGCGAATTGATCAATTGAATTGCATTAATAATAAGAGATAGACAGAGAAATATTGCAAATTCTGTGGTCAATTCTTTTAAAGTATTTGTGTGTGGCCGACAGGTGCTGGAGTTTACTAAGTGTGCCTGAATGCTAATAGATTTTACAATTTTTCTTTTTTTGTGTGAAAATCGGGCATAACCATTTAGGCAATTTAATCACATGGATCTTTTTTAATTTTTTTAATAAAAATAAGACAAAAATTTTAGGCAAATCAATCCCCACATCGTAGCTAAGTCAGACGTGGATTTTTTTAGTTTTTCCTTCCTCAATAAAAATTGGCGTAGATGGCTGACATGTACGTATTTTACGAGTGTGTCAAGCTCCTGAGTGCACAATATGTTTGGCATGAAAGCACCACAACCTATGCGTAATCCATTTAAGATATCTCAACTCAAACATGTTTAATATTTAAATAAGTTGAGCAAAAATTAATCCATTTGCGCTTAAAAGTAAACAAGTCAAATCATAAGAAATAATATCATGTAGTGGATGTTGGATTTGAATCCTCTTAATCGGTGGGAGATGCAATCTTGCAAGTTAACCATCCGATAGTTTAAATTTGGAGTTTGCCAAAAGTATAAGATTATTGATAAATAATTTCACAATCACTCTTGAAAGAAGTTTTGAACAAAAATTTCAATCGTTGGATGGGTGCACTACTAAATTGCAGTCCTCCTCCAACTATAAAAGATCCAAATTCATGGGTGGAAAAAGCTTTACTAAGTAAATACTATGTCATGTATGTGCATCTGGACAACTCAAGGTAAATTGAAACTAAATGAATTAGGACCATATCTCATCTCTTATTGGGTACCTCTTTAAAGACTATTGCAATGCTTTTTTTCAAGAGTCTTAGATAGTGAGGGAACACAACCTATATGTATATGTCCCACATTGGGCTCCTAATTACCCAGCCAAAAAAAGGGTATGTGTGAGGCCCGCATATTTTTTTTAATTATTATTGTTATTATTATTATTATTATTATTATTATTATTATTATTATTATTTTAACATTCTTACTTAAGTCAAACCTCAAATTTTCATGATATTTAAACTGGGTATTTGATGGCATGACTCCCATTCTACCTCACCATAAATTTACTACCTATTATTTATTTACTTACCCCTGAGTGTAAGCAATTTAAAAAAAAAAAAAAGAAAGACCCACTTCAAACCCCCCACGTGAGGACAACAACACAAAAAGGAGTGGGTGTTCTCATTTAATGAACCCACAAAATCCCTCCTCTCTCAGCTGAAAGAAACGACACCCCAAACCATCCGTCCTCTTTGCTTCTGCCTAGCCTAACCTCCACAAGAGAGAGAGAGGTAGAGTGAGAAGAGAGGGTGGCACGCAGTGGGAGGGGGACGGACGACACTGCCACGCACAGCCACCGCCACCCCAGCACCGCGGCACTGCTGCTGCGACTCAGTTTCTGGGTAGGTCTCGGGAGACCCACGATTGACCGAAGAAGAAGATCGGGCTGAGAACCGTAGAAGAGGAAATTCGAGACTCAGATTGAGAAGAGAACCACCGAAAGGAGGGTATTTGCACCCAGAAATTACCCAATCTTGAGGTGGGTAAACTCTTAATCCTCCCCTATTTTATGGATTTTGAATTATAGTAATATGAGTTAGTTTACCCAGTTAGTAGAATTGGATTATTGTCATTTGATTCGATTGCGTGTCGGTAATTTGGATTTTCAGTCTTTAATTTTGATTTATAAGAGATTACGTATAATGTTTATGAATTAAGTTTAAGCAATTAAATCGTATGTGAAACTGGGTATGTAGTAGCAATTTGTAAGCGTATATGTGAACCGGGTGAGCCATGAATGTGATGCATGAATTCCTGAGCGATCAACGCTGCTAGTTAGACCTTAATATGGTTAAACGATTACTCTTATGATTGCTGATTTGGAACTTTTGCATGTTGAGTTGATGCATAGCTTACTAATCAATCAATTTGGAAAATTGAGAAACGAGCAAAAATTACGACATAAAGTGACTGTTAGTTCAGTTTTAATATGTTTAAATTCTGTTTTGAAGGTTGCAGGTGAATGTTATGCCCATAGTACACTAACTGGGCGATTGAGATAATTGTGGAGCAAATTGAATTATGTTTAAAGGTTATTGCTAGATCAGTTTGGATATGTTTATATTTTGTTTGTGGTAATTACATAGAAATGCTATGCCTATGGATGTTGGTTTGTGAACTAAACGATGGAATTATTGTGATACTAAACCGAGTTTGGTAGTAAGATGGTTTTGAGGTGGAACTATTGAGCGATTTGAGGATCTTGTGGTTGGTGTTGTCTGAGGAGGGAGCCTGGGTTTGATATTAACCGCAATCGTGTGGATTGCGAGGTTTATGAATTACTAGTGTGGATTCTATTGAAACTGTTATTGCGAAGTGTTACGAATGTGCTATTTGTGAACCCCTTCTATTGTGATGTTGTTAAGTAAAGCTTCGTGATTGACTTTTGAACTTAGACATCTACAAAAGGGGTAAAATTTCCAGTTTGGTCCTTTTTTGAAAATGGGGCTTTTCACCTGGGCTTATAAGTGACAGTTCACAAAACTGATTTGACCAGAGGCCATAAATTTGGTTTACAATGCTAGACTTTCTTAGTTTTATATCTCCTTATTAATGGTTGCAATATGAAGGTTTCAACTTCGCCACTTGCCTATTCTTACTCAATAGAAAAAAAAAGCATGTTGTTGTTTCATCGGAAAATATGTTTACCAAACTACCAGGCCTTGGGTCAAAATTTGCTTGAATGGTTTAAAAATTGTGAGGTTTTTATATTTGACACGAAAACAAGAACCTTGCTCTGCACTCAAACTTGCTTCAGCTCATAAAGAAGAATTATCATTTTACTAAAACGTTTTGCGATTGTGAAAGTTTCTGGATTCTCTAGAGTTCTCACTATGAACTTTAATTGAAAATTAATGATTTTATGAAGCTACTTGGAGTGTGGGAGGTCTGACTCTTGTATGGGGAAATTACTGAATATTTGATAAGTCTAAAACTCCCTTAGGTGTTTAAATCTATTTATTTTCAATGCTTTTATCATAAACCTCCCTTCTTAGCCAAGCTAGAGTGTATTTCTATAAACATTTATACACTTTCTTAAAACAAAGATTGGCGATAATTTATCATCAATGCCTTCCATATGTGACCAAAATTTGGGATTCAAGTCATTGAACCTCCTGATTATGAATGAGTATCCAATTTTTGGGTTTTGAAGAGTCATGGATTGTAAAGCTTGTTTAAGGTTAATTTCTAGAAGAAACGAGGGGCTTTCGTATGTTGGTTTGAACTATTCCTTTAACCTAAAATAGTCTCTAAACCACCCCTCCTAGGCGACTTTCCTTGTTGTTTGTTTAAAAAGCTGAGTGGTGTTGCTAAAAAATTATGTTTTCATATTATAAACTCACAAAAGCATATATTTGAATAAGTATAAGTATGTACGTGTGTAATTAATTATGTTCATGTTTATGTGTACGTGGAGGAGTTACTCTAGAAACTTTAAGTTTAAGTCTGAGACCCAAGGATGGTAGCTTAGTATCCTGCCTGGCATAACATAAGTTACGTTAAGGTAATTCGGGGATGGTGGTTTGATTTCCACCTGAAGTCTAAGTGTATAAGTTATGTATCAGCATGGTATGATGTCTGTTCGGATAGGTGTATGTTGCCGTTCGAGTTTGATCGGCTCGGGATGGCAGTAACAAAATACTTCTAAGAGTCTAGACTCCTCACTTATGTGATTAAATTGTTAAGTACGTTTCTTTTAATAAACGATGCTTATTTTTAAAACCCCTTTTTCCGCTATGTTTATGTGTTTACGTATGGTAAGTTGATGTAATATGATTCCTTCTGAAGTTTAAGCTCTTGGTATGACTATTATTTCTCTTGAATTATGGTTCGAATATGTTGTATTATGTGAAGCTCTTCATACAAAATGAATTACGAAAGGCTTTCATAAATTATTATGTATTTTGAGTATTGTTTTGGAGAGAGGGTTTATTCACTGAGCGGTGGTTGCTCACTCCCATTATTTTTCCCCTTTTTCCCACATCGACAGATGTGTGACTGATACGTGGAGCGTAGCAAAGATAGAATGTGGACTTGCTTGTTTCGTGTATGACGTGATTATGTAATATTGTTTATGTTTGTAAAGTTATGTAAATATTTATCTTTTGTAAGGTTCATGAAAATTAGAAAAGCTCTATATACTGGCCTTGATTTGCAAGGGCCCAGTTTTGTAATAATAGTATAAGTGCTATGTAAGTCTCTTAAGTTTTAAAAATTAGGCCGAACATATGGACAGGTTAAGCGGGGCTCACCCTTTGAAAGGTGTAACCCGAGTAAGCGATCTTGTCTTTTGTTTTTATAGGTTATGTTACACACAAGTTTAAGTAAGCTGCCTTAACAGTCTTCCCTAGGGGAGGACTGTGGCGTGTAACACGACCCAGATAAGTTGGGGTGTTATAGTAGGCTCCTGATTCTGGCTCTTATAAAACTATGATTGTCATGTTGCAATCTGGGCATGCCAATATCATATGTCTATCGAGTATTTTGGTAACATCATTTTCATCGCTTTCAACCACCAAATTAGTACTCCATTATAGATTAATGAAATCTCTACTAATTTGTAAAGAGCTTGGTTTTCTCATATATTCATTGTTTCTGATTATAGGAAACACTCACCTCAATCAATTTGGATCGACTTATTTGTTCCAGACATAGTGTATGAGAATTCTCATAGTCTTTGTCTGAATTGTGCGTGTTTGGGTCACTTATAGGAATAATGTTCCTTCAAAGTCCCTTTCCATGCCCCAAGTATAAAGTGAACTATCCTTGTTCAATCAACTACAAATTAATGTAGAAAAGTTTTGTAGCAATATTCTACAGGATCCTAAAAGGAAACACATGATAATATGTAGAGATATCTAGATTGAATGTTCTTGAATTGTACTAAAATATCTAGAGTTCTCGAAACAAAATGCCATTGAACTTCTCTAAAAAATCAGTTGTGCCGTTGAACTATTTTTTTATTCAAAAGTTCCATAATTGTGTATTTTTGTTCTAAACTACCAATGTGGGTCCTGCTCAATCGGTTATAGCCAACTTTGATGATTTCTCTTTTTTAAGTTCCCTTTATTGCAGCCCCCTCCCAAACTCTCTCTCTCTCGTCTTCCTTACCATGATTGCCACCATAGCCACTTCAATTTCCATCGTCATTATTACAGCTTGCCATCAGAGGGCACATCGACAACCATTAATTATGACCCCTTTTTCCACTTCACAACTACCTATCCTCTTTAGTTCTCCCCACCGAAAAAAAAAAAGACCACCCACCACTCCCTCTGTCTCCCCCACCTTCTAGGACTACCATTAAAGCTTTTTTTACCATCGCTACTATAGCAAGAGGGTTGGAGTATTTTTTTGGCTCTTTTTTTTTTTACCCCTACTATAATCTATGTGACTGCTTTGCTATGAAGTATGGTTGCAATAATGGTTGTGAGAAAAAAGAGAGAAGGTTTGAATGAGAGCTTGAGTGGTGGACATGGAGGAGGAATTAAAAAACAGAGAAAATCATCAAAACCGGCTATAACCAGTTGAGCAGGCCCACAGTGGTAGTTTCAAACAAAAATACATAATTTGGCACCTTTGCTTGAATAAAAAAATAGTTCAATAGGAAAACTTATTTTTGCAAAGTTTAGTTACATTTTGTTTGGAAAACACAAAATATCTATAATCAATGTAGGATTTAATATTTATCTAGACACTATTTGAAAAAAAGATAATATTTAGAAAGTTCTAGTATGGGGGTGAATGAGAGATTTTTTTCCCACCACCACCTCCATGCTGCTTGTATAAATAGGAGTGGGTAGTAGCGTAATGGTATCAAAAAAAGTGTTCTGTATTGAGTATCTACAATAAAATTCCACTTCTAATATTCCTCCCTCCATTCAATTGACTACTCCTATCTTCTAAACTTCTAAAAATTCCAATAATATTATAAGAGTCAATTCAATCAAAGTCCTTCTACTAAGCTTTCACCTTCTAAAAATTCACCATCTACCCTCAAGCCTTGTTCTTACTTTCATAACCTAACATCCTTCAAATCACAAATTGCCATGCCCTTCTTTCTTCCTTCAACCTCAACTTTTAACTATCTACTAAATTTGAAGCCACCCATATCCAATGGGTAGAATCATCAAATGTCAAGCATTCAAATAGGAATCATCTTCATGACACAAGGTCTATGGGACATTGGGATGTGGTAGAGGAGGGTTATAATGAATTCCTAAAGGAAGAAAAGAAAGATGGAGAAGAAGAGCTATCATAGGATGAAAGTAATGAGATGCAATACTAGGAAAACAAAAAAAAGTAATGTTACTACCTTGCATGCACTTGCAAGCAGTAACTTCAACCATACTTTCCCAAATTATGTTTGTCATAATGATCAAGAAGACTTGGAGCATATGCATACTGGGGCACCAGAAAGGTAATATCCATTAAATTTCAAACACCATAGAATGAACTTGACACTTTACCAATGGAGGAAGATGAAACCATTTAGGTAATTTTTCAACCGTGTTGCAAACATAGTTAATAACACTAAAATGCATAGGAAATAATCCAAGATGAAAAGGTCATGCAAAAGGCAGTAAAGAGTCTTGTTCCACAATTTGGTCATATATTAGTTGCAATAGAGGAACCTAAGGATTTGTCTATGCTTACCCTAACCGAGTTAACGAGGTCTCTCCAAGCACGCAAGGACATAATGCATAGATTTTTCAGACCAACTAAAGCAGGCCCCTTCAGGCCAAACTAAATATTCTTCAATATTGAAGAAAGTAAAAATAAAATAGCCACGGATGAAACTTCACTCAAAGAGAGCATTAAATAATTGTGACAGCGTAAGAGGAACCTATAAAGGTCAAGGGAGCCATGATAATGAGACATCTTGCCTATATTGCATATTATGCAAAATAAGCAACCATAATACAAATTATTACTGGTATAAGTGTAAAAAATACAGAAGGGACACATGTCAAATAAGAAATTATCAAAACCAACAACAGGACAAGGCCAACATCACTGAATGAGGTGACTCTGAAAATGTCTTCTACTCTTGCTTAAATAGACATCAAGAGTCACAAGGCTTGTGGTATGTTGATAGTGGTTGTTCAAATCATACAATAGGAGAAAAATTTCTTTGTCTAGTTGAACAAAGTATAAAATCAAATATAACACTTGATGATGAGAGAACATAAGACGTTGCTGATAAAGGGGCAATCACCGTGAAAACTAAAAATTGATTAACTAAATATATTCAAGATGGCTTGTCCCTCGTCTGTCTAAAAATCTATTAAGTATGGGCCAGCTGATGCAGAAATAGTATTTGATGAAATTCAATGATGATAAATGCCCCATATTTCACAAGAAGGTGTAGTTAATAGCTTCTATTTTAATGGCTCCAAACGTAATCTTTCCTCTAAAAATGTCAGCAGAGCAAAAGGTGTCTCTCAGCTCCATTATATATGATGAGGCATTATATCATCTAAGGTATGACCATCTAAATCTCAATAGTTTTAGAGTTTTAAAGCGAAGAAATAAGATTATTGGTTGGCACACAATAGATTCCAATTAACAATACGTGAGGGTTATATTGTGAAAAGTCTCCACTTCAACTAGGTCAAATTGGTAGTTCAGGCCCAACTCGTAATTCTAGTTTAGGAGGAAAGAGATACTTTTACTATTTGTGCATGACTATACCCGCATGATGTGGGTGTACTTTCTTAAACAAAAATCACAGGCCTTCTTATTTTTGCAACAATTCAAGGTCCCTACAGAGAATGGAAGTGGGAATTATTTGAAATTCTAACAGCTAATCATATGAGAGAATTCAATTGGAAAGAATTCAACAAAATATGTAAAAAAGAAAGCATTAAAAGACTGATAATTGTCATGTGCACACGTCAACAAAATGGCATTATAGAAAGAAATAATAGGACACTAGTTGAAATGACCCGCAATATGTTGCAAACTCTAAGTTTACCAAAAGTTTTTGGGGGCTGAAGCAGTAAATACAACAGTCTTCATTCTTGATCATTCTCCCACGAAAGCTATGCTCAATAAGACGCTACATGAAACATGGTTCAAGAGGAAGCCAGAGGCAGATTACTCCAGAGTTGTTTCAGGCGTGTTGTCTATTTGTACATCCCACAAGGGAATCGGGAAGAGCTAGATTGTAAAGGAGAAAAATGCATTTTCATTAGCTATAGCAATAAGTCCAATGGATTTCGTTTCTATAATCTTGAAACTGAGAAGTTGATTATGTTAAGGGACATCATATTTAATCAAGCATTCAAATGGAATTGGCCAGAAGATCTAGCCCAATAGTGGACTCAAGAAAATCTTCAAATTCAATAAACTAAAGAAGAAAGAGCTCTTGATTTGGGCTCGTCTTTACCGGCAAGCCCATCTCCAAGTGAATCAAGTCATTTAAACCCAGCTCTAGAGTCTACTCCATCAAGCTTTTCTCAACCTATTCGGAGGTCTCAACAAGAAAGAAGTCCTCTAACCTATCTACAAGATTATGAATGTGGCCATGTAATCACAACGTTCCTTACCTGGGAGCCACAGACATGTCAAAATGAAGCTATGAAAAATGGATTGAGGCTATGATCGAAGGATCAAAATGATAGAGAAAAATAATAATTGACAGTAGGTAGATAAGCCTCAAAGCAAAGAAGTCATCAGACTTGAATGGGTCTATAAAATCAAATATAACAAGGATGGTTCGATTCAGAAGTCTAAGGTCGTCCAGTCACTAAACGATATTCACAATAGCATGGCACTGACTTCAACGAGACATTAGCTCTTGTGGTTCTTATGGAGATAATAAGAACAAAACTCACCATAATAGCACAATTGAAGTTACAAGTTGCTCAGCTATATGTCAATTTAGCATGTCTAAGTTTTTGCTGATCAACTTCAAGGGTACATATTGGAAGGCCAAAACGACGAAGTCGATTGGTTGAGGAAAACTATCTATGGCCTTAAAGAAGCACCATGTGCCTGGAATAGCATAATGGACAAGTATCTACTTGAAAGTCTATTTATGAAGGGTTTAAATGCACCATCCTTACATATTAAGACCCAACACCACGTACCTGGAATAGTATATTTGATGGATATCTATTTCATATGGATTTATGAAGAGCCTAAGTGAGCCATCCTTATATATTAAGACGCAAGGATAGCATCCACTAATCTTGTGCATACATGTTAATAATCCTATATACATTGGCATGAATCAAAGAATGGTTGAAGAGTCTACGAAGATTATGAGGGCTAAATTTGAGATGATAACCTGGGTCTAACGAAGTACTTTTGGCATATAAGTGCGGAAAATCCCAAGCCATATCTTTATCTCAAGAAAAATATATAGAAGACCTCCCTAAGAAGCTCAATATGTTTGACTGTATGCACTTGTCAACAGGTATGGCTACAAATGAAAGATTTTCTAAAAATGATAGCAATGAGAAGATACATGGATCAATTTATTGAAGTCTAGTAATCTCTTAATGTTTCCCACTAACACTTGGCTAGATTTAGTGCTCGTCGTCAACATTGTCTCGCAGTTCATGAGTGAGCCCAGTAAAACTCACTTTGTAATAACCAAGAGAATTTGAAGTTACATCAAAGGGATGAAAAATTATGGTCTTCTGTACAAGACAAAGAGAGACTGAAGACTTTTAGTTGTACAGATAGTGACTAGGCAAGATGCAGAGGCAATAGAAAATGGATATGTGTTTCAACTAGGTTCTAAGGCTATCTCTTGGTCATCCACGAAGCAAACAACAACAGCACTATCTTCAACTACAGCAAAGTACATTGCAGTTACAAGTTCAACATGTGAAGTAGTGTGGCTCCAAAGCAAACTTTGTGACCTACAATAAGGTAACAAAGGACCAACAACACTTAATTCTGACAATATGTCAACAATAGCAATGATAAAGAACTTAGTCTTCCACAATCACCAAGCGCATTGAGATTTGGCATCACTTTATGTGAGAACTCGCAGACAAAAAAGAGATCATGCTACATCTTTGTAGGACATGAGATGAGCAGCTTGCAAATGTTTTCACAAAGGCAATCATAAGGGCACAATTTGCACGCTTTCGACAGCAACTTAGAGCACAAGAATTTCTAGATTATGAGGAGTGTTAGAAAATAAATAAATTAATCTAGAAACTATTACAGTAATATCATAGAAGAACTTAACAGAAAACCTATGATATAAGGTAGAGATATTTAGATTGAACGTTCTAAAATTGTACTAAAATATCTACGTTCATTGTAGGATTTACCTAGATACTACCAAAAAATGATAATATTTAGAAGGTTCCTGTATGAAGGTGAAGGAGAGGTTTTTCCCATGAGTACCTCAATTCTCCTAGTGTAAGTAAGAATGGTGGGTAGTGTAATGGTGTGTAAAAGAAACAACTTTTCTATACTAAGCATCCATAATAAAATCCTTCTTCTAATATCCCTCCCACCTTTCAATCAACTGCCCCTCTCTTCTAAACATCCAAAATTCTAATATTCTCATGACCATTACTACACATTATGTGGTTCCTCTTAGAAGGCCATTTTGTATCGCTGAAACAATCAGCGCAAATTGAAGATACCCAATGTCATGAATCAAGTTGATGCTACATTTCTCAATAGTGCAACTCTACAGAGACAACGTTTGAAGCCTTCGCATTCTTCAAAATTGGTGATGCCTTTGGCTGGATTTTCCTAATCTAAAATCCCTCTCTGAACTCCTCCTTGTGGGTCTCCATGTAAGACGTCGTCTTCCGATGATGATTAAGATGATGGTAGTTTTGTCGTTAACAATCATGTTGTGCCTATCCAACTTGATTTTGATGAATTACCCCAACACAACTTCTTAACCTACCTCATTAATTTTCTTATGGCGTTTCAAGCTTTAATGAAACCATTAATGGCATAGTTTTAATATCCCACTCCTTGCTTTAATAGCTTAGAAAAGAATGATGACTCAACAAGGACCAATGCATTGCCCAAGATGAGTTAGTGATTATAAATTGGTTTGTTATCCTCTCTTAGTTCTTCAGATTGTTATAGTAGAGATCGTTTTTTTTCTTGGTCGATTTTGATAATTACTAGGTATCGCAACAAATCTTATGGCGGTTGTGATTGACGGGACTTTTGTTTCAAAAATGTTAGCATGTTTATCTTAACACGTTCACACACTTTAAGCGACAAGGGAGGAGAGCTCATTTCTAGCTTAGATAATGCATTAGTTAGCTCACCAGTCCAGTTGTAAAAGTTCGCCCTTTTTTTTGGGGGGGGGGGGGGGGGGGGAGGGTCTGGGTTGCTACTAGTTTCATTCAGGGCAGATTTCAATTAACTATGTTTTTGGGTAATTTTCTGTGGTTTCAATTAATTTAAAAAATTCTTAGTGATAGCTCTTAATAAATATGTTTAATTCACAGGACGAGCGCGAATTTTGTTCCCATTTATGGCTTGAGTCATTCTGAATAACCGCATTCATGTAAAACCACACCAAATCTCATTTTCTACAGGATGGGCGGGCCAAGTTGATCCACGTTCACATGGAGCGGGGTTGGTTGTGGGTTTGTATTGACCCACCCTACTTCCGACCTCTACGAGTTTGGAGTTAGGGGTGTTCATGGATTAGGTCCCGAACCAAACGATTTTCGGTTCGGATAATAAAAATTCAGGTCGGCCATCCATTGAACCGAAACAGAACCAAAATTTCGGGTATCCGAAAGTTTCGGTTCGGGTTTCTGGTTACCCAATAACCCAAATTATGTTTTCCCTTTTTTTGTTTTTAATCTTTTATTTTGCCGCTTTGCCAAATGTGTCATTTGGCCCAACACTTAGTTACCTAACTACAACAATTGTAATTTTCTTAATTAGTGGAAATGTGCAACCAACTTCACAAACTTAGTAGCCTCTCGACATTGTGCCATTGTGCAATATAATGGAGCATATGTAACTTATTAAAAAAAAAATCTAGGGACTTGGGTAGAAGCAAACAATATACATAAGATCACATAGCTTCCATCAAACCTTTGTTATGTCTCTCTCCCACTCTTTTAGACATCATCCATGCAATAACAGAATTTATTTTTAAAAAAAATTTTGGGTATCCAAATTGGCAAAATTTTCGAATCGTATCCGAACCAAACATTGGAAAAAAATTTCAGTTCGGATACCTGAACCGAATGTTTTAAAAATTTTGGATCGAGGACCCAAAATTTTGGATATTGGGTCGGGTCACGGTTTTTTAGTTCAGGTTTTTAGTTTCGGTTTGATGTGTTCAGCAGCCAGCACTAGTGCACTACCTACCACTTGGACCTGGGCAGTGTGTAGGGCCACAATGGGCCGCCATGGTCAGACCCGTCAAAAAAGGGTTGATGCCCATTCAAATGCATATGTGGGCTGGGCACTTCCCCAATCGCTTAAGTCAGGGCCATTACCGGGTGTCATCGCGGGTCGGATACCGGGTTACTTCGCCTAGTCATTTACGCGTTTCCACAATCACACTCGAACTGCTCTCTAGATCTAACGAAGGGTCCTCGAGCTCTCTCTCTCTTCCTTCCCCAGAACTCACAGTGCGATCTGTTGGCGTTTAATCATCCCAATCGAGCCGCGAACCCTAAAATTTTTCTCAACTGCTTGAAAGACGATCTCTCCAATGACTCTGCCTCAAACAAAATTCTCATAAAAAGGCGAAATCTGATGCTGTGTTAAAGCTAGGGTTCTTGAAATTTGCTTTAAGGCAAACCCTTTTCTCTCAAAATGGGTTTTTTGATTTGGTAAATTTGGATTCAGCAAGCATGTTAGTATAATTATTCTGGGCTTTGTTTTTCAGAATCTGATGCTGTGTTTTTCTGCAAGCATGTTAGTAAATTCTCATCAATTCAGAAATCTGATGCTGTGTTTTTCTGGGTTTTGTTTGTGAGATTTTTTCTGGGCTTTTCTGATTGATAAAAATGATAACTCAGCATTCAGCAAGCATGTTAGTATAATTATTTTTCTGGGTTTTTCTGATTGTAAGAATGACAACTCAGCAAGCATGTTCTTCTCTCGCAATGTCATTTTTTCTTGAAGGAAAAAGGACATCTGGCAATGTCATTTGAATGCTAAGACATAGAAAAACTCAAGATGTCATTTTCTCTTTGTTGTAGGCTTTGACATTAATAATAACTTTGATCATAGATTTTGAAAGTTGGCACCTAAATTGGTAAAGAGTATTTTGCGGGATCTTCATTGTTGTAGCATGGAATTCTATGTTGTAGGCTTTGACAATGAATCTATGATCAAAGCCTAAGAGTAGTTGGCATGGAAGAGGATTTTGAAAACTCAAGATGTCCTTGTTGTAGGCTTTGCCATTAATAACAACAAATGGTTCAAACAGCCACAGCTTCAGGCAGAAGAAACCCGTCACTTGGCATAAAATCATTTGTGTAAAGAAAAAATTCCAAAAAACTCTTTCATTACTTGGCTACTGGTGCATACTTTGACATTACTTTATGTTATGAGGACAATGAATCTCAACAACAAATTGAACTGAATATTCTGTTCTTGTTTATATCGTAGGCATGGAAAGTCAAGCAACATCTTCAAGGCAAGCAGTTGAAGACGGCTATAGTGAATATTCATTACCACAGACTGCCCTCTCTCTGAATCTTCATTACCACAGACTGCCTAGACGCTAACCCCAACTTCGGTCCCCATTTGTGAAGATATGAGGATAGTTGGGTTAACGGGAGGAATATCATCTGGCAAGAGTACTGTTTCCAACCTCTTTAAAGCCCATGGTATCCCCGTCGTCGATGCCGACGTCGTTGCCCGGGTATCCTCCCCCCCCCCCCCAATTTTGGTTAACAATTGAACCCCATTTTTGGAGAGTATGGTTATCGTGAATTTGGATAAAGGCTAGTTCGTAAGAATTTTAAGCCAAATTCAGTCATTCCTAGCATTTATTCCTCTGATTAAGCTAGAAATACGGTTGTTTGATCTGATCTCCTGGTAGGGTTAATTTGATGAATGCTATTATTCTATGGTTTCTCATCTCCCTGAACTTGGTTGTACAAGTTAGATGCAAATTGCTCCTTTTTCTGTTTTTATGTTTTTCTTCTTTTTTTTTGGGGGGGGGGGGGTTGCCAAGTCTCATAATTTCAGTGCTAACGGAATTGCTAGATTTTTTACTTTGTCTGTGGTGAATGAATCCTCATCGATCCTTGAACTTAGTGAGCTTCTTGTAGGACTCAAGGTAGAGGCTTCCCTCTGTGCGATTTGCAGTGTTGTGAACTCCGAATGTCTATGTAGGAGAGGTGTTAGAGAGTCAAATTGAGCCAAATGCATTAAAAATAACTAAACTATATGGATGAGAGAGAACCCAGCATTTCTATCTTGTCATTTCTGGATGCTACAACTCACATTCTGCATTGGCATTTATATCCGTCTAATGTCTTAATATAGGAAGTATAAGAATAAATTCCTAGCCTCGTCGCTTTTTTTTTTTTTTTTTAAAAAAAACAAGCACTAAGGTCATATTTAATTTGAAAGTCTTCCCATCCTTAATACTCCTCAAGTTGGGGCATGCAGATTTACCATGCCAAAACTTTCCCTTTATTATTGAAACTACCGTTGCCCAAGAGCCTTCATCAATATGTTGCAAATTGATTCTTTGAAGACAGATAAGAGGTCACAACTCACAACGTCTTCAAACTGCAATCATTCTCAAACAAATTGACAATCAATTTCTATGTGCTTTGTCTATTTGTGGAATAATGGATTCTTTGTTATATGCAAAATTGGTGGACAATTACAGTATAGTTGCAGTGCTCCTTTATGAAATGCGCTTAAGGAGGCAAGAAAAGACTTCCACAAAATTAACTTGCTACAGCTATCAATTGATATAGAACTTCTGCAATTGAGCGTCGGACTATAAATTTCTTCTTTGTTCTCCAAAAAATGTTTGATCCTTCAAGAGTACCAAAATATCCGTTCAACGACAAGCGTGTTAATGGGCATAGGCCATTATCTGAATATAATATTCATAAATTTTTAAGTCGTTATCGACATAATGACAATGAACACTGACAATCTTGGTTGCAGACATAATTTATAGGTCTCACACTTACCAAACACGTGTTCTTCTTAGGGCATGCCTTGAATTACTCTGTACTTCCATCTAAATCATATCCTACTTTATAGATCCAGTTACAATTTATGGGTTTCTTTTCTAGTGGTAGATCTTTAAAGCCTTAGTTTTAAAAGACGCGAGGGCCGTTAGGTGTATAGGGTTCCAAAGTGCAAGGCGTAAGGAGAAGGCACACGTATCGTGGATGCGAGGCACCCTTCTATGCAAAAATTTTCAAAAGTATTTCACATTTCACTAAGCGTATTTTGCAGGAACAAGCTAGATAAATACATCACAAAAATGATTAGACATCAATATAACTATTAACACCGCAAATAACATTTAGATATGTTATCTTATCATCGTAGTTCCCCAATGCACATACTTACCGTACAAACATAGCTCACCTTGTAGCTCCCAAGGAAGGAAAAGAAGAAAAAAAGTAAAGGCAAGGCTAAGAAAAAGAAGAAAAAGGGGGAAGATATAGCCTTATATCCTTGGAGCGCACCTCATCCGCACCGAGGCTCTATCCTGGTAGTCTTGCACCAAGGAGTTTAAAGGTCCATTCATTTTCTTTAAGATCTTGTTTTTGCTTTCCTATAGCTTTTCTCCACCGATGATCTTTATCTGCCCTATGAAAATGTTTGGGCTCATCGGTTTTAGTGATGGGCCGATGGCAGCTAAATAACATCTGTTCACATCAGAAAAACTTATTCTAAAGTAGCATAATTGACAATGGGATACTTGAGGAGCCGGTTGGAAGTAAGCTTTAAAGAGGGTCCTTAGGGCAGGCAATGTAATGCATGGCCTTCTAGATTAAGTGGTGGCTTCCAAATTTATTGCCCATAAGGCCATAACCAACGTCACATGTTGACGTATCATTCCTGGGTTGTACTCTAATTAGTCCCTTGTTTTTGCCCTTGTCTAAATGCATCTTATCATTTGGTCTTATGAGCTTCTCTCCAGGTTTTGTGCACTTTGATGAGGCTCATTTTGTTGTGTCTCCATTTTCTTATTCATGATGCTCATCATCAATTACATTTTTCTAGATGGTGTATCTAGGCCCTTCTTGTCTTTATTTCTCTATGGCATTGGGATACATTTCTTCTAGTGAGATATCACATCTCTGCTACTAGAAATTTCTCCTTTATCTAGATCACAGACTTTCCTTGTCTTCTTATTAAAGTGATATCCCACAAAAATATGTCTTTTACTCTTTGTTCCAAATTTGTCCTTTGCGTTGGCCTAATATGAATGTAACACAGACACTAGAACACCTTCGTTCATTCATATGAATGGCTTATCATGAAACGGAATCTTGTATGATGTTTTCCCGCCCAAAGCAAAAATACCATCCATAAGGCTCACTAGGCAAGTAGACTTGAAATTGGAGAATCTAGTCTACATTCTAGATGTGCCAATGTGTCCTCTTACTTTGTGTTGGGGTATGAATGCAACTTGTACGATGGAGAATTTCATGTGCTCACTGTTTTTTAGAAGTCTTTGGGGATGTTAAGGAAATACAAACTGCTGGATTCTTAACACTCTTGATGTGAAAGAAGAATTTGATGGTCTCAGCAATGATGAAATTGACCAAAGGAGAAACGCCAGAGAGGAGTTGGCAAGGGTTTTGCATATGGAAGAAATTTCTTAGAGGAAAAAGTCAAGGGCTTTTTGTCTTAAGAGAGCGTGATCGCAACATAGTTTCTCCATAAAACAGCCAATCTGCGCAAGAAGTCCAACTTCATGTCAGGGGTGTGATCGAGGGGAATCGTTATGAAATCGATTGAAAATATGAAAAGCTCTATACATGGCTTATACAAGGAGCTGTTTTCTGATACCGAACCCTGGAGGCCAAAAGTGGATAACCTATCACTGCCCTCTCTATCTACCTCTGTTAGGGAGGTTCTTGAGATGCAATTTGATGAAGAAGAATTCACTAGAGCTCTACATGACTACTGTAGGGGTAAGTCATGACTATGGCTTTCCTTCAAGCAAACTGGGATACAGACTATACAGTGTGAGTGCGAGGGAATGTGTTGACCATGTTCTTAGAGTTTTACACTAATAGGAAATTTATGGCTAGCTTTAATGCTACTTTGATTGGGCTTATTCCAAAGAGAGCTGATGCATAGAATATTAAGGATTACCGCGCAATTAGTTTGATTTTTTGTATTTATAAGTTGCTCTCAAAGGTGTTAGCTCATAGGATGAGACGTCTCATTGGGGGTCTCATGTCTGAGAATCAGAATGCCTTTGTTGGGCTGGCAGATTTTGATTTTGAATGTAGTGCTTATTGCAAATGAGCTTATTGACTCCAGGATCAGGTTAGATGAGGTTATTTGTAAGCTAGACATCGAGAAGGCTTATGACCACTTCAATTCGGATCTTCTTATTTACATTATGAGAAGAATGGGGTTTGGGGAGAGATGGATTGCTTGGGTTCGCCATTGTATTTCTTCTTCTTCTTATGCGGTGCAAGTTAATGGTTCTCCTTCTCAATTCTTTTCTGCATCTAGAGGGTTGCGCTTGGGGTAACCCTATCTCTCTTCTTCTGTTCTTTTTGATAATGGAAGTTTTCACGAGGTTGGTAAATGCGGCTGCTATAGTGGGGCTTATATCTGGGTTCTTTGTAAGCCTATTGAATGCATCAAATGCATCTGCTACTGATGTCTCTCACCTACTCTTTGCTGATGATACGAGTGTCTTCTGTGATAATGATTGTGAGCAAATAATGAACTTGCGTGGCATTCTTATTTGGTTTGAGGCGGTGTCAGGCCTAAGAGTCAATATGTCGAAGAGCTCTATCTTACCAGTTGGGCAAGTGGATAATATCCAATTGCTTGTAGGTATTGATTCTTTTCTAATATCCTATCTTGGTCTCCCTCTTGGTGCAAAATTTAAGGATAAATCCATTTGGGACCCTGTAGTTGAGTGTTTTGAGAGAAGATTATTTGGGTGGAAATCAAAATATCTTTCCAAAGGGGGGAGATTGACACTTATTTAAAGTGTTCCATTGAGCATTCTAGCTTACTTTCTCTCATTCTTTCCTTTACTGGTCTCGGCTGCAAATAAGTTAGAAGCTATTCAGAGAAAATTTCTTTTGGGGTCTTTTGGTAGTGACTTCAAATTTCAACTTGTTAGATGGAATATTATCAAGAATCCCATACCTGAGGGGGGATTAGGTGTTAGGGATCTTAGACTCTTCGATGAGGCATTGCTAGGCAAGTGGCTCTGGAGATACATGAATGAGAAGGATAGCCTTTGGAGGAGGGTGGTTAGGAGCAAATATGGTGATAATGGTCTTGGATGCTATCCCTCTAAACCAAGTGGTGTTTATGGGCAAAGTTTGTGGAGATTCATGCACAAAGGATGGGGAAGATTTTATCATCATTTTTCCTTCGAGGCTGGTGTTGGTTCTTTTTTTTTTTTGGCACAATCGTTGGTGTAAGGAGGCTCCTCTACGAGATCTCCTCCCCTCTCGTTTTGTGCTTGCTGTGAATAGAGATGCTACTATTGCAGGTTATTGTCAATGTGGGCCTTTGTACCTGCTCTGAGCTGAATCTTGCCGTGCCTGTGGTATGCGCATCACTTTTAGCATTGTGCCCTTGTTCTAATTTCACAGTGTTTGGGCTGCACGACCCATCTTGCGCCCTACTTCATTGCAGCCTCAGCTTGCTGCTCTAGGGCCTCCCTGTTGTGACCGCACCCTTTGAACGCTTTACGAGTGTTCCAACCAAGGCAGCTAATAACTTAAAAGCTAATAACTTAAAAGCTGTTCGATTTTCATGTGGATGTCAATCATAATGCTCCTTTCTTGCACTTTACTTTCCAACATGATGCAGAGGTTGTGGCACTCTTGCTTCAGTCATCTCAGCCTAGGATCATCTTCATGTGATTTTCTTCTAGTTGGACATTTTAAAAATAGAGTAATTGACCTTTTAGGGCATATTCTTTTCGTTTGTAAATGGGGGTCGGTAAAAGGGTGAAGTTGGTTGAGGTAGGTTGAAGTGGGTTGAAGTTGGTATTTTTGTTGAAGTGGGTTGAAGTTGGTTGAAGTGGGTTGAAGTTGGTATATTTGTTGAAGTTGGTTAAAATAGTGAGAAAGCAATTTTGACGGTGGAAGTGGCTTGAAGTTGGTATTTTTTATTGAAGTGGATTGAAGTGGGTTGAAGTGGGTTGAAGTTGGTAAATTAAAAAAGCGCAACTGAAAGAACAGGCCCTGAGTACCATGAGGCATAGTCAGTGGATAAAGTGGTCCACAAGTTCGTAAAAATAATATTTTAATATCCTGAGATTTTATGGATGAATAATTTAGTCCCTTTCTTGATAAGATCCAGAAATTGTGTTGGTCCCCAAAACGGGATACTTTTGTAGTTTTATTATCTTTTTGTTGGTTTTTAAAGAAATTTTGTTGGTATTGATGGGTTTGGGGATCTTTAGATGATCATAATTGTACTGTTATCATTATCAGAACTTCATTGAAATATGATTGATATCATATGTAGGGTGCAAAACTGGTTAGAAGAGGGGAAAAAATTAAATACAAAGATTATTGCATTTTGGGTCAAAAATAATATCTAGAATGCCAAAAATATTGCTTCAAGAACTTCTTGTCAAAGAAAAAGGACAAATTGTTCATCCAAAAGAGGAATGGGGGTTGAGAGCCACATTGTGACTGGGAATTGTTGAGTGGGTTGCATCATTCACAAGGAACTGATGAAGCCTTTCCTCTTCCATCATTTCCGTTTAGATTTAGATCGAATTGGGTTGGCTGATGTTTGGTCCTATGACCTTGTTTTGCAAAGAAAATGAACTTTGGAGATAGAGTTTAGTATGGTTTGGTTTTGAACTTCTGATTGGGTCAATTAAGGTTTTAGGTCCAACTAAAGCTAGCTTGCTTTGGGTGTCTGACTTGGTATGGGTCCGGCCATATTGTTCTCATCACCTATCATCTTCGCTAGTCTTCTCAGAGTCTTCTACCATAGGTCATAATGTTTACTGTTGTAGATCACCAATGTGATCATTAAACTAGGTTGTGTAAATGATGGGGAGTAGACCTGGCAAATGGGCCATTCGGTTCGAGTATAGATCGGGTTAAGTCTGGGTCGATTCATGTTTCGGGTTAAGTTACATTTCAGGTAGGTTCGGTTTAGGTCGGGCGAACTTCGATTCGGGTCGATTTCGGGTCAACTGATGTTTGGTCCAATATGCTTGTCATGCAAAAATGAGCAACTTTATAAAAAAAATTTCAGGTCGGGTATGGCTCGGTTCGGATCAATTCGGGTTCCGGATCTACTTTTAGGTGAGCATATTTCGAATGTTGGGTTGGGTATGGTGTCCGGGTCATTCGGTTCGGTTTTCAGGTCTCGAGTGAGTTTTGTCAGATCTAATGGGGGGAGTGATCACAAATTTCTTCCCTCCTGAATCACCATCTGTACTCATCCTCCTTGATGTTGAACAATGTTGTTATTTATTGGAGAATGTCACACGAATAGGCACAATCTTATTTAATCAAAGGACTGCCCTTAGACCTTAAAAAAGAAGCTTACTAAACTATGTAGATGAGGGAGAACTGAACTGTTCTGCTTTTTCATTTCTGGATGCTAAAGGTCACATTGTTCACTGGTATTTATACAAGAATTCATCTAACCTCTTGATATCCATAGATGATACAAGAATAGATTCCTAGAATGTAGTCTTTTTAGATTCCTAGCCTTCCTACATTCCCCTTTACGAGTACAAAGTAGGTATCATTTTAAAACTCTTCAAATTCTTATCAAGCATTTTGGTGACCAATTTCTTGCACAATTGAGTGCTATTTTGTGGAATATGTGGAAACTAGAGTTGTTCTCCTCACCTTCAGTTGGCCACAACCCAATTACAGGAGGCATGGTTGATACTTGCTTTCCAAGACTTAGACCGCCTCATTGATTGACTGTCTCTCTTTCTCTCTTTCTTTCTCATGGTAAATATCTGAACAACTTTCCTAATCAAAAAATATCTGAACAACTTTTGGCATAGGCATTTTAGATGTTTCTTTTTCTTTTTTCCTTTCTCTTTCTCCATTTCTTTTTCGTTGAAAGCGGGAAAATGATCTTATTAAGTTTGTAAAATAATTCAGTCTTTTTTCTATTGCTGCATGAGGACACTAACATATATGTTATGGTTGATGAATTTCACGGACATGGATTCAAAATGTGGTTGTTGTGCAATGAAATGGGCACATTGAAAAGGTTTCCAAGCGAACTACGTTTTCCCCCCACTACGACTGTGATATGTAATGCGATTGCTGGAGTAGAGCAATTTTGTGTTACTGCTACTGAAACCACAATCATGACTGATGTTGCATGTCGAAGCATTGGATATAACAAATTTGTTATGCTAGTTTGGGCCTTCACTCTCCCACCCCCCAACCGGCCTTTTTTGTTGTTGGTGGGGGTGTTGGATGTGTTTTGGGTTGGAGGTTGGTGGATGGGATTGTGGTACTGCTAAGGGAAAATGAGCACATTAGGTTAAAAGGAGCGGTTTGCAGTACAATAGGAATCGCTCTCATGTACTGAATACGGGCTGATTTAGGATCAGTCGCCAACAGTAGGTTGTACAAATTTGGCTTTACAATAGAGATTTGAATTTTTTGCACTTGTGTGGATTTGCTTTTTGGGGAATGTAGCCACCTGTACTTTCATGGCATAGATTGGGAGGAGGGATATGTTAAGACACAAGAGAGTGGAATGTCACTGATTTCTTGTGGAACTGTTATACTGGAGGAAAACAGGAATCTCAGCTGCATCTTCGCTAATGTGCCTGAAGAAGATTGTCAACCTTGATTTTTTTGTCTATCTCAATTGGCTCCAGGCCCATCGTTTTCTCCTTGCAAGTTCACCTTTTTGTTGTGCAACTGAAAATGCTGACAAGGTTCACGGTTCATTTCTCAGGATGCATTGAAGAAAGGCACTGGTGGATGGAAGAAGGTAGTACAAGCTTTCGGAAATGACATTCTACACCCTGATGGAGAAGTGGATAGGCCAAAATTGGGGAGAATAGTATTCTCTGATGCTGATAAGCGGCAACTGCTCAATAGGTAGTGGTGCTGTTCCTGCAGAGATAGACACAAGTATTCCTAGAATATCTACTTTAGTTGCAGTATGAAACCTGTCTTTGCAATACCTGCTGCTAATTTTATAGCATGAGCTAACAAATACGTCACTTACCTAATTGTTCATCCTCCTGATAATGCTGCTATTTGAAGTTCAATCACCTTTTATGTCCGTTGTTTCGGAGCGAGTCAATTTGCGAATGTCCCATCTGTGGTAGGGTATTGGAGGGTTGGGTGTGAGACTTGTGCAGGCCCCCCCCCCCCCAAAAAGAGTTGAACAGCAGTGAGGCTATTTCTATTAGATCCTGGACTTAAAATAAATAAAGGGTAATCTAATGAGGCATTTGTGGTACCTTAAATTGTCATTCTTATTCTGTCATATACTGAAGTCCTTACTATGTACTTAACAATTCTAAGTTGCTTACTTTTGTGCCTTGATTTGAACTGTGGTAAGAGCACATTTGGATGATTTCCCTACGTTGCTTGTCTTATGCTGCAGGTTATTGGCGCCTTATATTTCTTCAGGTATTGTCAAGGAAATTTTGAAGCTGTGGTTGAAAGGCTACAAGGTCATTGTTCTTGATGTGCCCCTTCTATTTGAGGCCAAAATGGACAAATGGGCAAAGCCTATTATTGTTGTATGGGTTGATCGCGAAACACAGCTAAAGAGACTCATGGCTAGGGACAGAATAACTGAAGAGGAAGCCAATAACAAAATAAATGCTCAGATGTCGCTCAATACAAAAAGAAGTAAAGCAGACATTGTGATTGATAATACTGGATCTCTAGAAGAATTGCAGGTACAGTTCGAGAAGGTACTGCACGAAGTCACCCGACCATTAACGTGGAGTGAGTTCATGCTTTCTAGACAAGGGGCCTTATCTGGTGTTGCTTTTATTGTTCTGGGTGTCATCGTGGCTACAAAGTTATCAAGCTGTAGTGGCTAGCCCCCTTACTTATCAAGGCCTCTCTCCTGTGTATTCATTTGAATATAGCCTTTGTTGTTAACTAATTGGACTACGGTCTTTGTTTCAAGCAAAATTTCAAATAAACAACACCACCACCACCACCTCCCAGTGTGGGTCTCGCTTTCGCAGGGCCTGGGGGGATGTATATGTAGGCAACCTTACCTCAACCGGCATAACTGTTCGTTGAGAGGCTGATTCCAAGAGACCCACAAAATAAGATTTTGTGAAAACATTTCATAAGAGAAGGATTTTGTGGAAACAATTTTATAAAAGAACGATTTTGGGAACACATTATAAGGAGCAAAATTAAGGGTAAGCATCACAGAGTTGAACTAAGGAGTACTAAATCAGGGACAGTAGCTATGTAAATATTAGTACCACGAAGTAGAGGTAGGAACCATTCTTATTGACCCTTTCTCTCTCCCCTTTCTGAAAACTGGCATTCACCCTTCAAACGGCGCCCCCTCTGGAAAAAAAAAAAATTCCATGGTGACCATGTTGTTCACTTCTCTCTCATTCACCTATTTGGTTTCTGGGTGGTGCCTGGCAGATGTTTTGGGTTACATCTGGGTTGAATATCTTTGAGTTACTAGAAGGCAAGCATTTCTTGATTTGCTCTTCTATTTTGCGCCTTTTTGCGGTTCATAAGTTACTTCCTTGGAATTAGGTGCTTGATAAGTTGATTCCAGGAAAACAAAAGAGACGAGCATTTGGTTATTGATCGACTACAAGCATACAATTTGCCGATGCAGCATCTGTCTTCTAAGTTCTACTAACTGATGCTTCAGCACCTCGGATGAAGTTTCAAGCTGTCCTTTGAGCTGGAAGCATATCTATGGATTATCAATCTCCTTGCTGATCTGACTATGTCCTTTGAGTCCTAGTTTTAAGTATTTTCTAGATGTGCATGTTGGAAGAGGAAGAAGCTCTGCGTTTAAACACCGTAAGTGCACAGCGTTCTAGCGTAATTTGATCTGGGCAGCAATTACAGGCCAGTCCACAAGGAGTTGTGTTTCAAGCATTGGGTTTCCCCCAAGTATTCTAGTTAACCACGTCAAGGGTAAGTCTTGATTATGAAAACTAAGCTAAAAAAAGCATAAAAAGGGCTCAGGTCATGATTTAACCTCCTAATAAGGCCAACTAATCGACAACCTTAACTTTCCCAAGCCTACATTAGCATTTATGAGTGGTCAGCTGCACCATTAAAACTCATCCAAAGTCTCCTTTAAGAGTCCAAAGCTAACATTGTTGTTCAAATCACCTGTTTTCATAGGATTAGCTTAATTAAACTACACTAGCAATTAAGGAACCTAACTATTTTCATGTCAAAATTCCAACTATTCTATTTATTTTAGCACAAGCCAAATGCTCACCTTTCAGCTGTAATGTGAACACTTTTGAGAAATTTCATACGTTTTTCAACATGTAAATGGATTTCGTTAACAGATTAAACCATGGACAATCTGTATGTCTCGAGGATTATCCCCAGGACATACCCTTAACCAACGGTCACAGTACAAGTGATATGCAATTCATTTTCATTCTCCCTATATTCTGCCGAGCTACTATAATACTTTTAAATATGATACTTTCGAATGTACTAAGCAATTCATCATTTGTCCTCTGTCTGCCCTGGAACTCGTCTCCTGTCATATAAAACAGATGTTGTCAATGTCATGACAGCATGCAGCCTGCCTTCGTTGCTTTGCTGAGCCGAGCCTGTGGTGCTAGTTTCTCTGAGCCATCTGTCTCCTCAATCCTCATGTGGGACGAGTGGCGGTTTTGTCAATTCAAGCCTTTATTCGCAAATGCTTTGTGCGTATGGGTACTGGTGCCGTAGATGCTCCATGGTTTTAACCCTAGTATTGCAGAGCATGCTGCGGTATCTCTTGCTAAATATTTGGTCCAGGTTCAATTTAATTTGGAAGATCGGACAATATGAAAACCATATCGTCTGTTGGATACCTGTTTTCCTTTCAAGTTTCAAGCCATGCCAGACTAAGCTATGTCTGATTTCAAATCAAGTTTTGACTGCAACTGCAAAAATTCTCATGCCATATTGGATGTTTGGCTGAAAAGCTCATTAAAGTATCCATCTTTCAGGGACAACATACGTGAAACCCTTGAGAAATGGCTGGCTTAATTATTGTTATGACATGGATTATAGTAGTTTGTTGGTGCAACATAGTAATCTAGTACAGGCCGGAAAAACGTCAAGTGATTCAATAGGAGCCTAGCTACAGTGCAGGTGGAGGAATTTTTGAGAAACAAAGGTGCAAGCCAGTTTGACTGCTTTACAGGTAGATTTGACAAAATATTGATTTGCATAGGATTTCACTATTGGAAATAGACAAAAGATGAGTTAACTACATATTGAGCCGACTTGACTAGATCTAATTTTAATGGGAATGTCTTCAAATTTGCTTGACCAATGTTGGTCACATATTCGTGACAAGCTTATTGGATAAACAAACAATGGATCTCAAAAAAATTAATGTGGGCTCAATCCAACATTAGCCATACATTGACTACATGACTTAAACTCAGTCCGATACAAGAGTTCCTTCGACTTAATACTAACTGAGCGATCAGTTAATGTAAATAACCAAACAAATATTTTTGGCATGTCTATTATAAAAAAAACAATTGAGCCTAAAGAATATGCTTATCATACTTGACGTTATGAATAATAAATTAATCAATTGATACATTTATGCCCTAGAATTTCTTGGTATGTCCTGTTTTGGCTGTGTGATTCAGAATGTTCACTACCGTAATGCACTACTCTGCTTTCAATTTTGCTGCTTTTGATTGTTGTCTCATCCTGTAAAGTGCTGCACTCATTCGCCTTTATCATTGGCTGCTTAAATAATGAACTCTTTTCATCTCAGTTGGAAGGAACTACTGAATAATAGTTCGTCATTTCTTGGATTATGATAATGTAAAAACCTAATTGCACCTATGTATGTGTGCGCTGACCTCTGCTTTGGTTTTTGTAGTGTTAGTGCTTTTCGTATCTGATTGTCATATTCATGAAATACGGTAGGCGCCATGAAAATGGCATAGGTACGTATCTAGAAGGATTCGATGATGTTTTAATCGAGATAGGTGTGATCGTTGCCTACTTTCTTTCTTTCTTTTTCTAAATTTCTCTCTTTTTTTAATTTTTTGGGTTGCCAAATTCTTGATCTTATTTTCTTGCAAGTAGTAAGTGGTGCATATGAAGGTAGTGATCACTTCTAAATAAGACAAGAGTATTGCATTCTAGAGTCACCACTTTTAGAGTAGCACCAGCCATACCCCATGCATTATAACTATGGTTTGAGAAGTATACATGTATATCACCTTATTTTAGCAATTGACAAACTGATTGATAGTTCAAAGGGGGAGAAATCGAGAAAGTGCACAGGCCTTCTTCGTCGCGGGTTAACAAATTAATATGCAATTATGATAAAATGATAAAATGTTTGCAAAGTTGTTGAAAATTTCTCAACATCCGACTATTAATATTCGATGATACAGTTAAAAATTTAAACTATGCTAAATTACTATAGTGGAGTAGTGAAATGAAAATTTCTTAGAGAGCTATGAATTTATATTCAATATATAAAACATGCAACTATGACAATTCAACCTCGGCATATATCCTAGAAAACCATTTTTTAAATTTTATATTAATATGGTTTTTAACATAACCAAGCTATGCATACAAGTCAGGTGAGGTTTCAACCAAAACCAAATGATTTAGTGGAGTAACTCAATAGCTTATTAGCATACTTAAAGCCTTTCCCCCTCTCTATTTATCGAGCACTTTACAGCTAGTAATTACAATTACCAAAGAGGCAGTGTTTTGGGCAGCCTTAAAAAAGAAGTTACTTAACCAATGCTTCGTGGAAAGAGGCGGCTTTGCTATGAAACGCAAAGCTAAGGGAAAACTGCATAATAGTGCTGCAACTGCGTGATTTGTTTTTGGGCAATAAATTGGTGTTATTTTTTGGCGGCAAAGTGAGGGAATATTAAAGTAGATTGTATGATTACCCAATTGTCCTTGACGAATTAGTCAGAGTTTGCCTGAAAATTAAGGATTGACTCTTACATCTTTGTGTAGAAAAGTTATGGTCTTCCACATGCTCTCTCTCTCTCTCTCTCTCTCTCTCTCACACACACACACACACACAGACACACACAAAATCGACCGATCGATCGACAACTCTCTCAGTTGCTGCTCTCTCTCTCTCTCTCTCTCTCTCTCTCTCTCTCTTTGTAGCTTTCTTTGTTGTTTAATTTCTGTCTGTCTCTGCATATTGTTAGGGAAGGAATTGTAGGGTGGAATCAATGGAGATTGAGGACGGATCTATAAAAAAGTGAGAAAAACGAAATGATGCAAGGTAGGTAGGTATTCCGCTAAGAAGGACCATGGAAGAAATGGAGTGGAGTTGCAGTGTCCGCTGAAGGTGGAAAAATTTAGATGAGGGTGATTGATTAACGAAAAGGACAAAGAACGGAATGATGTCAGATGAGTAGATAGCTACAACTGGTTGGGTAGACAATAGGTACATCATACTTGGTTGAAAAAGTCAGTAATTATTGCTGTGAATGGTAATTATCTGGGTATATATGTATTCCTGGAATAGTTGTTGTGTAAGGCAAATTATATAGAAATTTAGTGAGGGTGGTGTGTCATACAATTATGAGGGAAGTTTAACATCAAGGATAAAATGCAGTGTTGTGGCAAGATTTATAGTGTTATGTGTGACAAGGAGATTGTGCATAGACAATAGATAACTTGTCAGGTAGGGAATAGGTATGAAATAGGAGACTCTGGCACAATGGTGGATGCAATAATATAGAGTAGGTTCTACTTATATATAAAAGAGGATTTTCTTGTAAAAATCAATAAATATGTTTGAAGTAAACGTTATCACGTGTGTGTGAGCAAGCAAATTTGTGATTGTGTAGGGTTGTATGCAATTGTTAGTTACAAATATTGTGTAATATGTGATGATGGAAATATGCATGAGAGTGAGTACATGCCACGGACTATGATGTAATACTTGATCATTTTGGTGGAATGTCAGCAGTAGGATACTTCTAAACCTAAGATACCTTTATTGTCTTCCATGGTTGGCATAGTTCATTATATAAATCGATGGCTACAGTGGTGGGGACTATCTAATCAATATTAGTGAAGCAAATGATGCATAATTGTTTGCACTAATAGAATGCTATTATTATATGACATGCAGGGAAAATGCGGAGATATTAGGGAAGTTGGTGGGAGTGAGTGTTGCAATAAGGGATAGATTGCGGTGTCTATTGTGTAATTACATAAAATGGATGTTGATAGTGCCATTGCAAGAGACGTAGAAGGAGGGAACAGAGAAATAGTTGTCTATATGTTATGGAGGATTTTGGAGGAAGACATTGACGGGAAAGTAATGTATGAGGGAGGTTATAGGAAATGTTTGCTCGTAAATGAGAGATTAGGGGTGAGGAGCTGTGAAAAATGGCAAAGAAGACTATATGTAGTAATTTGCTAGAGCGCAAAGTATGGTACAATTTGAAGTACGACGGGAAGATGTTGATGCCAATGGGAGGGAATATCAATTTGAGCATGATATTTAAGGGAAATGAAAATGTGACTATTTATATGTGGGTGGCAATAATGCCCAAGGAGTCAAGCATTGAAGGGTGTTGCATCATGTGATGGACAAATGTACACTTGTCATGATGGCATGGTATGTGGCACAAGTGTGAGAGGTGCGGATGTAGCAGGGCGTAAGGGTCGTAAAGGAGTTGGCTAACAAGCAGTAGCGAAAAAGTGGTTTTGTAGAAATATGTAGTTGATCTACATCGGAATTCATACCTGGTTATGTATCCAAAATATTAGGTCCAACTCTCAATCCAGCTAAATGAAAATATTTGTATTTTGATCAAGCTTGCCATGTAAATATTTAGCAACATTCCTACTAAGATATTACTCCGACATACGATGAGTGTGTATGTTGTAAACATGGTACCTGTTGGATATTGTAACTCTGCATGCATTGTTACATAAGTTAGATCTCATGAATGACACCTAAGTTTGGTTTTTTTTACCATGCATTCACGGTGGGTCCGTCTCAATGCTCACAGGTATTGCGTACGCTAGAGAAATGTGACACAAACATCAGGCACTTGTCGCTAATCGAATCTAACATTCTTTTGGCCAAAACTCACCCCATGGTCATAGAACCCTATTCTTGAATCTTTACCTTACTTGCATGCTTCCCACCAATATATTTCCTTCATTTTTTGTGGCAATCGCTAACAACTTGGCTCAATATGAGAAGATGACACGTAAAAGGTCAATTGTTAAAATAAACAAAAGTTATCCTACAAACTTACACCAATCAGGGTGATCAAAACAAAGAGCTATCTTTCAGGTGGTTAATTTTCTGTTCGACCCTGACTCTACTTTAATTTTACTCTTATAAACAAACAAATTCTTTTTTATTAGTGATTTAAACGGTTATTTGTCGCTAGAGTATGTGATATATGCGTTTACTTGTATACATTGATTACAAGTAATGAATTGACTATGTGACATTCATGTTCACCTAATTTATACTTCTGAGTTAGAGTCTTCGTTCTTGCCTGCCAAATGTTTTATGAAATACTTGGAAGAACTTTCATACATCTATTTCAATGGTTTGATGATGCCGAAAAGTGAGGTCAATTTACTATTGTGGGATAGAGAATAATCAAAATTTTGACATGAAAATCATGTGAATCATAGCTAGGTTCATGGTTGCTTTTCTTATAGTCAAATTTGGCTAACCCCATGAAAATAGGTAGTCAGACAAACTATACCAACCCATGACCTTTAAATGGGGCTTGTGTGAACCCTTTTTGTGCAACCATCCGATGATAGAAATTAGAATAGGTCTGGGCAGGTTAGGGCTTGTCTTGGCTAGTTGGTCGATAAAGTAGTCATATCAGAAGCTAAGTCGCCCTTTATTGTCAGTTTAACCTTCGTATCCATCACCTACTTATTACCTAACTTGAAATACTAGAGTCAGCTCTAGTACATCAAATCACATCTCCCAGCAGATGACCTGTATATACCGACTGGCTACACTATGTTGTGTACTTGTGGTGAAGATGTCAAACATTTTCCCACCTATTAGTGGTTGTGCAAATACTTGTAATGCAACATGCTAGTGTTGGGGAGGAGACATGGGTGATACATAACTGATTGTGCATGTGTTATGGGGGGATTTTGGAGAAGGGTGCAGGTGGAAGTTGTTCTACGAGGGAGGTTGAAAGGTCTATTTGCTAGTAAAGGAGAGCACGAGGATAGAGGAGATGCATAAAGTAGCGAAGAAGGCTATGGCCAGTGGGTTGATGGTGCAAAAGTTATGGCACAATCCAAAGTATGATTGGAAAGTTTTAGTGCTAATTGAAAATGATATGGATGTGAGGATGAGGTTCAAGCGAAATACTAAATATAGATATGTATATCTATGCGCACACGTATGTATTCTTTATGTCTTATTTCAGCAAACAACCTTCGAAGTAGTCTTGTGATTGATTATGGAGGGTGAGGTCATTCAATGCAAACTTGGATTTTGTTCCTCGCATCATACACATCAAACATTCGATTTAGAATTATGTTTTAGAAATAATTATACGTTCGCCACATAAAATATGGGTGTAAACCAGGACAAACTGCTAATAAAAATTCGCCAAACATTGATATATATATATATATATATATATATATATTATATAGTATATATATATATATCTATATCTATATATATATATATATATGATATATATATATATATATATATATATATATATATATATATATATACTATATATATATATATATATATATATATGTATGTATTGTATGTAATATGTATGTATGTATGCATGTATGTATGTATGTAGTAATATAGTATGTAGATATATATATTATATATATATATATAATATATATATATATATATATATATATATAATATATGTATATATATAGTATATATATATATATATATATATATATATATATATGGGCGTGTTAAGCCAAAAATCATGCATCGTTTTATTAATTATTTTGACTATATGTTACACATTATTGCATCTAATTTACTTTATTTCATATATTTTTCAGGTTAGGCATTAATAAAATAAAAATGAGAACACAAGATGTCGAAACTTCGATTTTACATGATTTGCTGAAAAGACGGTCCAATAAATAATTTATGAAAAATATTATTTCCATAATTATTTAATTGGCCTAGGGTTTCAAGAGTTGGAAGAAAACAAGAAGTCTTGGAGGAGAAAAAGTCTAAGGAAGAGATGAAGAAAACCCTAATTACTAACCCTAATCCCCCTTTTTTCCTTCCTATATATATCACCATCACAATAATCATCTCTGAACCCATCACCATAAACCATGGTTGCTTAGGGAGAAGAAGCCGCGGCTGCTTCATCTTCTCACCGCCAACCCCTCACCTCACCATTAATCTTCATCCTTCGCACCCATCATCTTCAATCACCATCTTCCATCACGCCAAGCCTCACGACTTCTTCTATCCCTCGCCCCATATCATGCCTAACCAACACAAGAATCAAAAGCAGCCAATTCTCCATCAATCACGCCACCCTCCTTCATCACCATCAATCATCATCATCATCTGTAAGTAATATTAGTTTTATTTCTCTTTTGTTTTTGGTTTTACTTTATTCAATTGTATTTCTTTGATTTGATTATTGTTAAACATGGGAGCTTTGGCTAATCATGGTGATTTTACTTTTAATATGAGTGAGTAATTTCTTTTTACTTAGTATAATCTTCTTGAAGCCATGCTAAATTTACTATTTTGAAACAAGTTTTATGCTTTAATGCCTAGTTGATTTATATTTATGATTCTTTAGCAATTAGCGTTTATTGTTTATGAAATTTGTGTTAAATCGATTAGAATGCATGCTAGTTGATTAAATACAATTTCGATTGATAGTTTAGAAGATTATAATACGTAAAAGTTATAGTCTTTTATGCTTAGGTATCACCCTAATTAATCATGGATGGTTCAAACCCATATCTTTTAATTAGGTAATCACTTTAGATCTTTGTTAAATCGATTTGCTGGTAAATTGGTTACAAAGTGTTAAATGATGTTTTTCTAATTTTTAATGCTCTAGTTTGATTAAATTCTTGCGCTGGTGTGGGGTTATCAAAACTAGTAGGGCTTATATTAGGGTTGGACCTAAGTAAACTATGATCTAAGGAAAAACGGGGAAGAACTGCAGGTGGATGTCTTCTACAGTTTAATTCATAAATAAATTTAACTTGTGTATTAATAATAAATATTAATTTGCATGGTGGTTTGAGATTATACTAAGTATCCTTGATAAATTTGACAACTTTGATAATTATTGTTGCCTAGAGTTAATTTGATTAGTTTCTTAATTTTTGTTTTATTTTTATTAGCTTCAATATAATTTCAATCGAACACCCCCCCAAAAGTATAGTCTTTTAGGAGTGTCTAGGTAATTTTAGATAGTTTAGATTTGATTTTTACAGTGGTTATAATTTCAGATTGATTTATATTCAGTTTTAGTATTTAATTACCGATTTGTTAGAAATTAGATTAAAAATAGTTAATTTTGTTCTTTTTCGATTTCTATCAGTTTCTAGGTTTATTTAGTGTCCTAGTCTACCCATATTTAATTTCATAATTTTTGGAAGTTATTTGATAATTTTCCAGAATTATTTTGTGAAATTGATATGTACAGATTTTTATGTTATTAATTCTGAAAATTTTGATTCTTAATTTTAATTTACGACTATTTAGGCTTGGTTAAGTCCAAAAAATTGTGTCCTAGAATTAGGGTCATTTTCTTGATTAATTTCGTATTTATATTTATGCTGATTATTTTATTTCTAATTTTAGATTTATTATTCTGCTAAATATTCTATGCGAATTTTCTTATCTGCTTTTTCTGAAATAAACTAGATGGAATTTAGAGTTTATAAGCTTGTAGACCTGAAGTATAATGTTTTAGGTTACTGTTTGATAATTTTAATATTTATTTCTCTGATTATTAATTGCTGTTTTGAATCTGAATTAGAATTTCAGTTATTATTCTGATTTTATTTTTCTAAATTATTTAGGAAAGCTTTTTATTGTTGTATTTCCACAATATAAACCAGAATATTAGGAACATCATTGGGTGTTTTTTTCTAAATTTTTATTTATTAGATTTCAATTATTTTAGAATTATTAAGATTAGACTTAATAAATTGGATTAGTAAAATTATTTAGGATTAAGCTAGCCTTTTACAACAATCTTTCCTCGTGGATCGATCCCAACTTTCCTATGCTATAAATTTTTTTTTTTTAATAACCGAAGTAGTGGTTAAATTTGTAACTCTCGACAAATTTTACAAATTTTGGCGCTGTTGCCAGAGAAAGAAAATTAAATTACTAGTTTACTTCTGTTTAATTTTGCTACTTTTGTTTGTTTTATTATAACTCTAGTTTTTTGAGTCTATTCTTTTTAGATTTCAAGCAGTGTGTGAAATTTCGGAGTGGTAAGAAAATTGGAGAGAACAAGGAACAAGCATTGAAAGCTGAAAACAAAGAGAGTCAGTCTAACCCAGTAAATTTTAAGGTTAAAGAGGTAAGCATGTCTACTCTTCGAGAACTTGCTGCTCCTAACTTAGAAACCCAACCAATGTCTATTACTTATACTGTTTTAAATAAGCCTTTGAAATTAAACTTAGGATTTATTAATTTATTACCTAAGTTTCATGGATTGGTTGGAGAGGATTCCTATAGACACATTAGTGAATTCCTTATTACCTGCTCTGCTATGGTGCCTGAAGGAATCCCTGAGGACCAAATTAGACTAAGGACTTTTCCCTTTTCTTTGCTTGGTAATGCTAAGGACTGGTTATATTATATGCCTGCTGGATCTTTTTCTACATGGACTGCATTGCATAAATCATTTCTAGAAAAGTTTTTTCTTACATCCCGTATTGGATCTATTAGGAAAGAAATATGTGGAATCAAACAAATGAATGGGGAAACCTTTTGTGAGTACTGGGAAAGATTTAATAAGTTATGTGCTAGTTATCCCCAACATCAAATAACTGAACAACTATTGATTCAATATTTTTATGAGGGTTTGCTTCCTATGGATCGTAATATGGTAGATGCTGCTAGTGGGGGGCTCTGGTTAATAAAACACCAGCTAATGCTAGAAATCTATTTAATTTAATGGCCCAAAATACTCAATAGTTTGGTACTAGAGACTCACAAATTAAAAGGGTAAATGAGATAGGTTCTAGTTCATCTTTAGAGAATCAATTATCTCACATTACTGCTATGTTAAATAAGATTGTTAGTGGGGGTATTCAAAAAGCAGTAATATGTAGTATTTGTTGTCTAGAAGGACATTCTACTGATACATGTTCTACTCTATAAGAAGGTAATGTTAATGCTTTTTACTCTAACCAAAATCAAAGGAGGTATGATCCATACTCGAATACTTATAATGAAGGATGGAGAGACCACCCTAACCTTTGGTATGACCCTAAACCTAATCCACCTAGTTTTGACCAACCCTCTCGTCAACCTTCTAGTCAAGATAGGACCAATTTTCTCCTAGAACAAGTTCTTAAGAAAATGGATGATAGGTTCTAGAGTATGGAAACCACCCTTAAGCAGGTTCAAGAGAGACAAACAGCGACTAATACCATAGTTAGCAACTTGCAAGCCCAACTGCAAAATAGGTTACCATCTCAACCTTATCCTAACCCCAAGGAGAATGTTAGTGCCATGACACTTAGAAGTGGGAAAGAGTTAAAGAAACCTATGAAGAAGAGAGAAGTGGAACCTGAGTTAGAAGTGAAAGGGGCTGAACCAGAATTAGATACAGAGTCTAATCAAACTACTAAGGAATTAGGAGAAAAGAAAAGAGAATCTTACAAGCCAATTCCACCTTTCCCTAGTAGATTTAGGAGCCCTGCATCTAAGATTAATGAGGCTAACCAAGAGATTTTAGAGACTTTTAGGAAGGTAGAAATTAATATACCTCTCCTTGTTGCTATTAAACAGATACCTCGTTATGCTAAGTTCTTAAAAGAATTATGCACTACCAAAAGAAAGTTAGTTGGTAATGAGAAGATAAGTGTGGGGAAAAATGTGTCTGCTGTGTTTCAAAGAAAACTTCACCCTAAGTGTCAAGACCCTGGTGTGTTTTCTGTACCTTGTAAAATAGGAAACCTTTACTTTGATAAAGCTATGCTTGATTTGGGTGCCTCTATTAATGTTATGCCTAGATCTATTTATGACAAACTAAATCTAGGCGAATTAAAGAAAACTGGCATAGCAATTCAATTAGCTGATAGGAGCAACACTTATCCTGATGGAGTGTTAGAGGATGTTTTGGTTCAAGCGAATGAACTAGTGTTTCCTGCTGACTTTTATGTAATGAACATCGGTGAAGCATGTCATCATATTCCCATCTTGCTTGGCAGGCCCTTTTTAAAAACTACTAGGACTAAAATTGACGTGCACGAAGGGACACTAACCATGGAATTTGATGGTGAGGTTATTAAGTTCAATATTTTTAATGCCATGAGATTTCCTTCTGATGTTAACTATCTATATGCACTTGATGTTTTTGATGAATTATCTCAAAATTTCTATGATTTGTCCCATAAGGACGAGCTATTTACTGTGCTTACTAAGAGTCTTGATCATACTGAGTCTCAGAAAGTGTCATATCAAGTTAATGATAATTTAGATGAGGTGATAAGTTCTTTATCTTACTTGCAAGAGCATAATGGACCTAACAAACTTGAACTGTCTGAAACACATGCTGAGTTACTTCCCTCGAGTATCTCACCCCCTAAATTGGAATTGAAACCTTTACCTGAAAATTTGAAATATGCTTATTTAGGGGACAATGAGACTTTGCCTGTAATTATTTCTAGTGCATTCACTTTGGACCAGGAGGAAAAACTTATTAAAGTGCTTAGAGAACATAGAGAAGCCATAGGGTGGACTTTAGCATACCTCAAAGGCCTTAGCCCTACCTTGTGCTCACATACTATTACCTTAGAAAAAAATGCTAAGCCTAAGAGGGACCCTCAGAGGAGACTTAATCCACCTATGATGGAGGTAGTCTAAAAAGAAATTCTTAAGTGGTTAGATGCTGGGGTGATCTACTCCATTGCTGATTCTGAGTGGGTTAGTCCTATTCATGTGGTTCCTAAAAAGGGAGAAATAACAGTAGTGCAAAATAATAAACGAGAGTTGATACCTACTAGAGTTCAGAGTGGTTGGAGAGTGTGTATTGACGATAGAAAGCTTAACAACACCACTAAAAAGGACCATTTTCCATTGCCTTTCATGGACCAATTGTTAGAGAGATTAGCTGGGAGGTCACATTATTGCTTTTTGGACGGCTATTCAGGTTATATTCAGGTCCCTATAGCTCCTGCGGATCAGGAGAAGACCACCTTTACCCGTCCTTTTGACACTTATGCTTTTAAACGTATGCCTTTTGGTTTATGTAATGCGCCTCCTACATTTCAAAGATGTATGATGAGTATCTTTTCTGATTTTATCACCAAGATTATGGAGGTTTTTATGGATGATTTTACTGTACATGGTGATTCATTTGATGAGTGCTTACATCATCTTACTCTTGTGCTTAGACGTTGCATTGAAACCAATTTGGTCTTGAATTTTGAAAAGTGCCATTTCATGGTGGAGCATGGGGTAGTACTGGGGCATGTAGTATCATCAAGAGGATTAGAGGTAGATAGAGCTAAAGTTGATGTCATCCAGTCTCTACCCTATCCAAAGTGTGTCAAAGATGTGAGATCATTCTTAGGACATGTGGGGTTCTATAGGAGGTTCATCAAAGATTTTTCTAAGATTGCTTCTCCTTTATGTACTCTACTTGCAAAGGATGTCTCTTTTGATTTTAATGATGACTGTATGAAGGCTTTTGATCAGTTGAAGTTAACATTGACTTCTCCTCTTATTGTGCAACCCCCGAACTGAGCCTTACCTTTTGAGTTAATGTGTGATGCTAGTGATAAGGCAGTGGGGGCAGTTCTAGGTCAAAGAGTTGGGAAGGTACCTCATGTAATATATTATGCTTCTAGAACTCCTGATCCTGCACAGTGTAACTACACCACTACAGAAATGGAGATGTATGCTGTTGTTTTTGCTCTTGAAAAATACCGTCCTTATTTGTTGGGTGTTAAAGTTACTGTTTATTCTGATCACTCAGCTCTCAAACACTTATTGGAAAAGAAAGATTCAAAGCCCAGGTTAATTAGATGGATGTTATTGTTGCAAGAATTTCAACTAGAAATTACAGATAAGCCAGGAGCTAAGAATTTAGTTGCTGACCATCTAAGTAGACTAGAAATAAGAGAGAGTGGTAGTCCTTTTACTGATTATTTTCCTGATGAGACTTTGTATGCTATGACTAGTAGATTACCTTGGTATGCTGATATTGTAAACTATATAGTCACCAAAACTTTTCCCATTGAGTTGACCAGAGCTGAAAAAGAGAAAATAAGAGTTCAATCCAAATATTATGTTTGGGATGAGCCATATTTATAGAAGTTTTGTGGTGACCAGATTATAAGGCGATGTGTAGATGATAGTGAAATTCATTCTATTCTAACCTTCTGTCATTCTTTAGAAAGTGGGGGACACTTTGGACCTAAAAGAACATCACATAAAGTGCTTGAGTGTGGTTTTTATTGGCCCACTATTTCTAGTGATACTTATGAATTCTGTAAAAGATGTGAAGTGTGCCAAAAGGTTGGAAACTTATCAAGGAGGATTCAAATGCCTCTGTATAATATGTATGTTTGTGAAATTTTTGATATATGGGGCATCGATTTCATGGGATCCTTTCCCCCTTCTTTTGGATATACCTATATTCTTGTGATTGTTGATTATGTATCCAAATGGGTAGAAGCTATGGCCACTAGGACTGATGATGCTAAGACTGTGGAGAAACATGTTAAATCCATAATTTTGCATAGATATGGAGTGCCAAGAGCAATCATCAATGATAGGGGGACTCATTTTTGAAATAGAACTTTAGGTGCCTTGTTAGCTAAATATCATATAACTCATAAGGTATCTACTAGTTATCACCCCCAGACTAATGGCCAAGCTAAAATTTCTAATAAAGAGATTAAGGGCATCCTTGAAAAGGTAGTTAAGCCAGATAAGAAGGATTGGAGTCTTAGGTTAGATGAGGCTCTTTGGGCTTATAGGACTGCATATAAGACTCTAATTGGTATGTCACCCTACAGATTAGTCTTTGGGAAGCCATGTCATCTCCCTGTTGAGATAGAACATAAATCATATTGGGCTGTGAAGCAATGCAATCTTGATTATCAGTTAGCAGGGAAAGAGCGTAAATTGCAATTGCAGGAACTAGAAGAGATATGCTTAGAAGCCTATGATCATTCAGTCATCTACAAGGGTAAGGCCAAAGCATTTCGCGATGCCAAACTTATTAGGAAAGAATTTCAGGTAGGAGAGAAAGTACTGTTATTCAATTCTAAACTGAGACTTTTTCTTGGTAAGTTAAACTCTAGGTGGTTAGGACCTTTTGAAGTAGTAAAGACTTATCCCCATGGTGCTGTGGAGATTAAATCCTTTACTACTAACAAGATTTTCAAAGTGAATGGTCACAGGCTAAAGCATTTCTATGAAGGAGACCAGGTATATTTAATAGAAGAGATCCGACTTGAGGATCCATGAGTTTCATAAAGTCGAGCCAAAGACTGTAAACAAAGGTGCTGGTTGGGAGGCAACCCAACATTTTCAGGGAAGTTCCTATTTACTTTTGCTTTTATTTTCATTAATTCTATCTTTTTGCATACATTAGGGACAATGCATGAATTAAGTATACAGGGTGCATCCTGCATTTAATTCCTGCAGTTTTTACTTAAAAAAAAAATTCATTTTTTATAAATAATGCATGATGTGATTTTATGCTAGGCTTGCTTGTTTAGAAATTTTTTTTTTGTTTTATTAGCTATTTTGCAATTTATTCTTTTATAAGTGAAGACTTCTAGGCATAATAGTTATCCTTTAGAGAAGTTTGAGTTGATCATCATACATCTTTTTAATGAGTAACTCTCTTGATTATCCATCTTATTTGGTCATGTTATATAGCCGTATAGAGGTAATAAAATGACCTATCCATTTCCTAGACTATTGAATTAGTTGAATAACCCATTAAAATTGTGATTTCACTTGTCTATTTTTCATCTATGAAAAAGAAATAAAAGAGAAAAGAGAGTCAAAGTTGGGAATGACAAATACCCCTTTGAGGCATGCGCTACTGGGTGTTACCTTTTGAGGCAATACTGCCACTGGAAAGCTTGCTTCCCATACTAGTGAGCCAATAAAATGAAGAAATAATAAGACAAGAATGAATTATTTGCTCCAGCACCTCTATTCGGGTGAGTGTGAGACAGGGAGTGTTTAATTTGTAAGACCCTATAGGGGCCTCGAATATGTGCGAAAGTGGAGTTTGAGAAAAAGAAGAAGAAGAAGAAGAAGAAAAATAAATACAAGGCAAGTTTAGAATCAATTCAATGAGTTATTCTACCTAGTTCAATTGTCTCCATAACCGTACCGTGCCTCAATTTTTCTATCATAAACTTTTAGACCTCTTGATCGAAGTATGCATATCTAAAAGGGATGGATAATTATTGATCTTGTTACTTCATTATGAAAATGTTATGAGGTTGATGAATAAACTCTCTAAGAATAGTTGGATGTCTAGCAGATATTCACTTATTGAAGGAGAGACTAATTAATTCAATAACATTGTTTTTCTTAAGCAAGCCCTAACCTAGTATGAATATCATAAATATGCATGATTTTATGAGAAAAGGAAAGGTAAGTTTTAGATCGAGTCGTAGATTTCTTTGTACGAGGACGTCCAAAGTCTAAGTATGGGGGAATTTGTTAAGCCAAAAATCATGCATCGTTTTATTAATTATTTTGACTATATGTTACACATTATTGCATCTAATTTACTTTATTTTATATATTTTCCAGGTTAGGCATTGATAAAATAAACATGAGAAGACAAGACGTCGAAACTCTAATTTTACACGATTTGCTGAAAAGACGGTCCAATAAATAATTTATGAAAAATATTATTTCTATAATTATTTAATTGGGCTAGGGTTTCAAGAGTTGGAAGAAAACAAGAAGTCTTGGAGGAGAAGAAGTCTAAGGAAGAGATGAAGAAAACCCTAATTACTAACCCTAATCCCCCTCCTTTCCTCCCTATATATATCACCATCACAATAATCATCTCTGAACCCATCACCATAAACCACGGCTGCTTGGGGAGAAGAAGCTGCGGCTGCTTCATCTTCTCACCGCAACCCCTCACCTCACCATTAATCTTCATCCTTCGCACCCATCATCTTCAATCACCATCTTCCATCACGCCAAGCCTCACGACTTCTTCTATCCCTCGCCCCATATCACGCCTAATCAACACAAGAATCAAAAGCAACCAATTCTCCATCAATCACGCCACCCTCCTTCATCAGCATCAATCATCATCATCATCTTTAAGTAATATTAGTTTTATTTCTCTTTTGTTTTTGGTTTTACTATATTCAATTGTATTTCTTTGATTGATTATTGTTAAACATGGGAGCTTTGGCTAATTGTGGTGATTTTACTTTTAATATGAGTGAGTAATTTCTTTTTACTTAGTATAATCTTCTTGAAGCCATGCTAAATTTACTATTTTGAAACAAGTTTTATGCTTTAATGCCTAATTGATTTATATTCATGATTCTTTAGCGATTAGCGTTTATCGTTTATGAAATTTGTGTCAAATCGATTAGAATGTATGTTAGTTGATTAAATACAATTTCGATTGATAGTTTAGAAGATTATAATACGTAAAAGTTATAGTGTTTTATGCTTAGGTATCACCTTAATTAATCATGGATGACCCAAACCCATCTCTTTTAATTTGGTAATCGCTTTAGATCTTTGTTAAATCGATTTGTTGGTAAATTAGTTACAAAGTATTAAATGATATTTTTCTAATTCTTAGTGCTCTAGTTTGATTAAATTCTTGCGCTGGTGTGGGGGTTATCAAAACTAGTAGGGTTTATATTAGGGCTGGACCTATGTAAACTATGATCTAAGGAAAAATGGGGAAGAACCGCTGGTCGATGTCTTCTACAGTTTAACTCATGAATAAATTTAACTTGTGTGTTAATGATAAATATTAATTTGCATGGTGGATTGAGATTATACTAAGTATCCTTGATAAATTTGACAACTTTGATAATTATTTGTTGCTTAGAGTTAATTTGACTAGTTTCTTAATTTTTGTTTTATTTTTATTAGCTTCAATATAATTTCAATCGAACACCCCCCCAAAAGTATAGTCTTTTAGGAGTATCTAGGTCATTTTAGATAGTTTAGATTTGATTTTTACAGTGGTTATAATTTCATATTGATTTATATTCAGTTTTAGTATTTAATTACCGATTTGTTAGAAATTAGACTAAAAATAGTTAATTTTGTTCTTTTTCGATTTCTATCAGTTCCTAGGGTTTATTTAGTGTCCTAGTCTGCCCATATTTAATTTCATAATTTTTGGAAGTTATTTGATAATTTTTCAGAATTATTTTGTGAAATTGATATGTGCAGATTTTGAGGTTATTAATTCTGAAAATTTTGATTCTTAATTTTAATTTACGATTATTAGGCTTGGTTAAGTCCAGAAAATTGTGTCCTAGAATTAGGGTCATTTTCTTGATTAATTTCTTACTTATATTTATGCTGATTATTTTATTTCTAATTTTAGATTTATTATTCTGCTGAATATTCTGTGCTAATTTTTTTATCTGATTTTTCTGAAATAAAGTAGATGCAATTTAGAGTTTATAAGCTCGTAGACCTGAAGTATAATGTTTTAGGTTACTGTTTGATAATTTTAATATTTATTTCTCTGATTATTAATTGCTGTTTTGAATCTTAATTAGAATTTCAGTTATTATTCTGATTTTATTTTTCTAAATTATTTAGGAAAGCTTTTTATTGTTTTATTTCTAGAATATAAACCAGAATATTAGGAACATCATTGGGTGTTTTTTTCTAAATTTTTATTTATTAGATTTCAATTATTTTAGAATTATTAAGATTAGACTTAATAAATTAGATTAGCAAAATCATTTAGGATTAAGCTAGCCTTTTACAACAATCTTTCCTCATGGATTGATCTCCACTTTCCGATGCGATAAAAAGTTTTTTTTTTTAAATAACCGAAGTAGTGGTTAAATTTGCAACTCTCGACAAGCTTTACAAATTTTGGCGCCGTTGCCGGGGAAAGAAAATTAATTGCTAGTTTACTTCTATTTACTTTTGCCACTTTTATTTGTTTTTTATAACTCTAGTTTTTTTTTTTTAATTTTATTCTTTTTAGATTTTAAGGAGTGTATAAATTAAGGAGTGGTAAGGAAATTGGAGAGAACAAGAACAAGTATTGAAAGCTGAAATCAAAGAGAGTCACTGACCCTGTAAGTTTAGAGTTAAGAGGTAGCATGTCTACTCTTCGGGAACTTGCTGCTCCTAACTTAGAAACCCAACCAATGTCCATCACTTATGCTGTTTTAGATAAACCTTTGAAATTAAACTCAGAATTTATTAATTTATTACCTAAGTTTCATGGGTTAGTTTGGAGAGGACCCCTATAGACACATTAGTGAATTCCTTATTACTTGTTCTGCTATGGTGCCTGAAGGAATTCCTGAGGATCAAATTAGACTAAGGGCTTTTCCTTTCTCTTTGCTTGGTAATGCTAAGGACTGGTTATATTATATGCCTGCTGGATCTTTTTCTACATGGACTACATTGCATAAATCGTTTCTAGAAAAATTTTTCCCTGCATCCCGTATTGGATCTATTAGGAAAGAAATATGTGGAATCAAACAAATGAATGGGGAAACCTTTTGTGAGTATTGGGAAAGATTTAATAAGTTATGTGCTAGTTGTCCCCAACATCAAATAACTGAATAACTATTGATTCAATTTTTTTATGAGGGTTTGCTTCCTATGGATCGCAATATGGTTGATGCTGCTAGTGGGGGACTCTAGTTAATAAAACACCAGAATGCTAGAAATCTATTTAATTTAATGGCCCAAAATACTCAAATTTGGTACTAGGAACTCACAAGTTTAAAAGGATAATGAGATAGGTTCTAGTTCATCTCTAGAGAATCAATTGTCTCACATTACTGCTATGTTAAATAAGATTGTTACTGGGGGTATTCAAAGGCAGTAATATGTGGTATTTGTTGTCTAGAAGGACATTCTACTGATACATGTCCTACTCTACAAGAAGGTAATGTTAATGCTTTTTACTCTAACCAAAATCAAAGGAGGTATGATCCATACTCGAATACTTATAATGAAGGAGGAGGGGACCACCCTAACCTTAGGTATGACCCTAAGCCAAATCCACCTGGTTTTGATCAACCCTCTCGTCAGCCTTCCAGTCAGATAGGACCAATTTCCTCTTAGAACAAGTCCTTAAAAAAATGGATGATAGGTTCCAGAGTATGGAAACCACCCTTAAGCAAGTTCAAGAGAGACAACAGCACTGATACCATAGTTAGCAACTTGCAAGCCCAATTGCAGAATAAGTTACCATCTCAACCTTACCGTAACCCCAAAGAGAATGTTAGTGCCATGACACTTAGAAGTAGGAAAGAGTTAAAGGAATCTACGAAGAAGAGAGAAGTGGAACCTGAGTTAGAAGTGAAAGGGGCTGAACCAGAATTAGATACAGAGTTTAATCAAACTACTAAGAATTAGGAGAAAAGAAAAGAAAATCTTACAAACCAATCCGACCTTTCCCTAGTAGATTTAGGAGCCCTATCTAAGGTTAATGAGGCTAACCAAGAGATTTTAGAGACTTTTAGGAAGGTAGAAATTAATATACCTCTCCTTGATGCCATTAAACAGGTGCCTCGTTATGCTAAGTTTCTTAAAAGAATTATGCACTACCAAAAGAAAGTTAGTTGGTAATGAGAAGATAAGTGTGGGGAAAAATGTGTCTGCTGTTTTTCAAAGAAAACTTCCCCTAAGTGTCAAAACCCTGGTGTGTTTTCTGTCCCTTGCAAAATAGGAAACCTTTTGCTTTGATAAAGCTATGCTTGATTTAAGTGCCTCTATTAATGTTATGCCTAGATCTGTTTTATGACAAACTAAATCTAGGCGAATTAAAGAAACGGCATAGTAATTCAATTAGCTAATAGGAGCAACACTTATCCTGACGGAGTGTCAGAGGATGTTTTGGTTCAAGTGAATGAACTAGTGTTTCCTGCTGACTTTTATGTAATGAACATGGGTGAAGCATGCCATGATATTCCCATCTTGCTTGGCAGGCCCTTTCTAAAAACTGCTAGACTAAAATTGACGTGCACGAAGGGACACTAACCATGGAATTTGATGGTGAGGTTATTAAGTTCAATATTTTTGATGCCATGAGATTTCCTTCTGATGTTAACTATCTATATGCACTTGATGTTTTTGATGAGTTATCTCAAGATGTCTATGACTTGTCACATGAGGATGACTATTTACTGTGCTTACTAAGAGTCTTGATCATGCTGAGTCCCAGAAAGTGCTATATCCAGTTAATGATAAGTTAGATGAGGTGATGAGTTCCTGTCTCACTTGAAAGAGCATAATGGTCCTAGAAACTTGAACTGTCTGAAAGCATGCTGTTACTTCTCTCGAATATCTCACCCCCTAAACTGGAATTGAAACCCTTACCTGAAAATTTGAAATATGCTTATTTAGGGGACAATGAGACCTTGCCTGTAATTATCTCTAGTGCACTCACCTTAGATCAGGAAGAAAACTTATTAAAGTGCTTAGAGAACATAGCGAAGCTTTAGGGTGGACGCTAGCATATCTCAAAGGCCTTAGCCCTACCTTGTGTTCACATACTATTACCTTAGAAAAAGATGCTAAGCCTAAGAGAGACCCTCAAAGGAGACTTAATCCACCTATGATGGAGGTAGTCCAAAAGAGATTCTTAAATGGTTAGATGCTGGGGTGATCTACCCATTGCTGACTCTAAGTGGGTTAGTCCTATTCATGTGGTTCCTAAAAAGGGAGGACAACAGTAGTGAAAAACAATGAAGGAGAGTTGATACCTACTAGAGTCCAAAGTGGTTGGAGAGTGTGTATTGACTATAGAAAGCTTAACAAGGCCACTAAGAAGGACCATTTTCCATTGCCTTTTATGGACCAAATGTTAGAGAGACTAGCTGGGAGGTCACATTATTGCTTTTGGACGGCTATTCAGTTTATTCAGGTCCCTATAGCTCCTGCCGATCAGGAGAAGACTACCTTTACGTGTCCTTTTGGTACTTATGCTTTTAGACGTATGCCTTTTGGTTTGTAATGCACCTGCTACTTTTCAAAGATGTAGATGAGTATCTTTTCTGATTTTATCACCAAGATTATAGAGGTTTTTATGGATGATTTTACTGTACATGGTGATTCGTTTGATGAGTGCTTGCATCATCTTACTCTTGTGCTTAGGCGTTGCATTGAGACCAATTTGGTCTTGAATTTTGAAAAGTGCCATTTCATGGTGGAGCATGGGGTAGTACTGGGACATGTAGTATCATCAAGGGGATTAGAGGTAGATAGAGCTAAAGTTGATATCATCCAGTCTCTACCCTATCCAAAGTGTGTCAAAGATGTGAGATCATTCTTAGGACATGTGGGGTTTCTATAGGAGATTCATCAAGATTTTTCTAAGATTGCTTCTCCTTTATGTACCCTGCTTGCAAGGATGTCTCTTTTGATTTTAATGAGAATTGTATGAGGGCTTTTGATCAATTTGAAAGTAACATTGACTTCTCCTCCTATTGTGCAACCCCCAAACTGGGCCTTACCTTTTTGAGTTAATGTGTGATGCTAGTGATAAGGCAGTGGGGGCAGTTTTAGGTCAAAGTTGGGAAGGTACCTCATGTATATATTATGCTTCTAGAACTCTTGACCCTGCACAGTGTAATTACACCACTACAGAAAAGGAGATGTATGCTGTCGTTTTTTGCTCTTGAAAAGTTCCGTCCTTATTTGTTGGGTGTTAAAGTTACTGTTTATTCTGATCACTCTACTCTCAAACACTTATTGGAAAAGAAAGATTCAAAGCCCAGGTTAATTAGATGGATGTTATTGTTGCAAGAATTTCAACTAGAAATTAGAGATAAGCCTGGAACTAAGAATTTAGTTGCTGACCATCTGAGTAGATTAGAAACAGGAGAGAGTGGTAGCCCTTTTACTGATTGTTTTTCTGATGAGACTCTATATGCTATGACTAGTAGATTGCCTTGGTATGCTGATATTGTAAATTATATAGTCACCAAAACTTTTCCTATTGAGTTGACTAGAGCTGAAAGAGAGAAAATAAGAGCTCAATCTAAATATTATGTTTGGGATGAGCCATATTAATGGAAGTTTTGTGGTGATCAGATTATAAGGCGATGCATAGATGATAGTGAAATTCATTCTATTCTAACCTTCTGTCACTCTTCAGAAAGTGGGGGACACTTTGGACCTAAAAGAACATCACATAAAGTGCTTGAGTGTGGTTTTTATTGGCCCACTATTTCTAGTGATACTTATGATTCTGTAAAAGATGTAAAGTGTGCCAAAAGACTGGAAACTTATCAAGGAGGAATCAAATGCCTTTATGTAATATGTATGTTTGTGAAATTTTTGATACATGGGCATTGATTTCATGGGACCCTTTCCCCCTTCTTTTGGATATACCTATATTCTTGTGATTATTTGATTATGTATCCAAATGGGAAAGCTGTAGCTACTAGGACTGATGATGCTAAGACTGTGGTGAAACATGTTAAATCTCTAATTCTAACATCGATATGGAGTGCCAAGAGCAATCATCAGTGATAGGGGACTCATTTTTGTAACAAACTCTAGGTGCCTTACTAGCTAAATATCATATAACTCATAAGGTATCTACTAGCTATCATCCCCAAACTAATGGCCAAGCTGAAATTTCTAATAAAGAGATTAAGGGCATCCTTGAAAAAGTAGTTAAGCCAGATAAGAAGGATTGGAGCCTTAGGTTAGAGGAGGCTCTTTGGGCTTACAAGACTGCATATAAGACTCCATTGGTATGTCAGCCTACAGACTAGTCTTTGGAAAACCGTGTCACCCTCCTGTAGAAATTGAGCATAAATCATATTGGGCTGTGAAGCAATGCAATCTTGATTATCAGTTAGCAGGGAAAGAGCGTAAACTGCAATTGCAGGAACTAGAAGAGATACGCTTAGAAGCCTATGACAATTCAGTCATCTATAAGGGTAAGGCCAAAGCATTTTTGCGATGCCAAACTCATTAGGAAAGAATTTCAGATAGGTGAGAAAGTGTTGTTATTCAATTCCAAACTGAGACTTTTTTCCTGGTAAATTAAAACTCTAGGTGGTTAGGACCTTTTGAAGTAGTAAAGACTTATCCCCATAGTGCTGTAGAGATTAAATCCTTTACTACTAACAAGATTTTTCAAAAGTGAATGGTCACAGGCTAAAGCATTTTATGAGGAGACCAGGTATGTTTAATAAAGAGATCCCTTGAGGATCCAAGCTTCATAAAGTCGGCCAAAGACTATAAACAAAGGCGCTGGTTGGGAGCAACCCAACGTTTTCAGGGAAGTTCCTATTTACTTTTGCTTTTGTTTTCATTAATTCTATCTTTTTGCATGCATTAGGGCCAATGCATGAATTAAGTGTGGGGGCGCATCCTGCATTTAATTCCTGCAGTTTTTTTTCTTTAAAAAAAAATTTTTTGTTTTTTCTTATAAATAATGCATGATGTGAGTTTATGCTAGGCTTGCTTGTTTAGAAAATTTTTTTTTGTTTTTTATTAGCTATTTTGTAGTTTATTCTTTTATAAGTGAAGACTTCTAAGCATGATTGTTATCTTTTAGAGAAGTTTGAGTTGATCCTCATACATCTTTTTAAGGAGTAACTCTCTTGATTATCCATCTTAATTGGTCATGTTATATAGCCGTACAGAGGCAATAAAATGACCCACCCATTTCCTAGACTATTGAATTAGTTGAATAACTCATTAAAATTGTGATTTTACTTGTCTATTTTTCATTTATGAAAAAGGAATAAAGAGAAAACAGAGTCAACGTTGGGAATGACAAGCCCCTTTGAGGCATGCGCTACTGGTGTTACCCTTTGAGGCAATACTGCCACTGGAAAGCTTGCTTCCCATACTAGTAAGCCAATAAAATGAAGAAATAATAAGATGAGAATGAATTATTTGCTCCAGCACCTCTATTCGGGTGAGTGAGAGTCAGGGAGTGTTTAATTTCTAAGACCCTATATGGGCCTCGAATATGTGCGCAAGTGGAGTTTGAAAAAAAAAAGAAGAGGAAAATAAATACAAGG
>JAKOGI010000044.1:212500-497500 GCA_029747015.1 Carnegiea gigantea
GAAAAGTTTTCAATTTTTTATTTTTTTAAAATATCACGCAGACATTGGACATCTTCCCGGGCAAGCCAAAAACCTTACAGAGTTTTGAGAGCCACTCAAATTACTAGTTTACTTGCTCTCTACTTGACTACTCTCATCCCTTATCTCCAATCTTTATCTACTCTCAGATTTTCGCTAATCTCACGCAGTTGCCAATCTCAGCTTGCCAACAATCTACGTAGGGTTTGCATTTATTTTCGACTTTGATCATCCTCTTTGTGTCTTTGATCGAACGCCCCACTACCTAAAGTAAAATATTTTACATACGTTGTTGGTCTTTATCACTCCATGGAAGCCAGTTACCTTTGTTGTTGTCCTCTTCTTTTGCTTTTGCTTCTTTATTTAGGTAGCAAATTAAAGACGAAAACAAAGTTAATTGAACCCAAAAAAAGGGGTTATTGGGTAACCAAAAATCCGAACCGAAAATTTTGGGTACCCGAAATTTGGCTACCTGAAATTTTTCATTTGTTCGGTTCATAGTTCTACCGATCCGAAATTTTGGGTTCCCGAACCAAAATCTCTTTTGGTTCGGGTACCCGAACCATTAACACCTCCACTTGGGGCTTTGACCTTGGTTTCGTGTCTTATATAATTCCATCATGAAAACCTGTATAATCCATCACGAAAGACAATATCACAAGCTACATATGCATACCATTCGACAACCATCATCAATTTCATCCAAATAGACATGGTTTTACAATAGAATTAAATGTTCTAATATGTCATCAAACACTAGACTACATATGCAATATGAAAATGATCATGTTTGCCCATATATCAACCTGTATCTCCCTGAGGATACCCAGCATATATCATAGGCAAACATAAGCAATAGGCAAGAAGCTTTCATTATGACATCAACCCTATTTTATAAAGTTTCTCTCAAAGCGATAGTTAAACTGGTGAGTAATTGTAAACTTTCACATAGTTTGCCTAAATGCTTACGTAAATGAAAAAAATTTATCCCTCTTCCATTATTAGATTCCTCTAGATGCTCATCTTATAGGCTTAAATTTGCACTTGAAGGCCTATCGTGGCCAAATATTTCTACTATCATTCATTTCTTCATTAGACCCATCATCTGATGGCAATGAGATGTCCTTGTCATCTGACAAGTCTAGGGAGTCCCTCTTCATCTCGACGTTGTTCAGTTGCACATGCACCTCTTATGTTGAACAACCTAACACCAGATAGGTTATTCAACTTTATTACCTTAATTTACTAAGCTGTTAAATCACTTGAACCTTTGTTCAGGGCAACCCTATTGCGTTGTTATGTCCACACCTCTCACACTTGCATCGCATACCACATTTGTAGCACAAATGCGCATTTATCCATTACATATTGAGCACCCTCTAGTACTTGCATCCTCATATCATCATTGCCACCCATATATAAATACCCATGTTCGCTATTTTCCTTCAATATCATCCTCACATCCATATCCTCATCTATTGGCATCAACATTTGCTTATCGCACTTCAAATTGTACCATACTTTGTGCTCTGCCAAGTTACTCCTCACAGTCATCTTCACCATTCTTCGCAAATCCTTCACACCCATGCTCTCCTTTACTGATTGTGTAAAATACCGCAAGTGCATAGTACCAATGCAGTTAGCAATGACAAGTACAACTTATATTCACAGAGAACTTGCTTTCAACTACCAAAAGTAATTAATCTACTCAATATAAGCAAATCAAGTTTGGAGATTTGACTATCAACTAAGAAAATGATAACAACTAAGAATGTGATTAAGAAATCAAAGGATTAAAGGACTCATGTTGAAATTAACAATACAAATATGCTAGCGAATCAATTACTAACCCCATCAAACTATAATTGCCTATTTTTATGTAACTAAAAATCAAAGGATTACAAGATCTACAATCTTGAATCTCAATTCAAACTTCAATTATTCTCATATCAAAATCCCAACGGTCTGCTAAGTCACAGCAGGTAAAAGTTTCATCTTTCAACATTCCCCTGTACTCTAATAAGAATAGATGAATGCTCTTTTAAGTAATTTATCGAACACGAGGTAAGCGAAGTAAAATTCAATAACAAAAACATGGGCCAAGTAAGATTTGGGGCTAAATCATGATTTAACTAGACGTAATTGGCATTAATCCCAACCCAAGTTAGGAAATTTAGCCACTAATCATTTTAACAACAATCAGAGCAAATCCTAGAATGATAAACATGATTCACACAAACCCTGGAATAGCAATAAAAGAAGAGAGAATTGAGGAACAAATTTGGATTAAACGCAATAATGATCATCAAACAATCTTCAATGATGAAAAACTTAATGCAAAACAATCTTCACAATCTCCCTTATAAACCCTAGAAATCGCATCTCAAGAAGTGCTCTAAGATAAACTCAAGATGCCCACCAAATAAGTCCGAAAACCATTTTAGTATCGCAAAAGTTGGGAAGATGCACGATTGTGCATTGACGCATGGGTGCCCGTGCACTATCACACACGACCGTGCATTGCAACACGACTGCCTGTGCACAGCTTTGGCAAACTGGGTCCTCATTGCAGGATTTCTACACGATTGTGCCATAGTGCATGGTCAACCGTGCACTCTCCTAAGCCCTTCAGTTTTGCCTTTCTGGCTTCAGAACTTCATTGAACCTCTTTTCCTCCTCGAAAATCATCCCCATGGCCTTCCTTTCTATTAGAACCAGTAATTTTCTTCTCTTCTCGGCATAAACTCCTAAAATAAGGAAAACTGCTTTATAAACATAGTAAGGACTGACGAAAACAAATTTGATCCTTTCTCATTAAGATCCAACATAAAACTACAGAAAAAGGGATCAAATAGGTTCTAAAATGAAGTCAAAATAGCAGTTTATCAACTCTCCTATACTTATCTCTTGCTTATTCCCAAGCAGTACTAACTCTTGAATACTCAATAAGGAGATGAACCTCCAATCACTCCTTCCCTAGGCAAGGAAATAATAACCAACTGATCAAACTCAATCACTCATCAAAGGTAGCCAAGTCAAGGCGTCAAAACATTCCCAATAGAATACATACACCATTATCTATAAATAACCCTACCCAAATGCAACACACCAAACATCCCATCCTTAAATCCTGAAGTAAGACAAAAGGTCCCTTAATCAATAGTGAGCAAGTGTGGCAGGTAGAACCACACTTTGCGATAAAGTAGAACATTCTCTCAAAGTGTTTAGATATTAAACTTGGATACGCTCAATACTCAAACCCATTATGCAAACTATCATAAGCTTAGTAAAGTTCTCTATTGTCCCCTACTTATGCACAATGCAGGAATGTCAATCAAGAAGACTTGCAAAAAGGGTGTAATGGTGCTAAAGTTATGGGTGAGAAGGGAAATCAATATAGGAGAAGTGGAGCTACTAGCCAAAAATAATAGGGATCAAGAATGCATTCACAACAATAAGCATCATGACACCTACTTCACACCTCAATAGAAAAATGAGCACAAACCCCTCAAAAGACTAAAAGGAAGGAGTTGAACATACTCATTGAATTAATCTCGGGCCAAACACTTTATTCACTTCTTCTTTTTTCCTTTTCTTTTCTGTCCTTCTATTTTTTCCTTTATTTTTTGAATGAATAAGAAACAAAACCATGATACATGTGAATGGCATAGGGAATACAAAATCTCAACTCACACTCCTTCAAATCTCAAACCACCATTAAAAATACCCTGAAGATGAATCAATCCTCAAAACAAGCTCAACTCAATATAAAAGTGTTGTTCCACTAGGCTTTGGCAAAAGGTATGAGAATTATGCATAGGCTAAGGTGTAGTGAATGCAGATACAATAATAAACAGGGAAATGCACAAAGGGCTAGCAAGAGGGATATCATACATCAAAGGGCAGCTTTTAGGCTCATGTGGCTATAAAATCCAAAGAATACCTCAATCCAACACATGCACATGCTGAATGTGATATCAAAGAGAATCAAACGAAGTCTAGAGATGTAATCATGGATGAGTCACACAAGAAAGGAACTATGAGCCTACATGGAGTAATAGTCATTAGGCTCAAAATCTCACGTGATAATCTACTCTAAGATATGTCAAGGCAACTTACTCCAAGATATGTCACTGATCAAGGTCAACCAATTCAAACCACATGAATATCAAGGGCAATTGGCAGGAAACATAAGGTAGAGTATTCTAAATTATAATGTCAACACAATTTTCACAAAATTTACACCAAGAGAAGCTACACCTCAATACACAATAATTGTTTATCAATCAATTGTTATACCTTGCATCATCATCATAAGAGGAGTTTTCAAAAACTCTTCTCAAATTTCTTTTTCAATTTTAATTTTTTTCAAAAGCAATAACTCTAACTAAAAAACAATCAAACACATAGTGGATAATGAAAAAAAGGGTAAGGACTACCTAGAAAGTTTATGAATGCTCACTTGATCACTTCTTCTCTTGTGATGTAACGTCTAACCTATATGTTCTAAGCTATATGCTCTACATGCTCTAACATATAAGACTACATGAAATCCTAGCAACATGATGTGGATGCAAGAAATGTCATCCAAACCACACCTCAGAATCCACACGTTCATCCAAAGGGCTAGAAGCTCGTCCCCCATGCTTGAGATTTTCAGTGTTCTCAATGAAAAGGGCATGCAAAGAAACAAGAGGAGGGAAGAACTTATAATGTAAAGGGAAAAATGAACGGGCAAAGAATAGCACTCGATTTTTTTTCTTTTTAATTTTTTTGAAATAAAGTAAATGCTCGAGTTGCTTCCCAAAGGCACTTGTTTTAGTCCCTAGCTTAACCCTTACCTCAAGCATCAGATGGTGGTTGAATGGATGGAGGCAGAATACTTGAAGGAGTGAATGGTGGTGAGTCCACCATCTCCCTAGGATGAACAATGGTGCCCCTAAAATAGGTTATCACCAACAGAGGCAAATCAAAAGGGCCATAATACCTTGTGTCATGTACCTCTTCTCCTTTAAACATCCCTATCTCAGAAAGTACTGCAGAAATAATAGAAACCCTAGGAACTATAGGAACTGAAGGTGTCATAAGCTGAGGGTGGTGGGTGGAGGAAAGCAAAAGTCCACTTTTGCCCCACATAACTGGAAAGATATCTTCCTTGCTGGCACATCAATCTCAGCTCCTATAGTTTTTAAGAAGGGCCTCTCCAAAATAATAGGGACCTAGGAGCTCTCATTTATATTCATAATCACGAAGTCACATGGGATACCGAACTTACCTGCTTGTATTGGGATATCCTCCAAAATACCTATAAGGTGCCTGATGGAGCGATCTGTTAACTGGATAGTCAGATAGGTAGGCTTCAGGCCTTGAAGTTAAAGCTTCCTACAGAGGGGGAGGGAGAGAGGCATCAAGCTGGCATTAGCTCTCAAATCACAAAGGGCTCTTTCGATCTTCAGATCTCCTATTGAACAAAGGATGGAGAAACTGGCAAGGTCCTGTAGCTTGGATGGTCACTTGCTTTGAAGCATTGTGCTGTATACTTCTTTGATGAGAGCCACTGAAACTTTCTCAAGCTTGCCCTTATTAAAAAAGAGCTCTCTCAAAAATTTCAGGTAAGAGGGTGCTTCCTTGAGAGCCTCCAAGAAAGGAATGCTGACATAAATCCTTTTTAGTGTATCCAAATCTAACAAACCTGGGTTCAAGCTACAATCGCATCACCCCAAGGAAAATTGAAAAAGAGGAGAGTGGTATGGGCAAATTGGAGGTGTCTGAGCGCCTTTCTCCTTGGTACTATGTCTCTCTCCCTTCTTCATCCCCTCTACTCCTGTAGAAATAAGAACTGAAACGGACTTATAAAAAATCATCACAGGACTCCTCATTAAATCCTTACCCTTTATAGGGGCTCGATTGATGTGACCTCGGGGAGTTATTTCAGGTTGGCTAGGTAGATGTCCCTAAGGTCTGGACAAACTGCTAACATGTTAGGTTTGAGTAAAGTGCCCCATGAGACTAGACTCACCAAGAGCATCATCAGTCTTAGTTTAGGTCCGAATAAAGTGCCCCATGAGACTCTCCAAGTGAGATTTTCATAGATGAGGCTGAGGAGATGGGTTATAAGGGGCTCTACACTGAAACCTAGATGACTGCATAGAACTCTGAGGTGGATGATTAGGTTTCTTGTAGGGAGGGTTAGTGTGATTCTTCCAGACTTAATTGTAAGTGTTGGAGCATGGATTGTTCTATGGTGGTGGGTTAAAACTACGTAAGGCATTAGCATGCTTAATAAAAGAAGAACCATTATAGCACTCAATAGATGTGTGCCCCTACACACCACAAGTCTCGCAAATAACATACACTCTAACTGAAGAATTAGAGGAGCCTCCTAGAATAGGAGAAGTACCCACCCTGTCGAGTCTCTGTGCTAGTGTATCCAACCTGCTAGCTAGTAGTGTCATAGCATCAACCTCATACTTACTACTGCTTCTCTTTAGGGTACTGCTCTCACTAGACCAGTTATAATTATTGGAAGTCATCTCTTCTAATAAAGCCTCTGTGGCTTTTATAGACTTCCCTTTGAAAGCGCCTCCCACTGCAGCGTCTATTGAAATCTTCACTGACTATTCTAGGTCATTATAGAATGTTTGGATTAAGAGCTAGTCAGGAACACCATGATGTGGCCATTACTGCTAAAGGTCTTTAAACCTCTCCTAAGCTTAATACAATGACTCCCCATCTCGTTGAGCAATGGAAGTAATGCTTGCTCTCAGCTTTGCAATTTTACCTAGGGGAAAGTACTTGCTAAGGAAAGCCTTCAAAAGGGTGTCCCATATGGAGAAGGAATTGCGTGCGTTGCTCTGTAACTAATCAATGGCCTTACCCTTCAATGAGAATGGGAAGAGCCTTAGCTGGATAGCATTGTTAGTCAACCCAGTTAGCTTAATCATGTCTCGCAAGGAAGATACATATTCGTGTTCCCTGAGGGTTATTTGCCAAACTGATCCCTCTCTACAAACATAACAAGAGATAACTTGAGCTCGAAGTTTTATGCCTTAACTGCATGCCACACAATGGAGGAATCAGCCCTAGTGGCTTTAGGCATTGTATAGTCACAGAGCACCATGTTCTCCTCTCGGCCTGCCGCCTTTGACTCTTTCCTTTTCCTTCTCACTTCTTTGCCTCGCTTTCGTACAATTGCTTCTATCTCAGTATCTAGAGGAGTGAGGTTATGATTTCCCTTACTTTTCTTGTGCATACAAAACAAACACTACATCAAGCATAAGCAGTCTCAAGCAAGAACAAAGAAGAACTAAAAACGATAAAAAGAAAAATAAAAGTCTACTCTATAGTATTCTAATTAGTTTTTGATATTGAAAGGAATAAGTTCCCTAGCAATGACGCCAAAAGACGTGATTGTGTAAAATACCGGCAAGCGCACGGTGTCAATGTAGTTAGTAACGACAAGTACGGGTTGTATTCATGGGGAACTTGCTTTCAACCACCAAAACTAATTAATCTACTCAATTTAGGCGAATCAAGTTTGAAGATTCGACTATCAACTAAGAAAATGATAACAACTAAGAATGTGATTAAGAAATTAGAGAATTAAGCACTCAGGTTGGAATTAACAGTATAACTACACCCGCGTATCAATTACAAACCCCATCAAACTCACCCAAGCTTGCAGCATGATTGGATAGATTGCCAATTTAGCCCATCTACAATCTTGAATCCTAATTAGAACTTTAATTATTCTTATATCAAAATCACAATCGTCTGCTACGTCACACTAGGTAAAGCTTTCATCTTTCAAGATTCCCCAAAACCCAAATAAAAATAGATATATGCTCTTTCAAGCAATTCATCGAACACATCATGAGCGAAGTAGAATTCAATAACACAAACATAGGGCAAGTAAGGTTTTAGGCTAAATCATGATTCAACTAGACATAATTGGCGTTAATCCCAATCCAAGTTGGGAGATTTAGCCACTAATAATTTTAACAATAACCACAGCAAATATAAAATGATGTTCATGATTCATAGAAACCCTAGAATAGTAATAATAAAAGAACAGAGAATTAAGGAACAAACTTAGATTAAATGCAATAATGATTGTCAAACAATCTTCAATGATGAAAAACTTAATACAAAACAGTCTTCACAATCTCCCTAATAAACCCTAGAAATAATCTCTTAAGAAGTGTTCTAAGATAAACACAAGGTGCCCCCTAAATAAGTCCGAAAACCATTTTAATATCACGAAAATTGGGAAGGTGTATGGGTGCCCATGCATTGTAAGCACGACCGTGCACTATAGCACCACTGCCGGTGTGCAGCTTCAAAAAACCGAGTCCTCACTACAGGATTTCTACACAGTTGTGCCATTGTGCACAGCCAACCGTGTACTCTCCTAATCCCTTCAATCTTACTAGTCTGGCCTTTGGAACTTCATTCAACCTCTTTTTCTCCTTAAAGCTTGTCCAATGGCCTTCTTTGCTATTAGAACTAGTGATTTCCACCATTCGCATCAAGATCTAACGTAAAACTAGGAAAAGAAAGGATCAAATATGGACTAAAATGATGTCAAAATAGAGGTTTATCAGTTACCAATAAGCATTTTCGTGAACCTTCCACGTATGTTACTTTCCTGTTAACACCTTCCCCAAAATCCCCTCCCATAATAAATACACGACTAGTTCTCTTCCTGCACCTACATTTCCTCCAATGGCACCATCAACCTCCATGATATATAATTTCTTACAACAGCCCATTCAATCTATCCCTTATCGCTACAATCACTCCCATCAATTTCCCTAATATCATGGCATTGGCCTTGCATGTCAGATGATGATAGCATTATGTTAGCTCAAACAATCATGCAACATAAACATCAATAATATTCATTATATAGTCTCCACAACTATATCTAATGGTTTACCTAAGTAATCAACTATGTCGAGCCTGGAAGACACTAAAAGTATCCTAGGTTTACAAGTAGACTATTGTTGACGTTCCATCAATATGATCCAAGATTACATCAACCACTGTCTCATACCTATACCTGCCCTTATGTATATTTCCTCATTGCACAAAACTTGAAAGTACCAATCTCATACAAAGCCAAGTGATCACAAATAAACCAATTTACATATAAGTTATAAGCTTTATTTTATTACAATAATTATTTTTTCCTGAACACAATCCGTTTGGCGTACAATTACCACATATATCCTACATTACTACATGTGTCACTATGCCACTGATATTTGTACTTTACATCTCTACCCCGCTCCATGACTTATCTTTTCAAATAAGCTCTTCATCCATGATAATATTCAATTTTCCATAACGTACACGAGAGTTTGGTTTGTATGTCGTAATTCCTTCTTAATGCAATCATATATTTTGCATTAAATACCAACACTACCCCTATAATGGTAAACACTGAACAAAACCATGGAATACATATACACCCATATAGTTACAATTCTCTACATTCATAACGATGACAACAAACTCAGTCACCAAACCAATTACTAAATCAATTACTGACATTTACAACCAAGAATGACACACTTGTTGTCTACCTAGCCAATTGAAGTTGTCTACTCATCTCACATCATTCCTTTTCTCCATCCTTTATGTTAGCCATTGACCCTCATTTGAAGTTCTTGACCTTCAGTAGGCGCTACCAAATCAGTTTCCTTTTTTCCTTCCTTTTTTCTCAGTGGGGCACTTGCCTACCTTGCGTCACTCTATTCTTCTCATACATTCATAGATCATTCCTCAAACAATAGGAAATTCACGCTCCACTTCCTTCACAACGATATAGTTGTTACAAGAAAATATGGCGTTAGCATTCGATGATTAGTGTCGAATTGGAATGTGACTCTATTAGAGACAAAATCTGCTAGTTAGTGTCGAATACGAAAGTTGTCTCTAATAAAATCAAATTTTTAGCATCCGATAAAATACTAGTCTTTGATAGAATCATATGTTAGCCTGTAACTAGTTTATATGATGCCAGCAACCTCTGAATTTGTGACCTTTTTGTTAGCGGGCGCCATTAACATTAATTTTTCTTGTGGATGCTAAATTTTGATGCTAAATAAAAAGAAAAAGGGGGACCTTGCCCTCTCTTGCAACCCTTGCCTCACCACTTTTCCGTTAACGTTTCCTTCTCACTGTCTCACTGTAGGCTGCATAAACCCAGGAGCGATCGATCGCCTACCAGTGGAGCTACGTACATCGCCGGTTTGGTCTCTCGCTAGCTATCCCCCTCTCTTTCTCTTTCTCTCTCTCTCTCACTCATCGTGATTTGATTTCCAGCGGGGTTGCGACGAATTTCAATTATTTATGGCATTTTCTAGTAAGCATCTATATTGATTTGGTGTAAACTCTAGCAATTTCATCTTTCTTTTCATCTTCCATATCAGATCTAGCGTTTTCTAATAGCTTTGGTGGCGTTTCTTCTTTATCTTTTTCTCACTGAAGTTTTATTTTTCAGGTGGGCTGATTGAGTTCAATTGTCATGGTTCAATTGAACGATAGTAGAAATCACCTCCTTTGCGATCTCTAGTCATGGTAAGCCCATCAGAGAACCGACCTCCTTCTTACGATCCTTCCTTTTAATTTGGCATGAAATTCACTATTTCTGTGACAAGCTGAGATGTCAAGTCAAATGAAGAATTATGAGTCTTATTAGAAGGAATTGAAATTTATGCTAATGGAAGTCTAGGTGATAAGACCGAAGAAGAAAGCAACACTTTGCTTTTAGTGAGTAGCCATATTTTCATTATTTTAACACTTGGGCAATTCAAGCATCTGTTTGCCTTTCGCTATTTGACATTGATCAATTTTTAAACTATCACATGATTATTGACGTTCTACTTTAATCGATTTCTCTTCATTTTTGCCAATGAATTCAATGTGTTGACTTTCTCTTGATGTGATTTAGCATTATACTTCCTTCTTATTGAGGAGCCCTTCTAATACTGCTATTCATGTATGGTACTTCTACAAAATTGAACATTACAAGATTACAGTACATTGGCTCCATCGCGATTAACTAGAATTACAGGTTTCATGTTTTTCTCCATGGTGTTTCCCTTAGTGTCCTCTTTGCTTGTGTTTGCATATCAATTTATAGAGTAGAGTTTGCAAGTTGCTTTGTTGTTAAATAATTAACTTAACCAAAAGTAGAACCACATGATTGAAATTAAGATACAATATGACATAGCCACATATACTTACTAACCCAAGACCCACTATTTTAAGAATGAAAGTGATCAATCAAAGACCTAAAGTGATGGTTGAAAGATAACGTATGTGTCTTCTTTAAGATTACATATATGTACACGTCGACTAAAAGTTGCATATTTAATTTCTTTCAAATATTTATAGTTCTTTTTAAATATTGCTTACAGATTTCTTTATTTATATGTCTATTTTTTTTGGAAACAATTAGTTGCGAAATAAGTGTCAGGTGCAAAATATTGAAAGGTACAAGATGAGGGGAAAGCTCTAGTAAGCACAAGTATTTTGGAGGATTGAATACTTAAAATAAATTGGTCAAGAGTATATAGAGACTTTGAATTCTTAAAGAGCATATGGTTTGAAGATTTTATTATTCCAAAGAACATTTTTAGTTTTGTAGTTTGATAAGTCTTTGAACACTAGTGTTAGATATATTTGTTTCAATCTTGTCTTTATTAATATGTGTGTTTTAAATATTTGATAGCTAGTGTGCAGTTCTCAGGAAGTAGTTAGGTCATTCGTCTTTGTTCACTTAATTGTAGGTACGACATCACAACCTTTATTTTAGGAATAGAGTTAGTAAGTTGTAATGATTTGTTGTTATAATATGCCTATACTCCCTAGAATCAAAGTGATGTTGTGATAAAGATAGTTTGTTCAAGTGTGAATGGTTCAACACAATCGAAGGTGTGAAAACACATGAGCAGTATAAACTAGTGGATGTTAACTGTGCAAAGTAGCCTAGGCGTATGATCCAGTTATATATGCATTCCAAGTGATGTAAGCGTATTTCACCCCTTACCTGAGTAGAAAAATAGATAGAATTCAATGGTGGGTAGTCCTTAAAAGAAAACCAAGGTCAACAGTTAAAGTCTCAGTTGATGATATTGCATTTCAAGAGGACAATAATAATGATCCTCCTATATTATATAAGTTTCAAGGAGTACGATGAATAGAACATCAATTTGAAGCCGTAGATGATAAGGAAGATGATCGTGATGATTCAAGTATAGGAAATGATATAAACACTTTTGACAGAGAAAAGGAAGAGGTTGTTCCTCCATTGTATGATGACAATGACGAAGACATTATTACTAATGATGATGACATGTTTCGAAATGATTGGTGTAATTTATTAACATTGATGGCATTGATGAGGGCATTGTTACTTTTGTAATGTAGTGGCAATGAAATGATTGTTGTAATGTAGGAACTAATTACATGTTTGTATAATTTTATTATATGTTCTTTTAGTTTTATTGTGATTATCTTAATTTATTTTGATTGCTATTATCTGTTATATGAACGACAAGAATGTCTTGAAGGAGAAAAGGTTTTGCATTATATCTTGGTTACTCTTCTTCTGGTATGGAGTTCGATTCTAGTTCTGGTTCCAGTTCCAGTTAGTCTGTTGTATCTATTCAATTGACATTGAGACAATGTTCAAGATTGGAGGCGGCATACAGAAAGAGAGTTATAACAAAGGAGTATTTATGGTAACTTTATATTAATGAATGTGATTGGTGAGGAATAGTTTTGAAAATAAATAGTTATTTTATGTACAATAATTCTTATTGCTAGTTTATTGGAGAGTTGTCACGGGGTATATCCAGCCTCATCAAGAGTTTCGATAATGGTCAGTGCATATTTTTGTCAAATCTCCCTCCAAAAGAACTACAACTTTGGTGGAGGACTTTTGAGGCAAAGTTCAATATCAAAATATTTGTGATGCTTTCTATATATTTTCCAATTACATGATATAAACATCTTTGTAAAACAGTGTTAGTACACTTAGGCTCCAGAACTTAGTGAAAAAGTTAAGGGTGGCTAAAGGTGGTTGGTAAAAATCTCAGGAACTTAGTCAACAAGACTAGAAAATGACCTGATGACAAACCAATGGCTTGGCTGTCAGAGGAGGGTCGAGAGAGATTAAAGGCCCAAAAAAGCAACCCCAATTTTCAGAAGACATCTACCCAATGCTTGAAGAATAGGACAAAGGGGCCAAATACAGCGACATTACATTACTAAGGGGTTGATCTTAATGTCACAACTTACGAGAAAAAGGTATAGAGTCAAAATACTTGAGTTGTTTTCACTGTATGTTATATAATATTGCGCTTATTATATACAAATTAATTACATTTTTTATTTTCTTAATTATATTAAAGAAGGGAAGACTCCTACCCCCTCCGCGTTGTTTCAAGGAGCCATAATAAGGAGGATGCTTAATGTGGAAAGCTCTTTATAGATGACAAGTGCAAAACTTTGTCGCTACGTAAGAATGTCATCCCATACTTTCTTCTTTATCTTATGATAGTTTCTCTATTAGTTTATGTAAGTATGATATTGTGGAGTAGTTGTTTGATGAATATGTTATTTGATTTTGATTACAAAAGTATGATTTTACTGGGTGGTTGTATGATAGAAGTATTATTTGATGTTGAATATTAGGGTATCAATTTTTGAAGTTTATAGAAGAATTCAGTGTTTTTTGATGTTGAATATATTGATATAATGGTTGACATATGCACTTGTGTTTTTTCATTCTTGCTCAAATATAGGAAAAATACGAAGCACTTAAAATTGAGCATGATATTGAAGAGGAGGCACAAGAGGCAGAGAAGCTATAATATGATGTTTCAGGTGGATGGCAAAAGAAATCCGCTATCTATGGTTTGGGCACTAGCGCTACCATATTTTATGAGAAGGTGACTGCTTTTATCTACTACCTCCATTGGTTCTGCACACATTCCCTCAACATATTCTAAGGCACAAATGGACTTGAAATCAACTTAGCGACAACTTGATGAGTAGAAAAAGCTCGTTGATGATAAGAAGCATGAACTTGACGAGGCAATGAAACTCATTCATAGTCTTAAGTCACAAGTTAACATGTTATCTAGTTCTAGTCCTCATCATTCTGGCTCTTACGATTAGTAGTTTCTTGAAGCATTTGATAGGATTATTAACTTTGTAATTTGATGGTAAGAAACTTTTTAAATGTTGGCTTGTGTACCTTATGATGGTTGTACGGATGATAGTTTAACTGAAGCTTGTGTACTTTGGAACATGTATGGATGGTGGTTTTTGTTTACAATGGGATGACAATTTGTGTATTTGATAATGTGCATGGATGTTGCGAATGTGAGGAATATAGTAGATGAAAAATATTTGTACATGGAAATGTCAAAAACTCAGAAAACTATGCCAAAAATACATTCCAGAATTGGCGACTGAAAAAGAATAGGATGCTATTAGCATCGGATAATTGGACGCAAAATAATGTGATTGGACGCAAATACTATAAAATTTAGTGTCGGATAACTTTTTTGACGCTATTAGAAACAGACCAAGTGGTTGCTAATTGTAAAATTTCAATGCTAATTGCATTAGATATTATCGAATGCCAGTAGCGTTTACTATGTAATCCTACGCTAAATTTGTAAAAATTAACGATAATAGCGTTAGACTGATTCGGATGTCAATAGTCTCTACTGCGCACTCGGATGCCAAATATGACACTGTTAGCGTCAGATAAAGTAATCTGACGCCAAATAAATTTAGCCATGAGGGGTTTCATATCAGAATTTTATCCGACACTAACCCTGTTTAGCGTCGGATTTTTGCATTTCACGTCAGATTTTATCGATCGCTAACATTGAGATTTCCTGTAGTCAGAGGTAAAGAGGGACAGAGCATCAGAGAGAGCTATAGACACACACAGAGAGAGAGAGCATGCAACAATAGAGAGCCAGAGAGACTATAGAGTGAGAGAGATGGAGAGATTATGGAGGAGCCTAATTTCAGCGCCCAAATAATAGTCAACTGTTAAGCCTTTTTTTCCAGTCAAGCTATAACATATTCCGTAAGGATAAATGGGTAATTTTACCCCACCTCTAATTTCCCCTTGCATTCATTTCCCTCCAGAAGCAATACCAATTTGTTGCCCCAAAAAAAAAAAAAAAATCACTCATTTATAGCCTTCTTAAAGCATGATTGCCATGTAAATTTCCCAAAAGCTAAAACTTTATAGTACCCTAAATTTAATCTTAAACATATGTAATTTGTTGTCTCTCATAGCTTTTTTAGCACATCTCATCTAACTTTTCCCCACCTTCCATCTTTCACTAAAAGCATTTATAATAGATCTTCTGTGCTGAATTTTTTTTTTGGGGGGGAGGGAGATACTCGATATGTTTAAAGGTAATGATGTAATATTATGTCTCTTCAAATTTTGTTTCAAAAAAAAAATTATAAAGCTAGACTTATTAATAGGAGTGCGGTGAGTTAGTGAAGAGTGTCTATTTTAGTATTTAGAAATGATATTTCTTTTTGTTTTGTAAAAAAGTAAGAATACAATCTAGGTAGTCCTTCTCTCAAGCGTTCTTTCTAAATTATCCTCATAGAGGATAAGGAAAAGATCCCTGTGCGGAACCTCATTCCACACCATTGTAGAATGTAATGACAAACCATGCTTTGCTAGCCAGTCGGCTGCACTATTCCCTTATCCAAAAATATGAGTAATACGAACATTGTTACAGAGCTGGATGTAAGTGTGAATATCTTGGACCAGAACTTGAATCTCCCATGGTGTTTGATTGCGACTTTAAACTGTTTGGATAAGAGTTATATTGTCGCCTTCAATATGGATGTCAGTAAACCCTGGTTGTATTGCAACTTTGATACCGTTTCTCATTGCTGTTGCTTCGACTACTAAAACTGACGTTGTTCCCAGAGAGAAGGCTGATGCTCGTACAAATCGCCCGTCCCAATTACGAGGAATGAATTATCCTGCTGCACTTTGTGATATTTTAGATCCGTCAAAGTTAATTTTGATGAATCCGCCTTGTGGTCTTCTCCATACTACCCAATGAGTCTTCTTCCGATTGATTGTTGACTAGTTTGGATTTGGTGGATGAAATAGTTGTGTGAGTTTATGCCTAATACTACACTTTGACACCGCTCACCGCTCCCTTAATCCTTTTTCTTAACAACTGCTTAATACTTCTTTTGTTTCCAATTTTTTTTATTAGCCAAAAGACTTGAACTTTCACCACAAATATAAACACAAACACAAACACCAAAACCATCAACTAAACAGAACCTTCCCCTTTTAACTATGGAGAAACATTCTAAACATTTTCAACAACATTTTGAGTAGTATAATTTTGCCATTCTTATTTTATAAGAATGGTGGCAAGGGATTTCTAAGCCCTTAAAAGATTCCTCGTAATTAACAATCACTTCAAATGTGAAAAGTATACACGTCCAGTAATCCACCATAGTCTGCTAGCTGGTTCTAAATTAATTGCATCCGCAGTCTTTTTCTCTTTTCGTCTCTACCTTCTTAACCCCCTCTTTTTTTTTTTAATTTCTATGCCATGATGTAAACATGACCCACCATAGTCTCCACCAACTGGTTAATACTCCTCATAATACCTGAACGCTTTTAATAATTCCTTATTACTTCCAATGCTTCTTGTCCTGTTACTGTTTACTTTTGCCCTTTTTGATAGTACTCTTTACTGATTACCTCTTAAAATTGCTAACCATCTGAAGTGTATTTTTCAATGCACTGTCACTGTGGCTAAGTTTGAATGACATGATAACTTTGACTATACTGAGGATACAAATTTCAACAATACCTTTATAACGCGCGTTAACAGTGGATAATCCTTCAATAATAATTTATTTATAAAAAAGTTAATGTAATTATATAAATGAGAAATTTCACCTATTATGCAAATAAACATATGAGCATACATTGCATATAATATATTTCCTTACTGTATAATATGTATAAATATTTATATTGATATACAATGTGTAAATGGATTTAAAAATTTTGATACGTACTTATACATTATGCAAATATTATAGGTCAGATTTTTTTACACATTTCAGCCATAATTAAGATCATAAGGCTAAAGCGGTGCACATTTATCTTGGGTAAGCCAGATTCATTGGCTCATGCAGTAATGATATTGTGTCGTACTCTTTCTGGACTGTTACAGGGAGTAGTCCTCTCCTTTAGCCTTTTCGATTTGATATTTGTGTACGTTCAATCACACGGTTCAACGTAGACATCGTTGCAGACTGACATGGCAACAGGATGGAGAATGACTAGGTGAGAATCTTCAACAGTCCATCTCTCTGCCAACAATTCTTCACAAGTTTTTGAATCGTACACGGTAAATGCGTTTTGTGGTTATGTGTATGTTTTTGACATGAAATTTATCGCTCTTCCTAGTTGTAGTTAGAAACGCTCACGTTTGCAGCCCATTTTTTTGGGAAGTGTGATACACACACTGTAGACAGACTGTAACATTATTTTTATGGACTTTTATTAATTAATTTAAATTTGTATTTATTCTTATAGATCTTTTTGTTATATGGATCTATTAGAATCATTCTTTTATGGACAGTTATATTCATAAAAGTAAGGTTTCATACATTTGAGTTTTTTTAAAATTTCGCAAAAGTATGACCCATATTGATGGTGGTAGTAGTAGTTTTTATTGTATTTATTTTAATATGATATTCAAATATTTTTAAACCAGAGATTTCATGTTTAAAACAAAATAGTTGTTATATTAAATTGTCCCATGTGATAAAACAAGCTTTAGTGATGTTCACGCCTTAAACGCGAAGAAAATTTATATGACTAGGGATGTTATAGCATATGACATATTTTTAAAATTTTCAACCATTAATTTAAATTTTTAACTAAAATAAATTTTAAAACTTTTTTATTCAATTGATGTTAACCAAATAGAGCCATTGGTTTCTATTATACAATTCACCATCCTAGTAATTATGTCGTCCACACTTTTAGTCAGAGTCTTATATGTATATTGTCAATAGTGAACCGTATATAGGGTGATATCATCCTTCTTTTTTTTTTTTGAAATTCTGTAGGGGCCGCTAATATTGATATAGATAGAAATTACATTAATTATCTTAATAATAACTCTCGAAAACTTTATTAACGGTGCTGGCTGACAGTAGGGTCACAGCATGTGAAACCCTGGAATGATAAATTGTTGAGGCATGGCACATGAAATACCATGTTGCTTGGTAGTGGAATCTCTCTTTCTCTCTTTATATATATATATATATATATATATTATATATATATATATATATATATATATATATATATATATGTATGTATATATATATATATATATATGTATATTATATATATATATATATATATATATATATATATATATATATATATATATATATATATATATGTATGTATATATACATATATATATATGTTTATATATATATACATATATATATATATATGTATATATATATATACATATATATGTATATATGTATATATACATACATATATATATATGTATATATACATATATATATATATATATATATGTTGACTCCGGAAGATTCTCTTTAGATGCGGTTGAGGGTGACGTGGCACGAAAGAACGAGTTTATCTGACGGCACGTTAGCAATACTTGACGTCCTTCTTCTCCAAGGTCCGACCTGCAAACAGGGCACCTCCGTGTTGTAGACCGGAGAACGCCTTTCCGACGGTCAAGTCAGTCCAAATGTCAAAGTCAATGTAGAGAGGAATATAGTGTGAAAATTAATAGAGAGTCAAACTGCCTACCCCTTTTCCGAGATGGGCAGGCGTCTATTTATAGTTCCTTCAGAAAAGGGGTAAAATAGTAATCTTACCTGGGCTACTCTATATGGGCCGCCGATCTGGCCAAGAAGGGTCCTGGGTAGAGCCCCTTGGGTCCTGCTCGGGGCTCATTTTCTAGAGTGTGGGCCTGGTTTATGGGCTAGCTGGGATGAGTCTAATTGGGAAAATCTTATTCTCCCCAATCACTTAACCCCTCACATTTTACCTGCACGCCAAGCTTGGTGAGTAGTCAGGTGAAATGTGAAAAACTACTCATGGTCGGCATACATCTGATAAGCTTCGGAAATTGGCCCCCCCGCCACAGACGGTCCTGCGGCCGCCGACCATAAATAAGTAAGTTTTGAAGCTTGGACGACGGTTTGGGAAACTGCCTTCCTTGCGGGTATAAAATGCGACCGTCAGGGGGAAGGTGGTCCATCCTTCATTTTCCAGTATCGATCTTCATTTAGCGTTCCTTCCATGACTTTTTCTCATTTTCTTAGCACCAGGGAGATGGCTGAATACATTGTCCACCACTTTGAGTGGTATCGGCGCGGAGTTGCTTTTTCCCCATCGCCTCTTTCGAACGATTTTCAGGCCCTGTGCCCGAGCTATGAGCTCACCGTGGCCGAGGAGGCTGCTGGGCACTTCAAACTTCCTAAGCTACCCCAGGTGATCTTTTATGCAATGCTTTCGAACGAAGCCGAGAGGCTGAGAGTCTTATATGCGCGAACGCTCCAAGAAATGGAGTCGACCCTCACCGAACTCCGTTGGAGTAACTTCGAGTCGTGGGTGTGGCTATAGGGGGACCAGATTTTTGAAACCGGTTCCAGGCAAAGGCTGGACCAGAGGAGGAGAGCTCGAGGGCCAGAGACTCTGAAGCCGGGCAGGAGGATGAGAGCTCGGCCACCAGGAGGCAACCTCCCCTTCTGATGGTGATAAGCAGGAGTAAGGCCATCAAGGGAGCCTCTAAACGCGCGACCTGTCCCTTTGTTTTCTCCTTTGCCTTTTTCCTCTTCTTTTCATTCATTTTTTTTTTGGGGTATCGTCTCCGTTATCAATAATAGGATGACCGCGCTTTTCATGCCTTCCTGAATTTTCCTTATTTTGCTTGTGTATATCTCAATTTGTGCTGGCTAGATGGTCACGTGGTCGAAATGGATTGACCACTAGGCCGTTGGGGGTATCTCCATGCTCCCCAACTCTCCTTACACCCCTTCTATAAATACAGCTTAACACTCCTAGAAACGACGCTCAGGCATCTATCCCTTCAGGAAGGAGTGGTGTTAACAGGAGAGAAAAAAGGCAAAGAAAGCACAGTATGTTCCCCTCTCCCTTTCATTATGGCGTTTCCTCCCCTTTAATGGCCAATTATGTGAGGGAATCCTTCATCTGGTGTTGGACGAAAGGCACACATCCGCCTCGTCCCCTTCCAGAAGATTACCACGACCTATGCCCGCGCTTTTCGTTGCCCGAGGCTGAGAGAGCGGCGGTGGACTTTGAACTTCCTGAGATGGTACAGGCAACATTCTACGTCATACTGTTGAATGGTGCCGTAGAGTTAGGTGTTGTGCGCGGTTTTATTGCCGATGACCTGAAATCGGCCCTCGTGGGTTTGAGGTGAACATGTTTCGAGCCTGGATGAGCGGTACTAGTCACGAACTGAGGGAAGCGTAGCTTCGGTAATGGACCGTCACAGTGGAGGCCTGTGGCCCTTCGGACGGTCGGGACGAGAGCTCAGGATCAACCGGCCCCCGCCCCCTCTAGTGACGAGGAGTAGTCTTAGATTTTTCTTGAATTTTCCCTTGTGTCGCACCTTTTTTTTAGACCTTACCCCGTCAGGGGCTTTTGATAATAAAATGATGTTTCTTTTCCTGGGGAACCATTTTCTTCCCGCCTCGCGTTGCGTTTTTGTGTTGATTGATTTGTTCTGGGTTTATAAAGTGTTTGCATTTTACTTTAGGTCAGAACTTCAGGTTACAGGAGCCACGTGGCGAGGTTGGAGTGGCTAGTTGCTCCCCCCGGGGATGCATTCCCCTGGAGATCATTCTTCTCTCTTTATAAAATAAGGAGAAATCGCAACAGTATTTCATAACTTTCTTTTGTGGACAAAGAGTAAGTGAAGTAGAGGGCTAGAGAGAAAATGGAGATGAATCTTTTCCCCACTTTCGCCAACACAGAGCAGGCGGTTGAGTACGTCCAAGACAACTTTCGATGGGCACTGAGGGAGCCTTTGGCTCCTGGCCCTAGACCACTTCCTTCGGACTACCACGACCTCTATCCGTGTTTTGATCTCGGGGTGGTGACGCGATATGCTCACGATTCCAACATCCCGGAGATGGTGCAGATAATCTTTTACACGATGGTTATAGATGATGCCGCTGACTATTGAGGAGAGGCTCAAAGTCGCCCAAGTTCCTCGCCTTGTTGAGACGGTATATAATCCTCCCACGCACCCGGCAGTGACTTCGAGGCTGAGGGATGCACCCCCCTTTCGAGTGACGACGAGTAGTATTAAGACGCCCCTTCCTTTGTACGCCCCCTATGAGGGGTATGTGTAATCGCAAATCTTGATAATAAAATGCTGCCCCATTTTCTTCCGGGAGTAGACAATTCTTTGTCTTTATTGGTTATCATTTTATTTTTATTATTTTCATTAATGAAGTTCCTGCTCAAAGGTGTCACATGCCAATGGTGGACTGGTTGGTGGATACCTCGAGAAGGGCAGTGTACTCCGGCCTGCTTCCCTCTCCATAAAAAGGGACGACGAGTCTTCTTTGGCATGTCACATCCTGCCCACCTCCGGTCCTTTAGAGGGAGAACAGGTGAGACAGAAAAGAGAGAGAAAGAGGAGGGAAATGATTCTCTTTCCGAACTTCACTAGCAGTGAGATGGCTGCCGAATACGTTCCAGAAACCGTTTGATGGCCTCCGAGGGAGACCTCAGCTCAGCGTCAGAAGCCCCTCCCTAGGGATCACCTTGTCCTCTGTCCGGGTTCGACCTTGGCATGATGACACGGCATGCTTAGGACTCTAACATCCCTGAGATGGTGCAGGTGATCTTCTATGCCATGGTCGTGAACGAAGTTATGGAGCTGGGTATTGCGTGGAGAATCACAGCGAGGCGTTTGATGTGCACTCTGCAGCAGCTGCATTGGGATCCTTTCGAGCTCTGGTTAAAGAACGTCGAGTAAAGGTTCAGGGGGCCCGAGCTTCGTAGCCTGTGAACCCACCTGCTAACCTTATGTCCTCCAACAGTCTTGTGGAAGCCTCAGGCTTAAGTGATGCTCCTCTTGTATCAATTGACGAGGAGTAGGAGTAGGAGTTTCCGTTGTATTCTTTCTTTTTGCTTGCATAAACACTATGTACTGATATGGCTGGTGTAATAAAAGATCCTTTCCTGACGACTCGCCTCTTTGTACCATTTGTTTACATGTACGTGTGGACTAATGCAATAGCACTCAGATTGGCAGTCAGCTGTACTGCCAGGTGCGGGGAACTGTAGTCTCTACCGGGACCCCAGCATAGTGGCCTTCCACTGGCCACACTGAGAGGCTCTTAACCCCTACTGGAACCAAGAGTATAGTGATCGGCCTTAAGGTCGTGCTCTAAGGCCCTTACCCCCCACTGGGGTTAAGAGTGTAGCAACCGGCCGTAAGGCCATGCTCTGGGAGACTCTTAGCCCCAGTAGGGGCTAAGAATGTAGCGGCCAGCCATAAGGCCGTGTCCGAGGACCCTTAGCCCCTGTTAGGGCTAAGAGTGCAGTGAACAGCCTTAAGCCCGCCCTCGAGGATCCTTAGGCCTCACTGGGGCTGAGAGTATAGCAAATGACCATAAGGTCGCGTTTAAGGACCCTTAGCTTCTGCCGGGGCTAAGAGTGTAGCAACCAGCCGTAGGGCCGGGCTTCTGTGACCCTGAGCCCCCACTGGGGCTATGAGTACAGTGAACGGCCATAAGGCCGCGCTCAAGGACCCTTAACCCCTGCTGGGACTAAGAGTGTAATGACTGGCCGTTGGGCCAGGCTTTGAGACCTTTAGCCCCCACTGGGGCTAAAAGTGCACCGACCGGCCGTGAGGCCATGCTCGAGGACCCCTAGCCCCTACTGGGGCTAGGAGTATAGAGACTGGCCATAAGGCCACGCTTTCGAAGGTTTATTCTCCCCAAAAATCTAAGGTTTCTTACTCGTGAAGAGGTGATAACAGGGCACCAGGTTAGGAGGGGTTGCGCCTTCTAGGTGTCTCGGAGGAGTGTCCCCTCTCCTCGCTCTATATAAGTGTCTAGATCTGGCGGAAAAAGGTCATTTTCTCATTCAAATTTACTATAGCGTCTCAAGCTCTTCCCTTGTATCTTCCAAGGCTTTGCTTGAGTATTCATCCTCATCTTCAAACTACCTCCTCGAATCTTCATCTTCTGCATGTACACCCTCATACTTCTCTGAGCATTCGTTTGTTGTACTCGTATAATTATGTCTTTATCTTGCTCTTCAAATGGGGACATTCCTGAAGGGTTGGCCAGCCCTCAAGTGGAGGGGCGCCATCCACAATTCCCTAGCCTCCCAGCCTTGATTGATGGTCGGGTGGTTGCGGGCAAAAATCGATGTAGGCGGTGCCTCTTTTTGAGCTAGGCACCCTTTCATGGTCTAGTTGCGAGTATTTCTCTACCCCTAGTATCCTGAGCCCTGAGGTGGAGGTGTCGTATCCCTGGAAGATTATCATAGCTGATTATATGACTGATTTTCAGGTACGATGAAGACAAATTGCCAAAACAAAGTTCACTCCCCGTGTCAGGACCCCTGATGAGCTGCTGGCCAAAGGCGTGTAAGGTAATCCCTGTTCTGCCCCAAGCTCACCAAATTCAGTTGTCGAAGTAGCCTCTACTAGTACAAGTTCTTCCTCGAAAGGGACATCCTCTTCTACTTCTGACGGGTCGTCAGGGTGCTCGTCCTCGAAGGGACTGTCGACGAGCTCCTCATCCCATGAGAGGCCTGCCACTCCTGGAAAATCAGTACTTATAAGGAAAGGCCGTTCTCCATTGGGGCCAATCCCTGAGATCGTGGCGGAGGGAGCAGAGTTCCCGGAAGCTCCTGTTCGCTCGAACCCATAAGACGGTCCGACCAGTCACTTCCTTAACCCCAAAGTTGTCTTCACCTTGAAAAGGACGAGCCTTGAGAAAGAGTACCTCTTGCCTGTAGGGCACAACTTTGTGATCCGTGAGGTAGACGCAACAGTGAACAAGCCGTCCGCTAGGTATATCGCAGTTTACCTGCCGCCCTCAACTATGGTCTCAGGCTTCCCCTTCATCCTGTGATCGTGGACATTTTGACCAGGTACAAGCTAGCGCCCGTGCAGGTCGTGCCCACATCTTGGCATAACATCTGCTCCTTCATAGCGACCTGTGAGCTACGCAGCCTCACATGTACGGCCCAGGCGTTTAGTCTGGTTCACACCATCCAGAGGGCTCGCAAGGAGACTGGAGACTTGGGATAGTACTTCTTCAACAACCACCCGGGTTTTATGATGGCCATTGAAAAGAAGTCGAAGATGAAACATTAGAAGTATGACTTCCTTTTTGTACGCCATGAGTCGGGCTGGGGAGACGTCCCTGATTGGAACGAGGGAAAACTGGTCAGGAATCGATTTGGGGGGCCAACGGCCGAAGAAAAGAAGATGGCCCGCTGCCTCCATTATTGGGTCTGGGAGGACGACAAGCCTCAACCTATTCCTAAGTTTATGGCACGGGCAATAGAGTCCGTAAAAGGGCCTGAAAAGAAGAAGAGCAAATCTAGCGACAGGGAGCCCCTGAACTGACTCCCTAAGTTAAAGTTTTTTGCCAACAACTTCTTCCTAGTGGCGGCCAGCCTTTTGATACTTAAACATTTCTCTAAGGGTACTCGCTGCTCCTTTGTTGGTCGGCCTTTCCGTTTGATTTTGACCTGACTTCTTTTTCGTTTTATATAGAGCAAGTAAGGGCGAAGCTGACGGTCTTTAAGAGTAGGGACGTCACCGCTGAACAAGTGGTAGCTGACGCCGAGCGCCGATGGGAGGAGGAAAGACGGTTCCTGGTTGATTAGCAAGCTAAGAAGGTGCGAACATGAGCCCTGTTCTCCCCTGTTTGTTGTGACGTGCGGTTGGTGTTTAACCAAAAATGTCTTCCCTTGCACAAGCGCCCGCTTTACTGCCTCACGGTAAGAAGCCAGCGGTAAGCCTTCCCGTTCGTAAACTCCAGTGAATCAAGGACCGCTTCGATGAGACTATGGCGTCAGCCCCCTCGTATGTCAGGGACAAGCGAGGTGACCAGTCTACCCCTCCTCTGCAATCAGGGGGCCGGTCTGCCAGGGACCACATCCCCCGCCCCCGCGAACATACTGCCGCCCCGAAGCCCGGGGGGACCACTTCTCAGGTCGCCGATGGTCCTCTTATTAGCACCCCGCAGCCAGCCACGGACTTCATCAAGGCCAACCCATCAGCTAAGTTTTCCCTAATTCAGGACTTGGTTAAGTCCTGGGACCTAGCAGCCTCAGGCACCTCGGAGCCCCAAAAGGTCATCGAGGAAGGGATTATAGCTTAGGCATTCGCCAGAGGGGTTAAGGCCGCCGCAGAGAGTAGCAAGCTGGAAGGACAGTTGGCCCGGCTCCAGTGGCGCCTGGAGAATATGAAAGAGGAAAAAGATGGTTGAGAGGCTGAACGGAAGGACCTGCAGCATCAGCTAGGGGAAGCGCTTTCAAAGGCCGAAGCGGGGGCTGCTACGGGGGCCAAGCGGGTGGCCCAAGCCAGGGGCCAAGGCTACCAGCAAGGCTGTGCGCATACGTTAGGCTACTTGCACAAGGTCGTGATCACGCTGGCCCAAGAATTTCAAGATGATGCCTACTTCGAGGCCTACCTCAATTACGTGGATGAACGCCCGCGGGCCAAAGCCTAGGGGTGAGATCCTGAAGAAATCGAGTTCATCCCCCCTTCTAGTAATGGTGACAGCCCAAAGGATGAGGCAACCAACCCCTTGGACGCTGACGCTGGGACCCCCAAAGATGAGGGTCGTGAGGACAGCGGAGAACCTGATGTGTAACTCCCCCATCTTTTTTCCTTTTTTTTTTGAGGCTGTATATGTACTTTATTAATGAAATCGTTCACTTCTGTTAGCCGTGCTTCTTTCGCTGTTTATTCTTTCTATTTTGTACTTGTTCTTTCATTTTTGCTTGTGTTTTCGTTTTTCGTATGCCATAGGATAGTAGCCCCCAACCGAAAGAACAAGTGACGCCGTAGGGCCGTACTCTGTGACCCTCAGCCCCCACCGGGGCTAAGAGTGTAGCAACGGGCCGTGAGGCCGTGCTCTGTAACCCTTAGCCCCCACAGGGGTTAAAAGTGTAGCCACCGACCGGTGGGCCGTGCTCTGGAACCCTTAGCCCCCACTGGGCCTAAGGGTGTTGCGACCGGCCGTAGGGCCGTGGTCTGTGACCCTTAGCCCCCACCAGGGCTAAGAGTATAGCGACCGACCGTGAGGCCGTGCTCTAGAACCCTTTGCCCCCACAGTGGTTAAGAGTGTAGCGATTGACCGTAGGGTCATTCCTTAGGACCCTTAGTCCCTACTAGGGCTAAGAGTGTAGTGACCGGCAGTATGGTCGTGCTTCTGTAACCCAGAGCCCCCACTGGGGCTGAGAGTGTAGCCACCGGCCGATGAGCCATACTTTGGAACCCTTAGCCCCCACTGGGGCTAAGAGTGTAGTGACCAGCCGTAGGGCCATGCTTTGTGACCCTTAGTCTCCACTGGGGTTAAAAGTATAGCGATCGGCCACGAGGCCGTGCTTTGGAACCCCTAGCCCCCACCGGGGCTAAGAGTGCAACGAATGGCTAGTGGGCCGTGCTCTGGAACCCTTAGCCCCCACTGGGACTAAGAATGTAGCGACCTGCCCTGGGGCCGTGCTCTATAGCCCTTAGGCCCCACCGGGGCTAAGAGTATAGCCATCGGCTGTGAGGCCATCCTGTGGAACCCCTAGCCCCCACAGGGGCTAAGAGTGTAGCGATCGTCCGTTGGGCCATGCTCTAGAATTTTTAGCCCCTACTAGGGCTAAGAGTGTAACGACCGACCTAAAGGCCATACTCATGGAAAGGTCAGATTGCGTATCAGTGCGAAGGTGGGGGCTGTAGGCGTTTTATTTCTTGTAATCAAGGAATACATAACCAATACATGTAAACAAAAACATGCCCCTAAGTAGAGTACTTCTTTAGGTTGCTGCTATGTCAGGTTCGTGTTATAGAGGAGCCGCTAATGGTCTCGAGGCAATATGTTCCGGGGCGGACTTGGGCAGTAACTCTATATGGGCCCTCCCAATTAGCGGTGAGTCTACTATATTCCCCCACATGAGCTACGGCCTCCATGTGGCGGAGCACTAGGTCGTCTACCGTAATTGGCTGCAATCGTACTGCGCAGTTGTGAAGACGTGTGATGCGAAGCTTGTATAGGGCTTCCCGAAGAAGCGCGTTGCCACTGATGAAGGGGAGGAGGTCCAGGGCCTCTCGGAGCACTGCATTGTTTAGCTCTTCCTGAAAAGTTATTAGACGATGAGTGCGGAGGGTGACTTCCACGGGTAGGATAGCCTCGGAGCCATAAGCTAACATGACGAGAGTCTCGTTGGTAGTAGTGTTTTCAGTGGTGCGGAGGGACCATAGGACGCCATGTAATTCGTCTGCCTACTTTCCCTTTGCGTCGTCAAGTTTCTTTTGCAGGCCATGGGGGATAGATTGTTAGCCACCTCGGCTTGGCCACTGGTTTGAGGGTGAGCAACGACGGTAAACCGAGCTTGGCAGCCCAAGTTGCTGAGATAATCAGTGAACTTATTGGTGTCAAACTGTCCGTCGTTATCGAAAATGATGGCACGGGAGACGCCGAAGCGAGTGATGATGTTCTGCTAAATAAACCTTCGTACTTCAGTAGTGGTTATGGAGGCTATGGCCTCGGCCTCTATCCACTTGGTGAAGTAGTGCAACGCCACAAAGAGGTACTTGTGCTACCCCATAGCTTTGGGGAAAGGGCCGAGGATGTCCATGTCCCAAATAGCGAATGGTAGGGGACTGACAATCGGCGTCATGGGAGTGGAGGGTACTCGTTGGATGGGCGCGAACTTCTGGCACTTGTCACATGTCCGCACTAGTGTCATGGCATCCTCTCGCAAACTGGGCCAGTAGTAGCCGGTTCGAATGGCCGTCACAGCTAGGGCGTGGCCTCCAGCATGTGTACTGCAAATGCCTTCATGCAGCTCTTCCAGTATCTTCCTCCCTTCCTCCGGGGTCACGCAACGTAGGAGGGGCCGGGCAAAAGACCTCTTATATAAGATTCCCTTGTATAGGATAAACCAGTTTGACATCCTCTTCAGTCTATCCACTTCTTTTGGGTTCACGGGAAGGGTACCGTCAGTGGGGTACGCATGGATGGGGTCCATCATGTCGAGCTTCTATCTAACCACAGTACTTCCTGTGGATCTATGCTCCTTTCCGTTAGGGTCTCTCACTGAATGTTTTTGGGCTTCCTATCATCAGACGAACTTGCCAGTTTAGATAGTGCATCAGCCTCGGTTCTCCGAGTGAGGGATATGTGTGATCGCAAAGTGTTTTAGTAGCTTACTCACCTCTCGTACCCATCAAATGTATGTTGCTATGGTGTCGTCTTTAGCTTCATATGCACCGTTGAGCTGACTAATGACTAGCTGGGAGTCAGAGAATGCTTGGATTGAGTCCGCCCCCGCAGTGTAGCATAACTCTATTCTCGCGTACTCTGCTTCATTGTTGGATGCTTTGAACATGAACTTCAAAGCGTGTTCGTGCTGTATCCCGGTGGGACTTTTAATGATGAGACCGGCCCCACTCCCGTCCTTGGTGGACGAGCCGTCAACATACAGTTTCTAGGGCCGTGGGTGCAGCTCACCTTCTTCGACAGGCGTGGCGCTCTCGGCCAGAAAGTCAGCTAGTGTCTGGGCTTTGATGACCCGTCGCGGCTCAAAGGCCAAGTCATAGCGTGATAGCTCGACCGCCCACTTTAAGAGCTGCACAGAGGCATCTAACTTCTGAAGGACATTCTTTAGGGGTTGGTCGGTTAGGACTAGAATCTTGTGAGTTTCAAAGTAGGGCCTTAGCTTCCGACTGGCAATCACTAGGGCATAGGCAGACTTCTCTATAAGAGGATAGCTTACTTTTGCTCCCGCTAAGGCATAGCTCACGTAGTACACAGAGATATGCTCCTTAGCCCTCTCCAGCACAAGAACTGCATTGACCGTGTGCTCGAAAACAGCTAGGTATAGGACTAGTGTTTCTCCCACTAGGGGGCTGGTGATTTTGGGCAGTTGAGCTCGTATGTCTTCAGCGCTTGGAACGCCTTGTCAGCTCACTGGTCCTGACTGAAGTTGACCTGCTATTGTAAGACATAGAGGAACGACTGACACTTATCCACGGATCAGGACATACATCAGCCTAAGGTAGCTATGTAGCCGGTTAGGTGTTGCACTTCTCTTACATTTCGCAGAGGCTTCATGTCGAGTACGGCTCGGATCTTATCCAGGTTAGCTTTGATCCCGTGCTTGTTGATCATGAACCCGAGAAATTTGCCCGACCGTACTCCAAACACACATTTCTTAGGGTTAAGCTTTATACTGAAGGCTCGTAGTATGTCGAATGTCTTCCTTAAATCATGGCCGTGATCAACGTCGGTCTTTCTTTTTACAATCGTGTCGTCAACATAAACCTCCATAGTTTTGCCAATGAGGGGTTCTAATAATTTGCTAACTAGGCGCTGATAGGTGGCCCTTGCGTTCTTTAGACCAAAAGGCATCATCTTGTAACAATATAGGCCGTGGTCCATGATGAACGCAGTCTTCTCTTGATCGTCCTGGCAGAGAGGTATTTGGTGATACCCGGAGAAAGCGTCCATAAAACTCAATAAGGCAAGCCCAGCCGTGGCGTCCACCAACTTGTTAATCTTTGGCAGCGGGTAGCTGTCCTTTGGGCAAGCGTTGTTTATATCCGTGAAGTCCATACACATCCTCCACGTCCCATTGGATTTTTTCACTAACACCACATTCGAGATCCACTCGGGGTATTGGCATTCTCGAATGAACCAATCCTCTAGCAACTTTTGTACTTTCAGCATTAGCCGCAGCTGCTATCTCAGGGCCCATGTAACACTTCTTCTGGACAATCGGCTTTTGGAGGGGATCCCCGTTCAACCGGTGCTCCATAACGGTTGGAGCAATGCCAGTTATTTCCTCAGGTCCGAAGACGAAGACATCCCTATACTCCCGTAGGAGTGAGAGTAGCGACTTCCGATCGAGGTCAGACACATCTCGGCCTAGCTGAACCGTGCGCTCAGGCCGTTCATCTTCAAGTGGAACGTGCTCCACGTTATCAGCAGCCTCCAATCGTGGCCGTGAGGGTTCGGCTGACCCTAAGGTATGGATGACCAAGGCTTCAGGGGTAAAAGGCGGTTTTCCGGTTCTGGGCCGCTTCCCCACCTGGGATGGTCCGTCAGGTCCATGCTCCTTTGCTCGTTCTACCAGGGGCCGAATGGTCACTAAGTAACACTATCGGGTCGTTCATTGGTCCTCATGCGTTTCACCCATACTTCCATCATCAGCCTCAAATTGGAGTTGGAGGAGGTGTGGGGCAATGACGGCTTTCATCTTGCGAAGGGTTGGGCGTCCTAGGATCACATTGTATGTCATGGGGACATCAACGACCAGAAAGTCTACCTCCAGGTTCCTGGCCTTGAGTTTGTCACCAAAGACAGGGAGGCAAATCATACCCGTGGGATTCACCTCCTGTCCTCCGAAACCCAAGATGGGGTGCATCAAGGGGACGATGTCTCCTCTTGGGTGCGTGAACTTCTTCGAGCAGTCTCAAGTGATGATGTCAACGGAACTTCCTGTGTCAATTAGAATCCTGCGTACAATTGCGCTGGCTATCTTCATCTCCACCACCAAGGGCTCATTATGTGGGGAGGTGAGCACGGGGCTTCCTTTCTACCGGACACCATTGTGGGCACCGTTATGTGGGACCCTTGCTTGGTTATGAGTACCTGCTGTGCGCCTCTAAGCTGAGCCTTCCAAGCTGACCGAGTCATACCTTCTGCATAGCCTCCAGCAATAGTGGCCACGACTTCCATCGAACACTCTTCATCCCACGGCTGGGGCTGTATAGGCTCATGTTCTCTGTGAAGAAAACGAGGGCCTCTCTTTAAAAACCGGTCGATCTGACCCTTGTTCGCCAATTCATGAAGGGCTTTCTTCAGCTCATGGCACTCAGTAGTGGTATGCCCATTCTGCTCATGGAACTCACAATATTTTCGGGCATTCTGGGGTTTCGGGGGTGCGACCTTTGGTGGCAATCTTCAAAGTATGGGATGTCTCTTAACCTCCATGAAGATGCCCTTGGCGTCGGTGGTGAACCGGGGGTCGATTGTCTCGAGCTGTGGCCTTCTGTGTCAGGGCCCGGGATTTCTCTCGCTGCGATTAAGATTCTTATCCCCAGGGATTCTCGCCTTCTTCGGGGTGTCGGAGTTGTCAGTGCAGGTTTCTGTGCCACAAATGAAATCTGTAGCCTTTCTTATGGCCTCGGGCAAGGTAGTCTCCTTTTAATTGGCCAAGGAGAACTTGAAGCGCTCGCTTTTGAGGCCGTTCAAGAAGGAGGTGTATGCCACCCTATCTTCTAGATCCGGGATTAACACTGCCTCCTGGTGGAAGTGCTTAACAAATTCAGTGAGGGACTCCTACGGCCCTTGCTTGATCTTAGAGAGGTGAATGCTGGTCCTCCTTTCTTTCTGACTTGTGATGAATTGGCTGACAAATTTATCAGTTGAGTCCTGGAAACTAGTGATAGTTTCTAGGGCAGGCCATTAAACCACGATTGTGCCACCCCTTTCAAGGTAGCCGGAAAATAATGGCAATATGTAGCATCGTCCACGTCTTGGACGTACATATGTGCCTTATAGACCCCCAGATGCCCCTCGAGGTCAGTTGCCCCATCGTAAAGGTCTACTGTGCGCATCTCCACCTTCCCGTAGCACGGAGCATTAATAATCTCTGCGCTAAATGGGGTGGAGAAGGGAAGTGTTGTTGGTCGAGCAGCGGTCCCTGAAACCTTAACGGGAGTTTCGGAACGGTGCTCAACTTTGACAACAGAAGGGCTTTTCCTACTCTGGCTGCACCTTGAGGTCTTTGTCGGGGACTGATCTCCTCGGTGCGGCTCTAGATCGCGGGTTCCATGCGGGGGAGGACTCTGGGTACGATCGCGGCGGGAGCGGCGCTTCGTAGTGGGCCTCCACCAGCCCGAGGCCTTCCTTCGAGGGTTGGAAGTCTGCTCTTGTTCTTCAAGCCAGGGGGCCCGCTTGGAGTGGGTCGCATAGGGAGTAGAGGTTGTGGTGGATTTAGCCGTTTGCCCCTGGAAAGGGCGGCCACTTGGCCTGACCGCCGCAGCCGTATGCCGATCGTGATGCCCCGAATGGGGTGGATCACCTTGGTTTGACCGAGATGCCCCCCGCTCCCTCTCCGTAGACTGAGGAGACGGTACACGCATCTGTCGGTGAGAGGGCTCGCAGCCGGTAGTGGGCACGTAGTCAAAATAAGGAAGAGGCTTTGCCAAGTTCGCAGCCTCCATAGCCCATTTAACTTGCTCTGAGACATGCCGTGTGATGGTTTCTGTCGTGACGGACATGAAATTTTTCAGGGTGTCGACTGTAACGTACGCCTCTCTCTAGGGGGGACGCGGACTAGCTGACCGGGGATTTATCTGCGAGCTCTCCGAGGCATTCTGCATCTCGGGAGGTGCAGAGGTGTTAACCGCAGGGGCCTTGTCTTTCGGAGTCCGTGCTCGTGTAGCTTCACTTACAACCATCGTTACCGCTCTTTTCCCATAGACGGCGCCAATTTGATTCCGGAAGATTCTCTTTAGATGCTGTTGAGAGTGATGTGGGACGAAAGGACGGGTTTATCTGACAGCACGTGAGCAACGCCTGACATCCTTCTTCTCCAATGTCCGATCTGTAAAAAGGGCACCCCCGGGTTGTAGACCGGGGAACGCCTCTCTGACTTTCAAGTTAGTCCAAATGTCCAAGTCAATGCAGAGAGGAATATAGTGTGAAAATCAATAGAGAATCAAACCGCCAACCCCATTCCCGAGGTGGATAGGCGTCTATTTATAGTTCCCTCGGAAAATGGGTAAAATAATAATCTTACTTAGGTTACTCCGTATGGGCCGTCGGTCTGGCCAAGAAGGGTCCTGGATAGAACCCCTTGGGTCCCGTTCAGGGCCCATTTTCTAGAGTGTGGGCCTAGTCTATAGGCTAACTGGGATGGGCCCAATTGTGGAAATCTTATTCTCCCCCATCATATATATATATGTGTGTGTGTGTGTGTGTGTGTGTGTGTCTATATATATGCACGTATATATATACATATATATATATATATATATATATATATATATATATATATATATATATAATATATATATATACATATACATATACATATATATATATATATATATATATATATATATATATATATATATATATATATATATGTATACACACACACACACATATATATAATGTACGTATGTATGTGTGTCTCACGCACATACACACATATACTCAAATAAAACAAAGTTTTCTAATCATTTGAGACATGTTATTCTTACAAATTTTTAAGATAATTAATACTTTTTTAAATGTCACAATTAATTAATGATATTTTCAAAATTAAGAAAAAAAATTTCTCTAATAATTACGAAAAAGAATATCAATTGGATTTGCATGTCATTATGTGACATCTTTCTCAAATAATTATGAAAAAGAATATCACTTATATTAGGAACAATGCATTAATTAGGAGAGTATTGTCTTTCTAATATTGTTATATTCATATAATATCACATTAGCTCCAATATCTCAGAAAATATATACTGTTCCTATAATAATTTCTAATAATTATGGAGAAGAATGTCATTTAGATTTTTCTATCAATATATGGGGCTAATATTTTTCATAATTTACTAACTGATAATGTCAAGTAGCTAATATTATTTATTTTTTCCTTTTTTTTGAACATAAATATGAAATATTAGAGATGCTAAACACAGTATGATGACGATTACAGCTCCTAGATATACAAAATAATACTACTTCTAGATTACCTTAAAGTACTAAATTGATTTCAATTTGCACATCACAAGAATTCAAGCTAGTGTTAACCAAATTGATTTCAATTTTCGTAACACAAGAGTTCAAGACAATATTAACAATTTTTAGGTGGCAAGATTATTCTCCGAAATACATATTCTTATTATGGTATATTATCTTAAAACGTGATGCTGTAGATAAGCTGATTCATTAGTTTCTTACATCAATTATATGTCCCCGTATTTCTGTATTGATTTTGATAAAAATTTTGAAAGTATTTGCTTTAAAATCGCAATCAATTTTGTTTATAAATATAATTAGTACTATTTTTAAAAAAGTACACACTGATAAAATGGATTTCGATTAGGATAATTGACATAAAGATTTTCACTATTACTTTAAAAATAAAATAAATATAAATAAGTAATAATACATATATTTATAATTAGACTTGGCAAAAATTGACCCGACCCGAAAACTCGATCCGAACCTGCCTGAAAATTTTGGATTTTGAACACAATCTTCTCAACCCGAACCCGAAAAATCCGCGAATTAGCAGGCAAACGTGACCCGAACCTGCCCTCTTCACCGGAACACTATATCCTTAGTTTTTGATTTTTTTTTAAATTTATACTCTTAATAATAATGGTTAGTCATTTTAATCGAATAGTTTAAAAGACATTACATTACTATTGCATCTATTTACAAATTAAGCAATAATAACCTTAGTTTTTCTTCTCCATTATCTGAAAATAATATCGTACACAACTTTTAAATGGAAAAAACATTAAAAATGAATATAAAATTGTATGAAATAACTATCTAATCTTTTAAAAAAAGTTAATTTAAAAGAAGACAAGCATTAAGATGCACAAGTCATACTATTATATACTTAGTTAAACAAATATGTCTAATTATTTTTCAAATTAATTAATTTGTAATAATTTAAATTTTTGATGTCATAATTGTAAGATAATATCTTGTACTTTTTTTATTCAATTTTATTTAGTTTTCATTCCAACTAGTCTTGAACTATGATGTTAGTGGTAGGAAAATGGCTAGCTATATTAGTATTGAGGTCAATCCATTAATAAAGTTTTACCTGATTTGACATTAGTAGCTTAGTTAACCAAAATATTAAATTATTAAATAGGTTATCAGCAGTCAAACTGCTACAATCTATTAAAATATCCTAGATGTGCGGGCCCATAAATAGCCGACCCGCTATTGACCTTCTTTCAATGTACGGGTTGATCTACTCAAAACCAACTGAGGCTTGATTCCCTGCCCGCTGATACAAGATGTTCATATATTATAATAAAAAGTTTGAATATTTTTAATATTCATTTGAGAAGTTACAACTATTATACCTTTTCATTAAATACTGACAATTTTGAGTAATCATTCTGCAAAATTTTTGATTTTGAAAAAAGAAAAATAACTCACAGAAAAGGCACTCTAGACCCGTTGGGTTGATCCGAAACCCGTAAAATCGAAAAATACCCGCCTGTATTTTACCTAAATACGAAATACACCTGATCTATATTTTATCCTAACCCGAATACACTCAATCTATATTTAATCCATACGTCCGCATTAACAGGTCTACTTATAATTATAACGAAAACAACCAACAACAAAGGCTGTGATACACGTGCTCCTGCTTTCTGGCCGCTATTTGCCTCCCTTTTCTTTTTGGAGAGGGGAGACAATGCTCGTCTTATTTGGTGACTACATATTGGATTGTCTATGTATAATTTCTCAATCTTTTGAGCATGACAAAAATTTTGCTTGTGGTTTGTAAGAATGCCTATCCGGCTAGACCCCCGGTGTTGTGATAAAGGCAGTAAAACATGGCACTGGACCTTTAGATATATAAGAGTTGTAACAGAATGAATGATTTTTTTTTGGGTAGTGATATATGTCTTGTTACAAGGCACTCTTAAATGTCTTGCCTTATCATAAATTAGTATATTTTATAATTTAAAATTACAAATTTTTCAATAATTATAATTAATTATGAATTATTAATCTTAAATATTCTTCGACTATGCTGATAAAGTATTAAATAATACCCTAATCGTATTAACCGTATTTGCGAGTATATATAATACAAGTATTTTTAGAAATGTAACAAATTATGGATAAAAAGATGATTTATACAATTTATAAGTTATAATATGCTTCCACAATTGGATCATACCGTTTTTTTAATTTAAAAGCATGCTAGTATGATTTTTTAAATTAAAACAAGACACTTATGAAGTGTCTTGCAGCAAAATTTTAGTATTTTGCTTTTTCTTTTGGTGTAAACGAGGGTGCCTTGCCAAGACCCCTAAAATTACTGAATAATTTGGTTTTATCCATCATAAATCAAGTATCAACTTAATTAAAATTGACCCAAATCTAAAATTACTGAATTAAATCTAATGTTATTGACTCAATTATTATCCCATTTGAAATTAATGCGACTTTAAACTAGAATAATTTATTTATCCATACATGAAAAAAGCATTTAAGTTCAAAAAAATAGGCCGTTCCCACTGACCTCACAGGAGCTCATCAAACCAAAAATGAATAACAGATATTTGAATGTCTATTGAATTCTGTTGGGAGAGGGAAAAATAAAAACATAAATTAATCTCAAGCTCTCAACTAGACATGAGTAGTTGTTGCTTAGCCATCTTTTGTCAGTTTCGCTTTATGATCTTTCTCCTACTTTATTTATCTCCTCCCTGCCTTCATATATTTACTAAACTGGTGCGCACAGTCCCTGAAGGATCTCTCTTCAAGTGAGCTCTCACTTTGCCATTCCTCACTAGCTACTTGAGCAAAATTCCTCCTTCCTTTCATAACCCCTAAACTAAAGATGGCAGCACCACCTGATAGCAACCCAGGACCTTTAAAATACCAGGTATCTGCTGTATGTATATGTACACACGTGGTTTTTAAGTTAGTTCTTGATTATGATCCCTGATTTGTTGCTTCTCTTGGTTGCTTGTTTATGTAGTATATCCTAACCTTTGTTGTTTTGCAGACATGGACCCTGAGAGTTCCAATCCATTGTGAAGGTTGCAGGAAAAAAGTGAAGAAAATCCTACAAAACATTGATGGTACGTAAATCAATCTTTATTTCCTTCATTCTTGAGTATTTCATATGTGAATACACGTTGGCTGGCTCTATCTTACTCGTACTCATCATTTCACGTTTAAGTGCTTGTCTGAGGTTGTTACGCCCTCCTAATAACACAGTTTAGACCCTTGTGTATTAGTGAAGAGCCCTCAACGTTTCTGAAATAATGGTCGAATCTGGTCCCGCTATGTTTCGAGTACGCGACTCTTCGACGTGGTCGAGTATTTTTGACACATGGGTATTTCAATGTTTGGGTTTGCGTTGGGTATTCAATATTTTAACATGAGTGACAAATTTTTGATAAACTGTCTGAATTCGAGGTCTAGAATTATGCCTTGTTATTCATTGTCGATCCAACACGGGTGTGGTCAAGTCTCACCAAAAAATTTGTTGCGTCTATTTTGCTTGGATCTTTTCATTCACCTTACATACCTCTTATCAGCTATTTGAAACTCTGTTTTTAGCAGGAGTACCCCTGTCAACCTACCATTTCAACCTGGAGTGGCATGAATTTGTCATAAAATGGGTTGAATCCAACAGGTAGCTAGACACATGTTGGCTGCTTAAATCTCCACATATATAGTGAGGACCAAGTCAGAGTAACATTGTACTTGTTATAAAGTATGAACAAATTGACAAATACACACAGATTTAACGTGGTTCACTAACAATGTGTTAGCTACGTCCACAGGCAGAAGAGAGGGATAGTTTTATTCATCCAATGATATGAGAGTACAGGGATACGCATTACATATACAGGGTTTCGGTTTTAGAGTTAACCCTAACCCATACATTACGTACGCCGTCAGTTTCAGGGGCGTTGCCCCCGAACCCCTATGTCTGCGAAGGGGGCTAAAGAAAACAGATTTAAGGCATTCTAACAGTACTAAACTTGCGTGACATGCAGGTGTGTATGAGCTACTAATTCTTTTGTCTCACTTTGGTATGTTCTGATTCTGCAGGCGTGTATATGACAACAATCGACTCTCAGCAGCACAAGGTGACAGTGACGGGCAATATAGAAGCCGAGACCTTGATCAAGAGGTTGTCGAAATCGGGCAAGCCCGCACAGTTATGGCCAGAAAAGAAGGAGAAGCCACAAGAGCCATCAAAGAATGACAAGAAAGAAGGTGCTGAAGCCACCAAAAAAGATAGTCAGAAAGATGATAAAAGTAGTGAGAAAGAAAACTCAAAGGTGCCGACAAATGACGCTTGCCAAAAACCTGAAAATAGTTCAGCTGATAAGCCTGACAAATCTGCACCAGAAACTCCCAATACAGCTGTTGAACATGCACCTCCTGTTGACGGTGGTAAACCTCCACAAATCGATCAAACCGGAGAGAGCGGTGGTGATACTGGCAGTGAAGGGAAGAAAAATAACGGTAAAGGAAAACCTGGAAATGACAAAAATGCCATTGGACTAGCACCAACACCAGTTCCTGCGCTTGCACCAGCACCATCAGAACTTGCACCAGAACCAGCAGCAGCACCAACACCATATCATGCACCAGCACCGGCTGAGGCTGACCCACCGGCAATGCCTCCTATGGACCCTGGCATGACAACCCCAGTGAGGGCAGGACCTCTAAGTGATATCAGACCGATGAATCAGCTAGGCTACCCACATCCTGGACCCAGGGGCAATGGAGGGCCTATGAATCAACCTCCAGGCTTCCCACATCTTGTGCCTGTCAACAATGTTGGGCCCATGAGTCAGCACGGGCACCCACATTTCAGGCCTTTGAACAATTTTGGGCCCATGGGTCACCAGGGTTACTTGTATCCACCGCCCTATCACTGGCCTCCAATGGTTGGAGTTAGTTATAGTATGGCACAACCCAGCTCGATTGCATCATATTTTGCCCCACCGTCATATGATCAGTATCCCATGTATCCACAGCATCCGATGATGTATGTCCCACCTCCTCCACCACCACGCCCAATTGAAGATGTATATGATGATTATCGTGATTATGAGGATAATTCAAGTCAGTGTCGGCTAATGTAGCAGCATTACCCTATAATAGAATAGTTAACTCTATGATTAAGAGTGGAGTGTATATCAAAAAATAAAACGAAACAAAATTAGGCCTTATGTTTGTAGGTGGATGTCATCTTTTTTTTCCCTATTGAGAAAAGGAAAAGGTAAATCATGCATTTATTTGATAGTTTGCTTAATGAGAAGGTGTATTTGGCCGCTAGGCTTTTAAGTTAGCCTTTTGCAAGAGTAATTGCTTGGCTGAGTGGATGTTTCACTTTTCCTTCTCAGTCTGACGTGTCTCTTTGTTAATTCTGAGGTGTAAAGAAATCTTTTTTTCAGTCTTTGATAAATTTTCTTTCTTTGTGTGTTTTGCACCGTCTTTTTGTGTTGAAAGTCTTCCTTTCGTTTCTCGTATAAGCTGTTTGATTTGCTACAAACTGATGAATTCTGGTTAAAAGTTGCTTTTAACGAAGCCAAACACAAATCTTTTTGTAGGACAGGGAGGGTAAGCAAAGGTCGGGCTGCGTTATAGCTGGATGCCACCAGAAAATAAACAACTGGCGAATTGCAAAAGCTTTAAAAAGATATGTTGGAACTCCTTTTGTTGAGTTCAAATCAATGAGTTTTATTTTTACTTCAACCCGAGCCACTTCATTTTGTTTTGTTTGTCTTCATATGTTTTTTTATTTTAATTTACTAGTTCGGAACCATACTTTATGCGGTGCATGTGAAAATAAACATTTTGAACATATATGTTGTGCAGACTAATGACCATTGCAGGCATACTTTTATTATAATTTTAGACTTCATACACATTTCTCATGTCGGGTCTTCAAAACAAGTACATGGAAATACCATCACAAAAATCACATCAAAAAAATTGAGGGGAAAAAAAAGAGTTTTGGGGAAAAAAAAATAGAGAAGAAAAATTTGTTTCAAGAGATGAGTGGAGTGGGTCTTCAAAATCCTCGCACTTGATTTACCAATCCTCGAGCCAAGGTAAAGACAGAGCAAACTAAGTCCCGTAGACTCATAATTTGATCAAATTCAGCCCTTCCATCCAACTTAGTTTATTTCTCTGTAAACTCCAAACCAAAATTGAATTAAGTAACGAAACTAGATTATAAATTACAGGAATGTCAACCTAAAAAAAACACCTTAATGAAAAAATAATAAAAATACCCCTTAACGACAACATAATAAACCAGATTACCAAAACCGTGATTTTCAAAGTCCACCCGGAAACATGTGAAAATTAAATCCAAGTTAAAATAAACTATAAAAACTTTAAATTTAGGCGAACAAAACCTTTTAAAATCAAAACCCATAAATTTGTGGATGATACCTAAAGTATGAAAATTACAGAACCTAATTTCAGAAGTGGTAGCACCAAAATTGCAATTGAATACATTTGAAGTGGACAAACTTGAATGTTGACAGAATTGGAGTAGAACTCTCAAAATCGAAAAGGCACGTGCAGATACAAATACGAAAATTAGGAAACATAATTAAATGGGGAAAGACAACTGAAGAAAAATGCCTTAGATTCTTGAAAAATGAAGTGAGACTTTAGATCTGCAAATATGGACACAAAGAGAGAGGAAATATGAGCGGTGAAAAATGGCAGTTTGAGCGATAGGTAATTACTTTAACTGAAGTGAGAGAGAGAGAGAAAAGTGTGAACGTGGGGAGACAGAGGGTATAAGTTTAAGAAATTAACTGAAAATACAGAAAGAGAGGGAGAGATTAAAGCGAACATGGGGGGAGAAAGAGGGTGTGAATTTAAGAAATTAACTTGAGAGAGAGAGAGAGAATAGTGTGAACGTGGGGAGAGAGAGGATATGAGTTTAAGAAATTGAGAGAGGATGTCAGTTTAAGAAATTAACCTCAGAGAGAGAGAAAGAGTGGTGTGAACATGGATACAAAGAGGGTGTGAATTGATTTTAAATTTTAAATTTGAAAAAAACGATAAAAAGCGGGAATGAATCACAATTCACGGATGACTATTTGATGGTCTCCCAACCATTCACATATATTTGCATTTATGGTATAAAGATTTGAAGCCTCTATAACTTTTGGCTTGATTTTTTATTTTACTTTTTTGGGCCTAGATTAGTTACAAATAATCATGATAGAACGAGATATGAGTGTAAGCATTAAAAAATTATTTGTGCCACATTAAAATTAAAGTTGTTGTTGTGATTGGCCTAACCCTTTTAATTAATTTAATCAAGCCCAAAGACTTACAAGTCAAGACCAAAGGACTCACAAGTCAAGCCCAAAGATAAAGCCCAGATGACTCCTAAGTCCTGACTCAGTCAAAGTTTGAGTCAAAGCCCAAACTAAGGCTCAAGATGTCTACTATGTTAAGTCACGACCTAAAGCACGAACGAAGTCATGGTGCGGTGAAAGTCAAAGTCAAAGGTCAAGGTCAAAGACCTACATCGGCTTACAAGTCAAACGTCAAAAACCGACTCTCAAGTCACAGTCAAGTCGATGCTCAGTATAAGGCCGGAAGACTACCAAGTCGAGGTCAAAGTCAAAACAAACAAAAGTTAAAGCAGTCTAGGGTAAAGTCTGATTGAAAGGCCCAAAACCTAGGTCAAAACCCAAAACCTAAGTTAAGGCCTGTCTTGACTTTCAAATGGGAGGCTTTTCTATAAATAGCCCCCTACCCCATGATTCAAGGGTTGAAAAATCAATCCTTGAAAGAGAGAGAATCAGAGGATTGTATTCATAGAGATTGTACCCAATTCAAATCAATTGAATTCTATAAAAATTCAATCTTTGTAATTTGTGATTACAAATTTGGCACGCCCGGTGGGACAACTCTATCTCTCATCTCTTTCTCTTAAAGATCAAGACTTTCAAGTCACAAGCACATCATCTTCAATGGAAATATGGCTACAAAGAATATCGCCGCGTAAGCTTCGAAGAAGAAGAACACGGGATCTTTCTCTCTTAGATTTTGTGAAGCGAGTGTCACTTTTAGCAAGTGCGCTCATACAATGAAGACCAGGAGCATGGCAAAAGCTGCTCCGTCGGCCGCTGCTAGGCAGATTGTGTCATCCCTATTCAAATTCCAAGGCTCAAAGACGCAACATAAGGCGTCGTCTTGGGTGGATGAAATTCAAAAACTTAGCCATGAATCTCCAGTCTACGAGGTTGAAGACTACTGTAGTAGTGACTCCTGTGTGCTCTCGCCAAAGGGGGTGTGCATGTTAGAGATTGACGCTGACTCTTCTGACACTGCCATCATGCCAGTCATGATGACAGGAGCTGCTAACCTTGAAGAGCAGCTGGCGAGTATGAAGGCTAACCTTAGATAGACTCTCTAAAGAGAGTGCAGAGAAGAACGCCTAAATCAAGCGCCAGAACGACCAGATTGTTGAACTAACAAAGAGGCTGGAAAAGAAGTTCTCCGAAGCTTCTAACAAGGGTTCGGGTGCTGAAGACTCTGACAAAGAGTTACATCACAGCGAGGAATCTGACAATGACGGCAAAGTTAAGAAGGACTGCTCCTTAGGCTTAATGTTGGTTGAGCAGATTTAGAGTTTGATAGCGAGCGCAGTCAAGGCTCAGCTAGGAGGAGGGTCTCACAAGACCCACTTGTACACAAAGTCCTGTACAAAGAGGATTGATGTGCTGCGCATGCCCCATGGCTATCAGCCTCCCAAGTTTAACCAGTTCGATGGCAAGGGCAACCCCAAACAGCATGTCGCACACTTCATTGAGACGTGCAGTAATGCTGGCACAGAGGGAGACCGACTGGTGAAGCAGTTTGTCCGTACTCTAAAAGGGATTGCGTTCGACTGGTGCATAGACTTGGAGCCCAAGTCCATTGGTAGCTGGCAACAAATGGAGCAGGAGTTCCTAAATTGGTTCTACAACACTTAACGCATTGCTAGCATGACATAGCTAACAAACACCAAACAATGGAAGGACGAACCAGTGCTTGATTATATCAATCACTGGAGATCCCTTAGTCTCAAGTGCAAAGACTGTCTGTCAGAGGCTTCAGCTATTGAAATGTTTATGCAGGGCATGGGATGGGATTTACTGTATGTCTTGTAAATGAGTAAGCCAAGGACTTTCCAGGAATTAGCAACGAAGGCTCATGATATGGAGATGACAATTGCAAATCGCTGTGGCAAGTCTTCTTCCCTACCTGACTCTAGAAAGGACAAGGGCGAATTCAAGAAAAATTCCAAGTCCTCAAAGTCCTCAAACAAAGAATCCATGTCTACTTTAACCGGGGAGCCAGTTCGAATATCTGGAAAGCCTAAGTATGAAAACAAGAAAAGTGAATTCCCCAAGGATGCTGGGAAGAAGCGTCCTACATTGAAGGAATTGCAGGAGAAGAAATACCCCTTTCCTGACTCAGACTTGTCAGGAATGCTTGACGATCTCCTTCAAAATGGAGTTATTGAGCTCCCAAATCCAAAATGCCCAGAAGAAGCTAGAAGAGTTACCGACCCAAAATATTGTCAGTATCATAGGGTGGTTAGTCACCCTCTTGAGAGCGTATTATGCAACTTGCCAGGGATAAGAAGATAATATTTGATTTGGACGACACTGCTGAGATAAATCATATCTCCACTTAGTTGGAGTGTTCCTCATCGCCCTGGAAGCCAAAGCATACTTAACCTCGTGGTAGAGTAAACACTAAATTGATTTCCTTTCTTTGAGAGAAATTAGTTACAATTCAATTTGGAAGTTTGGAGCTTGTGGTGGTTCCAATTGAATCTAAAGGATCATTGACAGAGACTGATCCTTTTGTGGATGCCTCTGATAAGGCTGATGCTGATGAAGAGGGATGGACTCTTGTTACTCGCCGGACACCAAGGAAGCAAAGCCAAGCGCAATCGCCACCTCTCCACAGCAGGAAGAGACAAGGAAGAAAGAAGAACCCTCACCACTCAAAAGAAAGGGAGAAGTCTAAGAACGTCAAAGGGTATGAAATTCTGCCTATTGATCTCCTTGAGCAGGAATCGCTTGTCCCTGTCACACTCGAAGAGTTTTTTCCAACAGGCTTCTTTGAGAAAGTTACAACCAACATGACCTCATGTTCTGAACTCGAAGAAGAGGAAGACGAAGGAAGTGACGGACAAGAAGAGTCTCCTTAAGTAGCTGATAAGACCTTAACTCTCTTGGAAGCTTTGCCATCTCGTATGGGCTGGGGGCAAATCTTTTGTTGCCTGATGAGATGCGCCAACATGTTGTTGCTGCCTTACAACACCCAGAATTTTACGTTGATAAAATCAAGGATGTGGGAGTATCAACAAAAGGTCTTGTTCAATGTGCCTTTTGCAATACTGCAGTCACTTTCACTAACGATGATTTGCTGTTGGGATCCAAACCCCATAATCGTCCTTTGTTTGTGACTGGTTATATTAGGGAGCAAAAAGTCAGGTGTATTCTCGTGGATGGAGGGTCAGCTGTCAACATCATGCCCAAGTCTACAATGAATGACTTAGGTATCATAGTGGAAGAACTGTCTAAGAGCCCAATGATGATTCAAGGCTTTAACCTTGAAGGCCAGTGTGCAGTCGGCATGATTCGCATTGAACTAATAATTGGAGATTTAAGAACATCTTCCATCTTCCATGTAATCGATGCCAAGACTTCCTACAAGTTATTACTTGGGCGACCATGACTTCATGAGCATGGGATAGTGGCCTCTACTTTACACCAATGCCTCAAGTATTAATGTGATGGGGAGAAGAAAATAAATAGGGATGTGAAGCCATTCACTAAGGCTGAATCTCATTTTGCCAATGCAAGGTTCTTTGAAGAAGGTGTTGCACCTAAAGAAACTATACCGTCAACCATTTTTTCTGCAGGCAAAGGTGTCGCAAAAAAGGCCCCTCGAATAACAAAAGATGACCCTTCTAAGCAACAACTCGAGAAAGAAGTAAGCAAGCAAGGTAGCACCACTTCTCGTGTTGACCAGGTCACTAAACAAGCTGCCGCTTCAATGGGATCAATACCGCCAATTTTAAGGTACATACCTAGGTCTCGCCACAAGGAGGGAGAATCGCTCTTTGGCGAGTGCACGGACCATAGTAATGAGACCAAAGCTACTAAGGGTGATGCAGCTAGTGTAACTTCTCCAGAAGGGAGTGTAACGGCTCCAACCCTTAAGATGTGGCAAGCTAAGGTGAGTCGGCCCCCTATTCTGGGGTTTGTCGTCTCTTCTAAGGACAATGATGATTTGCCAAGCCTGCGGACTAAAGAAGGATTTGATTCCAGTGCCTATAAACTCATGGAAAAGGCTAGCTATGACTTTCAAAACCCAGCTACCTTAGGGAAGGTAGTCAAGGTCAAGCCTCATGGACTTAATGAAACTCAGAAAACATCTAAGAGCAGGGAGGCTCAGTACGCATCTCACAAGTTGGATTGGGTTTCACGCAATCGCAGCCAGTCAGAATCTCGGGGCGACGAAAGGATAAGAAGGTGGCAACTCAACACATCTCAGCTGAAGAGGTGGATGAGAGTGAAGAGGAAATAGCTTCACCTAAACCAAAACCCTTTATGTTTGATAGGCTACAATCGCCCGCTCCGGGAAAATGTTCATCAGTGTTCACCCAAATAGGGAAAAGGGAAAGGCCGAAAAATCTCTATTTTTAACAGAATCAAAGACATTCTCCAGCCAAGGCATTCATTATTTGCCAGGATAAAAACTGGTGAAGATTCTTCAAGCTCACGGCTTTAACAGGAGAAAAGTTCTGTGTTTAGCCGCCTAGGAGTGATAAATGAAGTTCAGAGCTCTATCCCTTCTCGTATGAAACATTTTTTTAGCTTGGATGTGAAGACAGACGGTTCATTAAGAGTAAAGAGGCGTACTGTGATCTTCACGGGCCAGCAAAATAACTTTAACTCTAGTAATGAGATAGAGGAAGAAGAAGTTGTTCCTTCCAATCATATCATAGCCCATGAATGTGATGACTCAGATTCAGAGATAGAGCTCGCTGAAACTCCTGAGACTTTCGAAGATGGGGGGCAAGCTACAGTTGATGAGTTAAAAGAGTTGAATCTTGGGACCAATGAGGAGCCTCATCCTATCTACGTAAGCTCATCACTTGCACTCAAGGAGGAAAAACAGTACTTGGAACTCCTGTCTGAGTATAAGGACGTATTTGCCTGGAGCTATAAAGAAATGCCCGCGTTGGATCCAAAGGTCACAGTTCATCGCCTATCCATCAAAAAGGGTATTTCTCCTAAGAGGCAACCTCTGCGATGTTTTCACCCGGAGTTGGTATCGAAAATTGAAAAAGAGGTCAACAAACTCATAAAGGCAGGATTCATTCGCGAGGTCAAATACCCAACGTGGATAGCAAACATCATGCCTGTCAGGAAGAAAAATGGGCAACTTCGTATTTATGTTGACTTTAGGGATCTTAACGACGCTTGTCCAAAAGATGATTTCCCGTTGCCTGTCACGAAACTCATGATCAACTCAACTACAGGGGATGAAGCACTGTCGTTTATGGATTGTACCGCAGGATACTATCAGATTCTGATGGCACCAGAGGATCAAGAGGCCACAGCTTTCCACACACCTAAAGACATTTTTTGCTAGAAGGTGATGCCCTTTGGACTTAAGAATGCAGGAGCAACTTACCAAAGGGCAATGCAAATAATTTTCGACGATATGCTTCACAAAAACGTTGAGTGTTACGTCGATGATTTGGTGGTCAAGTCCAAGAAGAGGGCAGACCACTTGCAAGATCTTCGTCTAATCTTTGAGCGATTAAGGAGATGCCAATTGAAGATGAACCCACTCAAGTGCGTATTTGGTGTCACCTCCAGGAAATTCTTAGGCTTCCTCGTCCACCATCGGGGAATTGAGATCGACCAATCGAAGATCAAGGCAATTCAAGAAATGCCTAAGCCAAAGAACCTCAGAGAGCTTCGTGGACTTCAGGGTCGCTTGGCATATATCCAAAGATTCATCTCAAATCTTGTAGGACGTTGCCACCCCTTTAGCCACCTTATGAAAAAAGGAGTACCGTTTGAATGGGACGACTCATGTCGAATGACTTTTAAAAAAATAAAGGAATATTTGTCCCATCCTCTGGTGTCGGGGGCACCTATCCCTGACGAACCTCTTCAACTATACATTGCAGCTCGGGAACAATCCTTAGGAGCATTATGTGTACAGGAAAACGAGGAAGGGAAAGAAGTCACCTTGTACTACTTAAGTCGTACATTGGTTGGCGCTGAATTGAAGTACTCCCCCATTGAAAAGATGCGCTTATCGCTCATCTTTGTCGTCCAGAAACTCAAGCATTACATGCAAGCTTATACCGTGCAAGTGATTTCCAAAGCTGATCCTATCAAGTACATCTTGTTTAGGCCAATCTTAAATGAGCGACTGGCAAAATGGGCTGTTATCTTAAAACAGTACAACCTTATCTATGTACCCCAAAAAGCGGTTAAGGGACAAGCGTTGGCAGATTTCTTAGCAGATCATCCCATTTTCGATGATTGGGAGCTAAATGATGATTTTCCAGGAGAAGACGTGCTTTATATTGATATCCTCCCTCCCTGGGAAAGGTATTTTGATGGTGCGGCTAGGCGTGATGGCGCTGGTGCAGGAGTGGTCTTCGTTTCCCCTGAAAACCACATTCTCCCGTATTCATTTGTACTTACTCAGTTATGCTCTAACAATGTGGTGGAATACCAAGCTCTTAGCTTGTGTCTTAATATGGCCATTGAGATGGGGATCACCGACCTCAACGTATATGGTGACTCATAGTTGGTCATCAATCAACTACTTGACCAATACGAGGTTAAGAAGGAGGACCTTATCCCGTATCACAGGCAGGCATTATGCCTGCTAAATAAGTTGGAGATAGTCAAGTTAGAGCATGTGCCAAGGAGTGCCAACAAGATGGCTGATGCACTAGCAAGCCTCGCAGCCACTTTGGCACTGGGTGCAGAAGAAGGAATGACAATTCCAGCATGTGGCTGCTGGTTGTTTCACCTGATGATGAAGACTCAGCAGAAGACGTCATATGTGTCCTTGAAATAGATACAGAAGACTGGCGCCAATCTATAATTGAGTCCTTAGAGCACGGAAAACTTCCTAGTGACTTAAGGCATAAGACAGAAATACAGCAGAGAGCCCTGAGCTTCCTTTACTACAACGGAACGCTCTATCGACATTCTTTTCTTGGCCTTTGGTTACGGTGTTTGGACCTGGAAGAGGCGAAGCAAGCGATGGCAGAAGCTCCTTTAGGTGTGTGTGGAGCACACCAATTAAGGCCTAGGCTACATGATCGCATTAAAAGGATGGGTTACTACTGGCCCACTATGGTGCAAGATTGCATGGATTACGCAAAGAGGTGTGATCCAGTTCCATGCTAACTTCATACATCAGCCCCCAGAACCTCTTCACCCAACGATTGCATCCTGGCCATTTGAAGCATGGGGCCTTGATGTCGTTGGACCAATCACGCCTAAATCGTCGGCTGGTCACTCCTATATCTTGGCTGCCACTTATTACTTCTCTAAATGGGCGGAAGCAATTCCACTTAGGGAGGTTAAAAAAGAAAATTTGGTCGACTTCATAAGGACGCACATTATTTATCGATATGGTGTGCCGAGGTACATTATCACGGATAATGGTAAGCCCTTCGTCAATAGCCTGTTGGCCAGCCTATGTGAGAAGTTTAAGTTTGCCCAGCATAAGTATTCTATGTACCATGCCCCTGCAAACGGCCTGGCAGAAGCCTTTAATAAAACACTTTGCAACTTACTAAAAAAAGTTGCCACAAAGTTTAAAAGAGATTGGGACGACAGACTAGGGGAGGCTCTTTGGGCATACCGAACCACATATAAGACGCTGACACAATCGACTCCCTTTGCTCTGGTGTATGGAGTTGAAGTCGTACTGCCATTAAAGCTCGAAATCCCGTCGCTGCGCATCGCCATACAAGAAGGTTTGACGGAAGACGAAAGTCACAAGCTTCGCTTAGCGGAGCTGGAGGCCCTTGATGAGAAGAGACTTCAAGCACAACAGAAGCTAGAATGCTATCAAGCTCGCTTAGCAAGAGCTTTCAATAGAAAGGTTCGGCCGCACTCGTTTCAAGTTGGGGATCAAGTGCTTGCGCTGAAAAGGCCAATCATCATGACCCATAAGACAAGAAGCAAATTCGATCCGAAATGGGAAGGACCTTATGTTGTCTACGAGGTGTACTCAAATGGCGCCTATAAGATAGTAGATGGATAAGGGGTTTGCGTAGGACCCATAAATGGTAAGTTCTTGAAGCGTTGTTACCCTTGATATAGGATATTGTAAAGCTCCTAAGTAAGAGCCTAAACTGCTTGTTCTTTAAAGATAAATTCCATTGTAATACTCCTGACCCACAAGAGTATAAATTTTGTACGACAAAACAAATATATACAAAATTTATTTTGTTGAACTGCGTGATGACTTGATCTTATTGGGAATTCCAATGTTTTCATAAGTACGTAGGCAGCTTGGTAAATCAAATACTAAGTTCAGTCAAACATAATAAAAGAGAGACAGTAGGGTGGAGATCAAATTTCATATAAAGGAGGACACAAAATCTATTACAAATATTTATTACAAAAAAAAAAAAAGAAGAAAAGATAAGTTGAGCAAAACATCAATCGGTGTCCATCCAAGTGTCGGGATTAAGCGAGGACTGCAGTGCTAGCATAATCTGTTCATGCCTCTTCAACTCCTTAGCATCATCAGAAGAAAGAGTGGGTACCATTTCAAGGTCGGTAAGAGTTTTGGATCTCATATTAACTTCTAGCTCAGTTGCCTTCAATAGGGAAGATTGGACCTGGACGTCGCCCTGAAGCTGGCGCTCCTTTTCCCGGGCAAGGCGAAGCGCGTTCTCCAAGTCAACAATCCTCTGTGTCACCTCTTTGAGTTTCTCCATCACAGCACCAAGATCTGCACGCGCAATGGCAAGGCGCGAGTGCGCAAGATCGACCTGCTCGGTGCACAACGCCTTCTCCTTCGCCACATCATCTGGGTGATGGCATGAAGAAGTTGCTTTCTTTAATAATAAGAAGGCTGACATGGTGCTCCCATAATCCTCCACCTTCTTCTTCAAAGGGGTCTGGTCTCCACAAAGTCGCTTAATTCCATCGTAGATCATTGGGGCACTTTGAAGTCTTCCCTCTACTTCTTCAAAGCTTACATTCTTCAGACTGGTCAAATACTCAGACTCCATCACTCGAATGGCGGTGGTGAAAATACTTTGAGAGTCGGGTCCGGGACAGAAGGAAGTAGTGGAGGGAGCAGCTGTACAGGAAAGTTTCCCTCTCGAAGCACCAGGAGTGCCAACATCAGTGTCAGCAGAGCGTGACCCCCTAGTGGCCACCTCAAGCGAGTTAGGTCCATCAACTGAGTGATGACTTTGAGTAGCTGATGCGCGCAAGGCCTCTGTTTCCCTGGAAGCCGAACTCCCAACCTTATGAGGGAATATTTGCTTCCTCACAATCTCAATGTCCTTGCCAATACTTCGGGTCGCCTTGGGGCTAGAAGATTTAACAGCACGGCCAACATCCTCGAGTAACTACTCATCGACGATGGGTGTCGCCTCCTGTACTGAGTCGAACTCCCCAATCTAAATAAAAAGAAAGAAGAGGGTAAGCTTGGAAACATTTCATGCTGGTCAAAACCAAAACAACAAAGCGAAAGAAAATGACAGTAAAAGGTGAGGGAATGGTGCATACGTCATCAAGATTGGCTGGCTCGCCTGAACAGCTCTGGACGTCATCAGAAAAGTCATCTCCAAGGTTGATTCCGGCATCCCTGGGGATCACGGTCTCACGCCTCTTGCACCCCCCATGTCTGAAGTTCACCGAAGACTCTGGCTTGCTGTCACTGTCCAGTGCCAGACCTTGCTTTCTCTCAACAAGGTGAACGTTCGGAGACCCATGAGCGTCATCACCAGACTTTGGGCCCTCAGCATTTAATTCAGCCACGGGATCCTTTCCTTTCTTCCCTTTGACTTTCTTCGATGAGCCAGCCTCTGCATCTTTGTCTTGCCTAGATGAACTTGCTTCCGTACCCTTCTGCAGAACGGAAGCACTGGAACGAAGGTCACTAATGGTCACCTTGGGCCACCAAATCTTGTAAGCTGAAGAGATGTGTTGATTCAAGGCCAAGGAGCGACAGGGAGGAAAGCCCTGAGACGCAGTCCCCAAAAAAAGGAGTCGTTTCCAATATAAAAGGGCATTCTCGTATGACACCTCCCGGGTGCAAGGATCTTCGAGAAGCACTCCAAGGATCCCCTGGTAGAACCCAAATTGCCTGCTGAACTGGTGCAGGTTATAGGGTTTGACATAGAAGGTCGCATCCCAACGAATAGGAAGGAAACCATCTCGAAGAGAGATCAGGTAATCTGACTCATCCGAATCCAAATTTCCATTGTCGATAAAGGTCTCTGATCGGTTCTTCCCCAGCATTAGACAGCCCATATCGGATATTCTGCGCATCATATGTGACCTGGAGTAGTGCACAATCAAAGGGCCCAGAGGGGGAGGTTGCAAGACATGGTGAGTCTTGAAATAAAGGGCAAGCCAACCATGGAGATAGTGCTATGGGAAGAATGACCGTGAATGGAAAGGCTTCGCCGCCGTAGTAAGCCCATTAAGGCCATGGTAAATACTGGCTAGCATAGGGATAGCTAGGCTGAAGGTAGTACCAGACGCCATCAGGCTGGCAGCCTCAAAAGTGTCCGGGCGAATGACTTTCTCCTCAGCCTCTAGAAGTGTAAAAACGCACAGCCATCATGATAGGTACGCTGCCAGATAGGTGCCTTCCCTCCTCTCTTTGGGAACCCCCAAACTTTTGAAGTCTTCTAACTCCTCACGACTCTAGCAAGGATCTTGAGGTTTAATTCAACCACTTGGATTTTGCGTCCTTGTGGGAGTCAAGCTACGCAGGTGACACCGCATTGGTTGGTTGTGAATGAGCTTCTTCTTGCACTAAAAGTCAATCCATACCTTCGCACTGATGCCTTTCTCATAGATAGGCATCTTTTTTAAACGTCTAAAAGTAGCGAATAGAAACTTGCAGGAAGATGGCATAGCCCTCAGGTTTTGCTTTTTCCGGTGCTCAACGGCTTGGAGGCAGGGAATGGTCTCATCGTAGACTTTGCCATTAATTGGGAGTTCACTAAACTTGTGCAAATCCCATAATGAGATAAACATTTCGTCAGATATCGTGTAAAAAGTATCGGTGGTAGGACGCCAACTCTCACAAAAGGCGCGCGATGTATGTATATCGCGACTGTAAGAGTAGAGCGAGGCATACACCGCCTCGTATAAAGCGCACCTTCGCAAGCGTGCTTCAAAATAGGAAAGCACATGCTATGTCCATTCCCAGAACAAAGGAAAGCCAAAGTCGCCATAGAGGATCATGTTCAGGCCTCATCTGGACTGCCTGGATATGATGCGATGCCCAAGCATAGGGAATTCAGTAAAAAGGCTGGATTTGTCATGATATATGCTCTGCAGAAAGTACCCGAAGGAACCATCTTCCCCACCCTTTTCCACTCGGATGGAAAATTTGGAAGGAAAGGATAACGGCTCTATAACAGGCGTCTGATTGGCTTTCGGCCTCCTCAAAGAACAGTAGATTTGGAAGCAGCTGTTTGACCGAGGATTGTCGTTTTCCTTATCCACGACGGAAAGAAGTGGCTTGCCGTCACGCTGAAACTCCTTAAGATATACCATTATAAATCACCTAAGAATAAAATCAAACATAAAGTTAATTCTTTGTCAGGGAAGAAATCAGTAAGCAAAGCAACGTCTAAACAAAATAAATGCTAAAGAAGGGTGAAGCGTGGAGCAAAATCAATCAAAATGTTCGTTGACTGCCGCGCTAGCTGCTCCTCACTGCTCATACCACTTTCGTGCGTATCAGTTCCGTTTAAGGCCCATGGCCAAGCAGTGAACCATGTTAGAAGTGTGGTTCTTCAAGTCTTTATACCACTTTCGTGCGTATCGATTCTGTTCAAGGCCCATGACCAAGCAGCGAACCGTATCGCAAGTGTGGTTCTTCAAGTTTTCATACCACTTTCGTGCATATCAGTTCCGTTCAAGGCCCATGGCCAAGCAGCTAACCGCGTCACAAGTGTGGTTCTTCAAGTCTTCATACCATTTTCGTGCATATCGGTTCCTTTCAAGGCCCATGGTTAAGCAGCAAACCGTGTCGCAAGTGTGGTTCTTCAAGTCTTCATGCCACTTTCGTGCGTATCAGTTCCGTTCAAGGCCCATGGCCAAGCAGTGAACCGTATCGCAAGTGTAGTTCTTCAAGTCTTCATACCATTCTTGTGCGTATCAGTTCCATTCAAGGCCCTTGGACAAGCAGTGAACCGTATCGCAAGTGGTTCTTTAAATAGCTTCTCAACCTGCACAAGCAATAGTACCAAAAAAAAAAAAGAAAAAGAAAAGGGGTCTCGGCATTTAAAAAAAAAATGCAATCTAGCAGCAAGTGAGCATAAGCAACAAAAAAAAAAGTCATTTTTCAGCAAGTGAACATAATGCCGCCATATGCGAAAAATGTGATATTAAATGAATGCGATGTTACAATGACTCAGACAAACGTGAGAAGACTCGTCAGTCTAATAAAAGGGCTTCCTATGGATTTATTTCAGCCAAAGTCGTAACTTTTATTACTCATGGTCAAAAGGTGGCAAGCTCGTCAAGGCACAGCATTGCAAACGTCAAAAATAAGTCAAGTTGTAAACGACCTGCAGTTCAATGAGCATGAAAAAAAATCGTCCTCATTTTTTACACATAATTTGGCTACAAATTCTTAATCCTAAAGATTGGTACTTGGCTTTATGCAAGTTATTCAATCCACAAAAAAAAGGATTTGCCTTTTTACATTCAAAGAAAATCAATGCCAAAGTATGAAAAGCAATAAACAGCAATAAGAGCACCAAGCAACCAATAATGTTGCTTCACCAAAAAAATAAAAAACAAGCAGCCATTGACTATTATCCTGATATAAACATGCAAACAGACAAAATTATTTTTGCAAGCTCCTATTTCAGGCATCGAGGCACTAGACAGTAAACCCTGCAACAGCGACGGCAAAAGTAGAATGCTAGATGGGGAATGTTTGGGAGCTTGTCAGCATGGCAAAAGGCCTAATAAATTTATCCTAGCTCAGGAATATTGCTCAGATTATTGCTCACACAATAGTAGGTCTTTACATTGCATTAAAAGAAAAAAAAAACAAAAGGGGGAGTTGATGGTGCATATCCCCCTCATGACGGCAAACAGAGTTCGAAGGATTCGGCATATTCAGGCCACACAAATAGAGCAAGAAAAAGGGTCAAGTCTAGGTTATTTGATGAAGGCAATGTTAAGACTTAAGAGCTTATTTTTGATCCGGAAAATGTTCTAGCAAACTAGCGCTCGGCAGCAATGGTGAAAACAAAAGAGCTTAGTCCTTAAAAAAAAAAAAAAAACGAAAGGAAAGAGAACAAGGGGAAGGAGGAAAGATGGACAAAGTCTGTACCTTTGGTCAAAAGAGGGTGAAAAGACCAAGCCTTTGGGAGAGCTTCCACCATGAATAGTAGCAGTGGCATCAGCATCAACAGGAATACTCTGGTTTTGGGTTGGGGCGTCGGGGCTAGGGCGTTTGGTTGCCAAAAGGAAGAAGTAGGCCTGTGCAGACAAGGATATGAGCAAGCTCGGGTTGCACAAATATTAGGAGAAATGATGGAGAGTTGAGGCTGTGCGTTGGTGGCTGAAGAAATGAGGAAGAAAGGCAATAGCACCAGGTCACGTGAGGTAGGCGTGTGCTTAAATGAAGTGGGCAGCTGGGTTCAACGGAAGAAGGGGGAAGGGCTTGGTCTACTCAACCAGAAAAGAAGGACATCTCGACCTAGCCCAAGCAAAAAGAGGATGGGAGAAGGGTAGCCTCAGTCACGTGAGTCTCACATGCTCACTAAATGAAATGAGAAGGCCACGCAGGCCGGTCTAAATGAATGAGAAATGGGCAAGCCCAAGCCCACGCATGAACAAAAGGAAAACAAGAAAGAAAAAGGAAGGCCAAATCAAGCCTACTCAGGAAATGCCGGAGCAATATGGGCCAGCCCACATGAAAAAAAAAAAGCGAGCTTGGGCTGGGTTCTGTTCACCATGTCCATGACCTAGTTCCTTTTCCCCAATTATTTGTATAAAAAAAAAATTGGGTTCAATTGTTCAAGTTTCCATACAAAATCAACAAATATATATATGTTGAAGGTGTTCATTGTGAACAAATTATGAATTATAAAAGGAAGTCGAGACTTCAGCCACTCTCCAGCGACAAAAAGTCTTATACGTGACCTTGTTTCGAGGGGGCAATTTGTAGGTATTAAAAAATTATTCGTGCCGTATTAAAATTAAATTAACTTAATTAATTGGGCTAACCCTTTTAATTAATTTAATTAAGCTCAAAGACTCACAAGTCAAGAACAAAAGACTTACAAGTCAAGCCCAAAGATGAAGCCCAGATGACTCCTAAGTCTAGACTCAGTCAAAGTTTGAGTCAAAGCTCAAACCGAGGCTCAAGACGTCTACCAAGTCAAGTCACGGCCTAAAGTTAGAACGAAGTCATGGCGTGGTCAAAGTCAAAATCAAAGTCAAAAGTCAAAGTCAAAGATCTACATTGGCTCACAAGTCAAACGTCAAAAACCGACTCTCAAGTCAAAGTCCGATCAAAGTTCAAGGCGACTTTCAAGTCGATGCTCAGTATAAGGCCGGAAGACTCCCACGTTGAGGTCAAAGTCAAAACAAACAAAAGTCAAAGCAGTCTAGGATAAAGCCTGATTGAAAGGTCCAAAACCTAGGTCGAAGCCCAAAATCTAAGTCAAAGTCTGTCTTGACTTTCAAAGGGGAGACTTTCCTATGAATAGCCCCCTACCCCCATGATTCAAGGGTTGGAAAATCCATCCTTGAAAGAGAGAGAATCAGAGGATTGTATTCATAGATATTGTATCTAATTCAAATCAATTGAATTCTATAAAAATTCAATTTTTGTAATTTATGATTACAATGCGAAAATAAAATTTACGACGTGATATACTTGGAGTTTTAGAGTCTCAGTAATCACTACGTCAAGGCCTCTTTAGTTACTATTAGCTTAATTTAAACGGTAAATGTACGGTTGAAATTTTAAAAGAGGGGAGGGGAAGGGGTGAGTAACAACTAAACCTGATAATTTGTGGCACACAATATACATACATAAAGGTAAGCATTTGAGGTGTTACGTGACTCTGTCGGGGTTGCAGGAAATTAGAAAGAAGTCAACTAGGATTGTAATAAACTGAAGGGGGGAAAAAAAAAAAAAGAGGTTATATGGATGACTACATATAATTTGGGGGAGGTAGAAAATAAAGGTCATGAATAAATCCAAAGGTCGGATTGATGTTTCTGAAGATTTTAAATGTCATATTGATTTTGAACTAATCTTCGACTCTCCTTTTTTTTTTGTTTTTGTTTTGGGAGATCATATTAGACCATCTATTTGGACCAGAGCAGACAGAATAATTTTACGAAGTGAGAAGATAACTACCCTTCAGAATGGATGGATGATTAAAATAACTACTGAGGTCCTGAGTTAAAGTACGGGGGAAAATTCTATGTTCATAAGAAATTAAATTTAAAATATCAAGTTAAAAGACTGACCATTCTAGGGAAGCGATGAGGCTATTTTAATATAGTACCATCTCTTAATGGTCGCTTGATACCCAAATTATATTAACAAGTTAATAATTTCATATGCATATTAATAGTTGAATTACAAAATTATATGTATAATTCTTTAATTATGATTTTATTATGCAGTCTTTTGTTGAGTTATGTTGAACCGTCTTTCTATTCAGGCCAAATTGATGATTTTTTTAAACATTAGTTCAAGTCACTTGATTAACATGTGCTTGTCTTCATTAGGAGAAAATCAAACGTGCAGCCTATTTAGAACTTCAGTTCTAACCATTAAATCAGATCATCAGTTACTATTAGTTCAGTTAAAGTGTTAAATGAAAGGAATAAGATAATTAAGAACATTTCTTTGGACCAACACATATAGAATAGTTCTAACAATTAATATAGTGTCATCTCTTGAAAGTAAGAATATAATTAGACGGAAGATGATTAATAAAATAGCTAATGAGGTCCTGAGGAGTTAAGCATAGAGAAAATTCTATGTATATAAGAACTTCAAATTTAATATATGATTTGAAAGGCTCCTAGTTGGGAAGTAATACAATAATTGTATATATTGGTAGCTTTTTCCTCAAATAAAATCACATGTTTAATTCTCTTTCTGGACATTATTGATTTATTAGAGAGTCTTTTCTATTTTATTAGTGTACCAACAAGTTCTCCAAGCTAACAATTAATAGTGGTAGATTATAACAACTAACAATTTGGTGATCAACCATTCAAATGTAAATTTAGACTGCATCAAGAGGTAAATCAGGTGTTCACTGAAAACTTTTTTATCATCATCCTTTTTTGAAAAAAAAGAATCTCCTTTATGTTTTTTAATGCCAATTTGCACGTTTGCTCATTGGTACTCTCCCCGTGCTAAGGAATCTCTGGTTCTTCATTCAGAAAGACCAAAAAAAAAAAAAGCAATCTCTGGTTGTTGTTTCAATTTTTTTTTTTTTTTTTTTGAGACTCCCTAAAGTATTGGAGCTCCTTGCCAAAAGCATGAGTTCACAATTTATTATTTTTTTTCCCAGTGGATTTGAATATTAAATGTGTGTCTAATACTAATTGATATGGCGTGGATGACTTTTCTTTAAAAATAACTAACATAATTGCTAAAATTTGTATTGTAAGCAACATAAATTTGAATTCCTTGTACACAGATATTCATGCAACTTTATCCACCAACAAAGAAAAAATCAAAAAAAAAAAAAAAACAATGCATAGACCACAAATAACTTACGGGCGAACATTATTGGTCCACAAAACACCCTTGTTACTGCCTCTTGGCCTTGAGCCCCCTTTTCAGACAAATATTTTCTTCATTAATTATCAAAATTTTTTAAGATATCTATATTCCAACATATTAATAAATTTTTGATACTACCGATGAGATCTTAGTTAAGTGATTAAAATTAAGATCATGAGACATTAGGTATCAGGTTCAATTCCCCCCTCCCCATATTATATTATATTGCATTCGTGGCTCATTTGAGCCATAAAAAATAAATAAATTCTTGATACTTAGAAAAGAGTTCTTAACTTTGGAAGTCTTCAGTTTTTGAAAGGTTGTACCTCAATATACATAACACCAATGTCCTAAAATTAAGGAGTCGAACCCAAGTATTTGAATGCAAAAATTTGGATAAGACCGTGTGTAACGCCATGATTAGTCATGGATCAGGACAGTTACCGGAAATAGCTTTTAAGAATTGGCGACTAGCTCCATAAATCATCATGAGTCTTTCCAACATCTTTTGTCCTTACTCACATGCTACCTGGAAGAACTTCCCAGGAAGTCGCCTATCATAAGTCCTTTCCATAGAAGCCACGCTTAACTGTGGAATTACTAAAAGTGAACTTCCGAAAAAGAAAGGGGCACATTTTGGGATATCAATAGTCATTTCAATCCTTTTAGACCATACATAGGGTGCTACAACCACACCTACTTGAAGAGAACAACATCCTTGTTGTGCCTCACAAACCGACCAACTTACATGTCCTCGTGACTAATGGCCCATATCAATATCTTTACCCTAGTAAGTGACTGCATAGGGCTCTCCCATCCACAACTACACTCTAGGTCGGCTCTAATAATATCTGTAATGCCTTATCCCTCCCAGATTGTGGCTGTTACTGAAAATGGCTTTTAAATATTGACAACTAACCCTAAAAATCACCATGAGCCCTTTCCTACATGCTTTTTCCTCGTCGCACGCTACCTGAGAAAATTTCTCATGAGGTCACTTGTCTACTTTTTTTTTTTTGGATTTTGTATAGCACACCCCCTCATGCTCACTCTCGCTCCCTCTGTCACTCTTACTCACCCTCCACATTGCTGCCAACACTACCATTGGCAACCAGGCTACCGTCTTCCCTGCCGCCAGATGCTACTGATTGATCTGTTCCACCATCGTTGCTATTCTCTCTCATCTCTATTTCTCTCTCTTTTTATTTCCTCCCTCTCACATCCTCTTTCCTCACAGCTTGTTGATCCGACGAATACCACTATTGCTGGTTTTCTCCCTCTCTTCTCCTATCTTTATTTATATTTCTTTCCCCTCTTTCCCACTCATACTTGTTGTATTTTTTCCCTCTCTATCTGTGCCCATAGTTAACTCCCCCAAAGCCCACAAAGACATTTTGTCAAAGCCCACAAAGATATTTTGAGTGAAAGCATATTTAAAACTTGATAAAACAAGTTGCTTTTATTATGATGGAATAATTTTATATGTTTTTGATTATGGTTCAATTGATAAAATTGGTCTTGATAATAATATTTTGATTATATTGAAATAATATGAATCTGATTATGCATATCCCACCTTTTTAGGGATGATTACTTAATTTTCTCTAACTAAGATTATGCTTGCCTTGAATTCTGGAAAATAATTACCAAAGAAAATCCTCATGAGAATGGGAAGTAGCCGTTGAGAATATCCATCAGCTCACAAAAAGGAAGCAGCAGTTAAAGGAATATCAAAACAAGCCAAGCAACTGTTGCCACAAAACAGAATCAGTAAAAATAGCAAATGAACGTTGGAAACTAAAAATGGAAGATTTTCAAGGACCCTGAACTGAAGCTCAAGGCCTTGAACTGAAGCTGATTTTAAGGAAAGTCCAACGGCTAGTTCGCAAGAGTTCCTTCAGGACTTGACTATAAGTATAGAGCTGAATGAAGAGTTAAAGTACAAGAAAAAAGCGAGCATTCATTGACATTCTACTTCCTCAAGCATATATTGGCTTTCATTGTGCTTAAAACGTGTTTCCTTTACATTTGAGTTGTATTGTTCAATTTGTATTTGGGTAGGATTATAGAGTTGAAGGGTCAACTCTACCAAGCCTAGTTGAAGAGTTCAACTTCTGACTTGGAACTTAGAGTAAGAGTACTCTAGAGTTGTGTAATTAATCCTCCTAATAAAAGCTTGGGTTAATCCTAGAGTTAGGGAACTCTAGACGGGGATTAAGCCTTTTGAGACCCAACCTCGTTAACAATCGATTGTGTTTTGTTTCGATTTACTTTTCCGCATTTACATTTCGATTGTTTAGCAACCTTGATCATCACCCTATTCACCCCCCTCTAGGATGATCTTGTAGCCTTTGATTCTTCAATTGGTATCAGAGCTAGACCCACTATGTTTTGACTTTACCGTCAAGTGGGAAACGATCATGGCCACCACCGGAGAAGGCTATTATGATCAAGGTCGTTCTATCACTAGACCACCTTTAGTTAGAGGCACTAATTTTTCTTATTGAAAAAACTTGATACAGATTTTTATCAAAACTGAAGACTATGAATTGTGGAACATTGTAACCAAGGGACCATATGTTCCAGTGACAATCATTGATGGAAAAAGTCAGCCGAAGACCAAGGAACAATATACACAGGAGGACTTTGCAAAACTCTTTGAGAACTTTAAAGCTATGAACATTTTATATTGTGGTCTTGATGCCAATGAATATAACTGTCTTTGTTCTTGTGAAACAGCTAAGCAGATTTGGGACAAGATGGTTGTGACATATGAAGGAACGAGTCAAGTGAAAGAAACAAAGATTAACATGCTCGTTCACCAATACGAATTATTCAAAATGCAACCGGACGAGTCTATCATAGAAATGTTCGCACGCTTCACTGACATAGCCAACAACCTTAAGTCCCTCGGCAAGTCCTATACAAATGAGGAAATGGTCAGAAAAATTCTTCGATGCCTTCCTAGGAACAAATAGGGTCCTAAGGTCACTGCAATTGAAGAAGCCCAAAACCTCAAGACCTTACCTCTTGATGATCTACTAGAGAAGCTTATGACTCATGAAATTCATCTTAAAGAAGATAAAGAGGTAGATCAAACTAAGAAAGGAGTAGCATTCAAAACTGCAAATGAAGACCTTATATCCTCGGAAGACGAGTCAAGTGAAGAAGGTGAATACTCTATGGCAATGATTGCTAGAGGATGTAAGAAAATGTTCAAGCCAAAAAGATTTGACCCCAAAAAGTTCTATAAGAAGGGATCTTCTTCAAAGAAGAATGAGAAATACTCAAAAGGTATAAAATTTTCTAATAATAAAATTGAATCTAATATAGGTCCTTGTTTTGGCTTTGGTTTACCAGGACATATTGCAAAAGATTGTCTAGTGATGCAAAAGAAAGCAGAAAAATGTAAGCAAAAGGTCAAGCAACAATTCAAGAAAGCGATGATAGCTGCATGGAGTGGTAGCGATTCAAGTGATAGCGAGAATGAAGAAGAACCAGTGACAAACTTGTGCTTCATGGTGAATGAAGGTCAAATCCAAGAAGAAGAAACTGAGTATGAAAGCTCATATGAGGTAAATTATTCTGAATTTCTTGATTACTCTAAAGATGAATTGGCTCAAGCCTTAATGAAATGTATTCAATGTGAGCAAGAGTATTTGTCCAGGATCAAGGCTTTAAAGAAAACAGTCCGTGACTTGTCATTTGAAAAATAAGTTTTACAAAAATAAAATAACAATCTTACACAATGATTGAAATTCTTGAAAAAGAAAAGAAAGAAATTCAATCCAAATGTGAAGATCTCGAAAAAGTGATTTTGAAGTTCACCAAAGGACAAGACAGCTTGGACAAATTACTAGGAACTCAAAGGATGTCCTTTAATAAAGAAGACATTGGCTATAATCCCTTTAATAAAAAGAAGACATATAAAAACTTCTTTATTCAAGAGACAGCCAATAACAAATCCCGTATCACTTGTAATTATTGTTTAAGAAATGGTCATGTATCTTATTCCTGTCCCCTTAGAAAACCAAGCATTAGAATGACTCAAGTTTGGGTACTAAAAGAGACAAGATCATCTAGCATGGTCATGGACAATAGAGGACCCAAATTCAATGTCATGGCTAGAAAGGTTTGATCTTTTTGTTTTGTAGGTATGCTTAAAGGCCACTGATGAACATTGGTATCTTGATAGCGGATGCTCAAGGCATATGAGTGGAAATGCATCACTCTTCACTGAAATCAAAAAGAAAAAATATGAAGGCGTTACCTTCGGTGACAATAAAGTCGGTAAGATCATAGGTTTTGGTATGATTGGTAAGGATCCCTCTAACTCCTTAAATAAACGTATATCTTGTAGATGGATTGAAATTTAATCTCTTGAGTATATCCCAACTATGTGACAAAGGCAATAATGTTATATTCAATTCGTCCCATTACATTGTACAAAATGTGCATGATGACAATATTGCTTTATATGGGTCTAGAATAGACAATGTCTATGCCATCAACTTGAACAACATTTCATCAAATAAATTATCATGTTTTAAAGCATCACTTGATGATACTTGGTTATGGCATCGGAGACTAGGTCATGCTAGTATGCACACCATAGAAAAATTATCCAAGCTTGACTTAGTGCGTGGCTTACCTTCATACAAGTTTAAAACAGATCGTATCTGCAATGCATGTGTAAAAGAAAAACAAGTTCGCAGTTCCTTTTAAGTCCAAAAAATTCATTAGTACATCTCGACCATTAAAATTGCTTCACATGGATTTATGTGATCCAATACCTATTCGTAGCCTCAGAGATAGTTCTTATATTTTTGTTGTGGTGGATAATTATTCGCATTTCACTTGGGTCTCTTTTCTAAAAGAGAAAAATGAGGCCTTTCAAGAGTTTTCAAAACTTTGCAAACAATTACAAATTTACAAAAACTTACCTATTGTTTCAATTCGAAGCGATCACGGTAGGGAGTTTGACCAAAAAGAATTCATTAAATTTTACAATGACCTTGGTATTTCACATAATTTTTCAGCACCTAGAACTCCTTAACAAAATGGTGTGGTTAAAAGAAAAAACCACGCCTTAGAGGATATTGCTAGGACCATGCTTTGTGAAAGTAGATAGCCTATATCCTTTTGGACAGAAGCAGTCAATACTGCAAACTATGTTTTAAATCGCTGCTTAATTCGCCCTTTTTTGAAAAATACTCCTTATGAACTTTTCAAAGATTGAAAACCGAATATCTCCTATTTTCGCACATTTGGATGTAAATGTTTCATTCACAACAATAGAAAAGACAGGCTAGGTGAGTTTGATGCTAGAAGTGACGAAGGTATTCTTGTTGGCCATTCCATGAATAGTAAAGCTTATCGTGTTTATAACAAGCACACTAAGATAACTGAAGGAAGCATTCATGTTGTTTTTGATGAGTCTAATGATGGTGAGCTATGCCCTCCTTCATTTTAAGAATTAAAGCTAAGCAGATATGATGATGAGGAGGAAGAAGAAATAAGAGTCAAGACAAGCAAGGAACACAAAGAGCAACCTCTAGATTCAAATATTGAAAACAATGTGCCTCCTACAAGTGAAGAGCCAAATGACATGACTAAAGAAGAAGCAACTCCCAGTGCACAAAATGAAGAACCTTTGGATGCACAAAGACGAAGCTACAAATTCAAGCCACATCGTCCTCCAGATAACTTACTCACTGATATATCCACAGGTATAAGAACTAGATCTTCTCTTCAAAACTTTTGTGCATTTTCTTCTTTTGTGTCACTCATTGAACCAAAGAACCATTTAGAGGCCCTAGAAGACCCTAATTGCATTGTAGCTATGCAAGAAGAGCTTGGTCAATTCGAAAGAAACCAAGATGGTTTCTCACTCCTAGACCAAAAGGCCATCCTATAATTGGGATAAAATGGGTATTTTGGAATAAGTTAGATGAAAGCGGAACTGTGGTAAGGAATAAAGCTAGACTAGTGGCAAAAGGGTATAACCAAGAAGAGGGTATAGACTTTTATGAAACTTTTGCCCCAGTAGTCCGTCCAGAAGCCATTTGCATTCTTTTGGCATTCGGATCATACATAGGTATTAAACTTTTTCAAATGGATGCCAAATGTGCCTTTTTGAATGGGTTTTTATAAGAGGAAGTTTATGTTGAATAACCTCCTGGGTTCGAAAACCCTAATCTCCCTGATCATGTGTTTAAGCTTCAAAAAGCTCTTTATGGTTTGAAATAACCTCCTAGAGCTTGGTACGAGCGATTGAGTAAATTCTTACTTGAACACAATTTTATACGTGGTCAAATTGATAAAACACTTTTTATAAAGAACAAGGGGGAGGATTTCATTATCATATAAGTTTATATTGATGATATAATTTTTGGTGCTACTAATGACTCTCTATGCAAGGAATTTTCAAACCTCATGAGTAAAGAATTTGAAATGAGCATGGTTGGTGAGCTTACATTCTTCCTTGGCTTACAAATCAAACAACTTAATGATGGCATTTTCGTAAGCCTAAGTAAGTACGTGAATGAGCTATTAAAGAAGTTTAAAATGCATGAGGCCAAACATGCAAGTACTCCAATGGCCACAAGGACCAAACTTGATCAAGACCTCAATGGTAACCCTGTAAATGATAAAACATATCGAGGTATGATTGGTTCCTTATTATATTTAACTGCTAGTCACCCTGATCTTATGTTCAGTATATGCTTATGTGCCCGATTTCAATCATCCCCCAAAGGATCACATCTTGTCGTAGTTAAGCAAATTTTTAGATACCTGGCAGGTACTAAAAATTTAGGACTGTGGTATCCTAAAGGGGGACATTTTTCTCTAGTTGGATATTTTGACGCTGATTATATAGGCTATAAGGTAGATAGAAAAAGCACATCAGGCATGTGCCACTTCCTTGGTCCATCTCTTGTTTCTTGGCACTCTAAGAAACAAAACTCAGTGGCACTTTCAACAGCAGAAGCAGAGTACATTGCTACTGGAGCATGTTGTGCGCAAATCTTGTGGATAATGCAATAATTACGCAACTTAGGAATTAATATTAAAAATGTTCCTATTCATTGTGACAACATGAGTGCTATCAATATCACGAAAATTCTAGTACCACATTCTCGAACAAAGCATATTGAGGTACGTCATTACTTTATTCGAGATCACGTTGAAAAAGGTGATGTCTCATTAGAATTTGTTCCGATAAATTCTTAACTTGTCGATATTTTTACAAAGCCCCTATGTGAGGATCAATTCAACCATATTCGTTAAGAACTTGGGATGATTAACATCAATGCATAAATTAAGGGGGAGCCCTCTCTAAGTGCTAACTAAGTTCTTGAGCTTTTGCAGGCAAAATCATCCACTGTCTAGAACTTCAAGACCTTAAACTACAGTTCAAAGCCTTGAGCTGCAGGCAGAAGCTAGACTTTTTTAGCATAACTAAATCAAGCGCTTGAATTGATATTTCAAGGCCTTGAACATGAGTCATATATCAATGGTTCATCCAATGGAAGGTAATCTGATGTATTTCCTTCTAAATTGGAGTCGTGGGATCTTTTTTTTTTGAATTGGAAAAATATCTTTGAAAATATTTTGATCCCTTTTCAATATTGAAGTCCTTTTCACAAGATCTTAACGATTTCATTTTGGCCAAAATAAAGAAAACTCCCTCTTTAATTAAAACCTTCTGGAATCCCTCCTTTAACTCCCTTCTTTATTTCACTCCAACCTCCATCACGCGTGCCCCTCTTCCCCACTCTTCATCACTCCCTCTGCTGAGCCCCTTTATTAACATACCTCTCAGCTCTCTCTCTCTCTCTCTCTCTCTCTCTCTCTCTCTCTCTCCTTTTTCTTCTTCTTCCATTATCGCCATTGTCAAGCCTCCTCAAAGCCCATACCTCACCGCCACCACTCTCAATCGCCCTTGTCTCTCACAATCTCTCTCAAATTTAGCCAATATGCCTCTTACGAGAGAAGGTAGAGCCTCTAATCGCCCTTCCAGAACCTCCAAAGCCGCCACCTCCAACAAGCCTTATGACGGCGCGACCTTAGCTCAGCCTAAACGGAGGTCGAATCGACTGGCTTCTCAACCATCAAAACGAGCTTATTCACCACAAGTCAAAACCATGGTGCATGTGTCCGATACCTCCTCTGCCTCCAGCTCCCAGTTCGATCCATCACCGCCTAGCCACGACTCTGAACGCACACCACCGGTCCCCTCTCAACCCGAGCAAGGTCAGACGTCGACACCATGACCTCATTGAGTCGAGAATCGGGCCCTAGACTCCATTCCTAGAAAGTGGCTTTCCACTTCTGCTAGCCAAGATCGGTACAACTCCTTTCGTACCCGATCTATTTCGGCTATGAAAAATTAGACATTCAATTCTTTAGATCTGAAAAGTTTGCCTTCGTTGAGAAATTGGCTAAGGATAACTGTCTAGGATTGTGTGAATTAGGCGACATTGTGTACCCTCATTTAGTTTGATTATTCTAGGCCAATTTGGAAACAAAAATGGGTGCCAACGGGGTTTATCTTGTAAGTTTAGTAAAATCTGTACCCATTACTATAAATCGCTCAGTCCTTGAAATTGTGTTTGGTCTCAAGTTCACTGCAACTACCCCTCCTTCCTTAAGCCGAAAAATGGCCAAAGATCTGTGTCTCACTCACTATGCTTGCCCTCAAAAATTGGCGACCTACAAATGTCAAAATAGGACACCACCCTATCATGTCCTGTTCCCAGAATCCAGACTGTTACATTATGTCTTTGTTCGCATTTTTTATCCAAAAGATTGCTCAAAAGAAGCCTACAATTAAGTGGCTCTTGAATCCATTTATCGTCTCATGAATGGATACTCGGTGGATTATACGTTGATAATTATCAGTTACAAGTACCGGGCTGCCAACATGACTTGCCCCACCTCACTTCCATATGGTAACCTTCTCACTTGCATCTTCACCCACTTCAAAGTTCCTTTTGATTCTCAAGACTGTATCACCCAATCAGCACTAGTGATATCTACCAATTCCCTCAAATCCCTTCGGTTTTACAAGACCGCCACAAGAGGATGGAAACATGCCTCTGAGCTCACCTCTGCTGAAGCCACTGCTCTCCAAGTCCCATTCCCTGAACAACCTACCCTACGTGCCCTACGAGATAGTCTTGAGAACCTAAGGGATGATTATGCTGAGTTGTGCACTCAGGTGGACTTGATACATACTGACATGGGGCTACTTGGCAAGAAGTTAGATGAATTAATTCGTATGACATGTGCGATACACCATGGTGCCCGGCTTGCTATCACCTTCACCTCATCAGATTTGGACCGTGCCACCCATGCTACCGATTGCATCATCCAGTCCACCTCCTCTGATCCCCTCTTCATCTAGATCTTGGTTGTCTTTCCCTTTTGCCTTGCTAAGTTCTTTTTTTGTTTTTGCTTTGGTTGTATCCCACGTGTATGAACCTACATAGTCCTGATTCCCCCCAATTTTTTTTGATGAAAGTCAAAGGGGGAGAAGCATGTTTTGGTAGTGTGATCAATTGATGTACTGGTAAATGCTACTCAGGTAATGTATCTTGGTTATCGGTAAGTGCCGAATGTAATGCCCTGTTCCTTTATCTTAGTAAATGCTGGTATTGCTACTCAAGTGATGTATTCGTAAATGTTTATCTTGCTATTCAGGTAACGTATCTTGGTAAATGCATTATACTTTGATGTTCCATTGTTGGTCTTTATTGGTAATGATAGCTCCAGATAGCTCTAGTGAATGCATTAACTTGGTTAATGTTCACACCGAGTGCCAATTGTTTATCAAGCTTTAAATATTGGCTTTCATTAAAAAGGAGGAGATTGCTAACTCCCTCAAAGCCCACAAAGACATTTTGTCAAAGCCCACAAAGATATTTTGAGTGAAAGTATATTTAAAACTTCATAAAACAAGTCGCTCTTATAATGATGGAATAATTTTATATGTTTTTTATTGTGGTGAAATTGATGAAATTTGTCTCGATAATAATATTCTGATTATATTGAAATAATATGAATCTGATTATCTATATCCCACCTTTTTAGGGATGATTATTTAATTTTCTCTAACTAAGATTATGCTTGCCTTGAATTCTGGAAAATAATTGCCAAAGAAAATCCTCATGAGAATGGGAAGTAGCTGTTGAGAATATCCATCAACTCACAAGAAGGAAGCAGCAGTTGAAGGAATATCAAAACAAGCTAAGCAACCGTTGCCACAAAGCATAATCAACAAAAATAGCAACTGAATGTTGGAAGCTAAAAATGGAACATTTTCAAGGACCCTGAACTGAAGCTCAAGGCCTTGAACTGAAGCTGATTTTAAGGAACGTCAAACGGCTAGTTTGCAAGAGTTCCTTCAAGATTTAGCTATAAATATAGAGCTGAATGAAGAGCTAAAGTACAAGAAAAAAGCGAGCATAAATTGACATTCTACTTCCTCAATCATATATTGGCTTCCATTGTGCTTAAACTTGCTTCCTTTATATTTGATTTGTATTGTTCAATTTGTATTTGGGTAGGATTATAGAGTTGAAGGGTCAACTCTACCAAGCCTGGTTGAAGAGTTCAACTTCTGATTTGGAACTTAGAGTAAGGGTATTCTAGAGTTGGGTAATCAATCCTCCTAATAAAAGTTCGGGTTAATCTTAAAGTTAAGGAACTCTAGGCGGGGATTAAGCCTTTTGAGGCCCAACCTCGTTAACAATTGATTGTGTTTTGTCCCGATTTACTTTTCTGCATTTACATTTCGATTTTTTAGCAACATTGATCATCACCCTATTGACCCCTTCTGGGGTGATCTTATAGTCTTTGATTCTTCACCCACGATAAGCGCTTACGCCAGTGGCTATTGGCCCTAGAGACAGCCATTAGGAACTGCCCATGCTACTACTCGTTGCCACTACTTTCCTCTCTTGTTGCATTTTTCTTTTAGTGTGTGTGCATGGCTAAGGTTCTCACCTTCAAGCCCTAAACTTCCAAAGTTTGGCTATGACTCAAATTCTTAATCCTTACTTAGTCTTTAATCCATTTTGTACAGAATAAACTTTCGAATTGTTGGTTGTTGGAAGGAGGAAGGACCCTACTTTGATCATTCATTCAAATTCTTGGAGGTAAAACCCACAGTTCATTTTTCTTCGTGTCCTTAGGCTTCGATGGGTTTGGTAAAGTTTTAGAATAGTACCGATTAGGTATAGTCTACGATCAACTTCATGATTTGTATTAACCGAGCATGATGAATTCAAGCACGGAAGTTTTCATGAGACCATAATATCAACTCGCACTAGCGTCTCCAAAATTTACACAGAATAATTGGATTGGCTAAAAACCACCATAAAAAGGAAACCTATATTAATCAATCTTTTATGCTAGAAACTTTGAATTACTAAATTTGGACCTAGTATGAGGAGGGATGATTGGCAAAATTATTTTAAAGGCCGTGAAAATAAATTTTGGTAGAAGTGTAATGTTGGGAGTTGGGCCTTGTTGAGTCCGTAGGGTTGTAAAGTTAACTTAGGGTTCATCTATGTTGTGATCTACCATTTTTTCATTTAGGTTCGTTGTTTTAGATCTGAGCTCAACCTATCAACAAATCCCATGCTTCGAGCTAATGTTTGTGTCCTGCCTCACCTTGGATGCCTCAAAAATGTGCTTTGGGTGTTTGTAAAATTATTTATGCGACATTGTATCCCAACTGGACTCTACGCGTGCAACTTGGACTGCTATTTTTTATAAATTGCATGTTGAATCCCTGTTTTATGTTTGAAGTGTGATATTCAAGCAGTTCATATTTAAAGTGGATTTATTAAAATTTGTTGGATCTTGGTTGTGATGGGTTGAGTTTGGTGCTGGCCAATTAAATTTATTCATAGAATACTAAATGTTAAAGTGAAAGAATAAGACATGTTACAGGATGGTGCATCTTAAGATCAGGATGGGATTACTAATTATATTGATAGAGGATAGTTGTTCGGGTATATGATATAGTAGATGGGCGTATGCCAAGTCATGAATGTTATATAGTTAGTGACCTATGAGGTAGCTCGGCAAAAGGTCATGAGATCATTTGGTAATGCTGCTCACCAATAATCTTGGTAATGGACTTGAATATTGAAGCAAAGTTAATAGTTTTAAAGAACGGAAGTGGTTGGGAATAAAATCATTTCGAACTATTTGAATTATTTGCCTCTTACTTCAAAGATTGAAATAAATTTAAACTAATTTGACAGTTAGCGATAGAAATTATTGAGCTCCGTCTCAATTTGAAAATGTTTTACTTCTAGATACTGAAGTGCTACATGGGAGTGGGATTTAGCTAGAATGAGGCTGCATTGGAAGTCTTAGTTACGTTTATGCTAAGCTGGAATTAGTGTATTGATACATTTAGTGTTTTGGATTGATGATTTACTTTTTTTCCAAAATATTTGACCTTTGAACTTGAATAAATCCTTTTATTGTTTTGGCTACTCTTTTGCCTTGTGTTTCTTAATGAAAATGATAGTGATGCACTTTTGGACCTTAGCTTGAATAAATCATTTTGTTGTTCTGGCCACTCTTTTGCCTTCTGTTTTTTAATGAAATACAACAGTGACGTACATTTGGAGTTTTCTGCTTCATTAAATAGGTTAAAGATTAGTACATAGATGATCATTAACAATTCTGTTCATATATAGTGACTTATAAAATTGGAATGATTGTTTAATAAGTGATTTATGATGACTACTTAATGAGGACAATAACAAATTATTTGAAGTGACTAAAATAAAATAGCTCCTGAATCGATTATTAGTCAACTATAAATTAAACTCTTAAAATTATTCCGTAAATTATTTAACCCAATATTTTTAAAATTATTTGAATAAGATGATTCGCATAAAACTTCTTGACGATTACAATAGAAAAGAAAAACATGTAATCTTCTTCTAAGGTTTCATAAAATAGAGGGAAAAAAAAAAAAACTTATAACATTAAACCATTAGGTAAATATTTTCAGCAATATTAGTTGATGATACAACCATCTTATTTCATGCTAATATCTAATAATAATATCATCATGTGTCAATCATAGTGATTTTAAGGGCGCGGTTAGTTTTTGTCGCAATTGGCTCCACAATCATTTGCGCATTTCTCCACCTCCTTTGAACCTGCCAACACAAACTAGTAGTTATATATAAAGAGCAAACATTGCTAGATTATAATAGCTAAAACAATTAGTATGTCGTTTAAGCCTGTCTTAGAGGAACCCAGTGAGCCAGCGCTTTAGAACAAGGGGAAAGAAGCCCATAAAAAAGCCTCGGTCCCTCTCACTCCTCTTATTCCCAAAGGAATGAGACATTTGGACCTTTAATTAACCTAGTGCTATGTGGTAAGCGAGAAGATACAAATTAAGCAGATGCTCGATTGACAAGTGCTCTCTTCTTATAAAAAATGATAACAGTACTATTAGAGAATAATTAGGGACAATGAGAGAGAAAAACTAGCTTGGATTTCTTTTAGTGACAAGATCGGAGCAAAGGGAAACAAGACAACCTAGTTGGCAAAAATCATTGGTATCAAGACCATTGTGTGAAGAATGAAGATAGCATTTCAGTCCACATATAGCAGCACAGATAGGAGGATTTTCAGTCACAGCCATGCATAAAGCCATACACGCTGCAAAGCAGCGCACGCTAAATTCGGCCTCTGTTTGCTCTACAAAGGCATTACTTAGTACCATCAAAACCAGACCAATTATTACTGCACTCTTCCTCGCTTTTGTATTCCCCATTTCAATTTGCCTCTCAAATACAGTTTAGATTTTTACAAATAACTATAAGTAATTGCACCTTGTGCCAAAGTCTTTATATAGAGGTAAGACAATGAAAATCATGAACCCCCCTTGTTAGCTTGTTTAAGCTTACAATGCATTTTATGAATATCTTTTGATGAAAGACAACAAGGAGTACTTGGTCCATTAGTATGTTTATTATATTATATTTTGACCTACATTAGTATTTCTGTTGTTTAAATGTGTTGTAATTATAAGTAAATATTGACATGATTGATTTTATATTATGTGTGAAAATATCTTTGAGATTGTTTAATATTTAAATTTGAACATGTTATCTTTATAATATTATATTGTGTGGTTCAAATTTGAATATAAGATTGTAGAGCTATATTTATTAATGTCAAATATTTGCTCTTAATACGATAATATCTTGTGATAGAATACCTTGGAATATTATACTACAAATTATGAATGTTTCTAGAAGATTCTCAGCCAAGATATTCAGCCCAAATCAAGAAAAGTAGTCATTGGAAGTGCTTGAGCAAGAACAGAAAAAATCAAGGGCTTGGAATGCCAATTCAAGGCCTTGAAATCAAGTATAGAGATTGGATTTCCACAAGATGTGTAACGGTCGCTTGCCATATTTTTCTCCACTCTTCCTTACACCTCTCATCTATAAAAGGGGAAGAGATTGGCAGTAAGAGAACACAACAAGAGAGAGCACAAGCAAAGAAGAAGAAAGAGAGCTACACTTACAAATCAAGAGGAGGAATTTGAGAAGAGTTTGAACTTACATTGGCATATTTATTTTGTTCTCTACCAAATAAATGTATCTTATAATTGTTATCTTTCTTTGTATTGCGTTGGGTTGATTAGTCAGAGGGCTGACTACCCAAGTACGATTATGGAGCAACGCGTACGTTGGGACACGTATAGTTGCTAGTTGACGATTGGTGAATCGTGTGTAATCGACCGACTTAATAAAAGAAAGAAGTTCAAAATCCCATCGGCGAGGGGCGCCCGTAGGTAGAGGACTAGGTGTGGCCGAACCTCTATAAATTTTGTGTTTTGTCCAAATTTACATTTTCCACATTTCTATTTCGATTATTTTATGACTTTGATCATCACCCTGTTTACTCCTCTCTAGGGCGATTTAACTAGCCAAACTAGGCCAACAATTGATATCAGAGCTAGTACTATTTTTTAAAGACTTTACCGTTTAATAGTTCGATCCCATAGCTAGTTATGATTTTGACGCTGATCGCCCTCCACTTTTTAAAGGTACTAATTATTGTTTATGGCAGAAAACAATGGAACGTTATATCAAGTATAAGGATCTCGATCTTTGGGAGATCATTGTCAAAGGTCCAATATTATTGAGAAATCGGAAGATGAATATGCTGAAGATGATTGCAAGTAGATATCCAAAAATTTTAAAGCTATAAATATTTTATATTGTGCCCTTGCTATTGATATTTTTGAGTTTATCTCACATTGTGATAGTGTCAAGGAAATTTGGGAGACTCTTTATAATTTATATGGTACTAATCAAAATGTGGTATTGAGTGAATTTGTGGTGCAGGATGAAATAATCATGGAAGGAAAGGTTAAGCGAGTTGAGGATCACCAACTACATGAAGAGCAAGAATATGAAAATGAAGATCCAATTCCACAGCTTATACATAATGATGTCAAGCATGCCCAAATTGAGGAATTTCTTGAAATTGGTGAGAAAAATAATGATTCTAGTTATTCATCTATTCTCCAAAGCAGCAAGGATGAGGTCACATCCATAACTGAATTTTCAAATAATAGTTTTTCTCCAAGTTGTCATATTTCTTATGATTTAAATACCACACCAATTTTTCAACTTTCAAAAATTCTTGATTGTGGTGTTAAATCAACAAAATGTGTCAAGATTGAGGGAAAGAAAAATTTTACCTCATTAATTTTTCTTACTTCTAAGAATTTTGAATCCAAGAAGAAAAGGGCATCAAGATTTGGTCGAGCAGCTTCATTCTTGAAGAAATCAAAAAACAATGCTCGTATTCGTGGGATATTATTGATTCCTCATTTACGTACTAATAATCAATTTTCAAAAGCATCTGATCCTCTTGGAAATTTAAGTGGACAAGGAAACATTGGAGCTTTGCAAATGCATATGGTAAGTTATGGTTTACCAAAAATAAAAATAAGATAAGTTCGTTTATTTTGTCATTACTCAGATTTCAAGGCCCTCAAATACAGTCCAAGGCCTTGAACTGCAGGCAGAAACTGGGTATCTTTAATATGACCAATTTAAAGGCTTGAATTTTTATGTCAGCATCTTCAATAGTGATAATTTTTGGATTTTTGTTAGACATAAGATGAGATTACTTTGCATGATCTGCTTCCTATTTGTGGCATTTTGATTTCAAATTTTTTAAACTTTAATTTGCTTTGTTATCTTTAGAATGTGAGCATAAATAATATTCCAATATATGTTATACTATTAGGACATGTTATTATGCTCATATGGTCTCATTGCTTTTATCCATAATTATTATGATCCCTAATACTTATATTGCTTGTTTCTAAAAGAGAAAAATCATATCACTTGATCATTTTTTGATAACCTTGATTTACTCTTGATAGGGGGAGAAATTTATTACTATATGTTAATCCCTTATAACTTCCTTATATTGCTTACGAGAATTTCAAGTCAATTAGCATTAGATTATGTGATTGATTTTGTTATTAGTATTTAACTCTTTATAAGTTTTTTATGAGTGCCATAGATTAAGGGGAAGCATCTTTATATGTCATTGATTTGCTAAGGGGGAGCTATATGTGTTTGTCATAATTTTTATGCTTCGATTTTTCTTTCTCCTCTTGTGCTACCTTTTGATGAAACACAAAAAGGGGGAGAAGTATTTGGCAAAGGATTCATGGTGTAACACTCATAACTGTATTGATGTGTTATTTTTATTCGGTTTTGTCTTTCATCAAAAAGGAGGAGATTGTTAGTTTCCTTAAGCTTACAATGCATTTTATAAATATGTTTTGATGAAAGACGAAAAGGAGTACTTGGTCCGTTAGTGTGCTTATTATATTATATTTGGACCTACATTAGTATTTCTGTTATTTAAATGTGTTATAATTATAAGTAGATATTGATATGATGGATTTTATATTATGTGTGACAATATTTTTGAGATTGTTTAATATTCAAATTTGAACATGTTAGCTTTATGATATTATATTGTGTGATTCAAATTTGAATATAAGATTGTGGAGCTATATTTATCAATGTCAAAGATTTGCTCTTAATATGATAATATCTTGTGATGGAATACCTTGGAAGATTATGCTGTAAATTATGAATGGTTCTGGAAGATTCTCAGCCAAGATATTCAGCCCAAATCAAGAAAAGTAGCCATTGGAAGTACTTGAGCAAGAACAAAAAAAATCAAGGGCTTGGAATGCCAATTCAATGCCTAGAAATTAAGCATGGATATTGGATTTCCACAAGATGTGCAATGGTCACTTGCTATATTTTTCTCCACTCTTTTTTACACCTCTCATCTATAAAAGGGGAAGAGATTGGCAGCAAGAGAACACAACAAGAGAGAGCACAAGCAAAGAAGAAGAAAGACAGCTACACTTGCAAATCAAGAGGAGGAATTTGAGAAGTGTTTAAACTTACATTGGCATATTTATTTTGTTCTCTACCAAATAAGTGTATCTTATAATTGTTATCTTTCTTGTATGGGGTTGGATTGATTAGTCGGAGGGCCGACTACCCAAGTACGGTTGGGGAGCAACGCGTACGTTGGGACACCTACAGTTGTAGGGTTAATTAGTAGGTTGTACGATTGGTGAATTATGTGTAATCGACCAACCTAATAAAAGAAAGATGTTCAAAATCCCATCGGTGAGGGGCGCCTATCGGTAGAGGACTGGGCGTGGCCGAACCTCTATGAATTGTGAGTTTTGTCCAAATTTACATTTTTCACATCTCTATTTCGATAATTTTGTGACTTTGATTATCACCCTATTTACTCCTCTCTAGGATGATTTAACTAGCCAAACTGGGCCAACAATTGGTATCAGAGCTAGTACTATTTGTCAAAGACTTTACCGTTTAATAGTTCGATCCCACGACTAGTTATAATTTTGACTCTGATCGCCCTCCGCTTTTTAAAGGTACTAGTTATTGTTTGTGGCAGAAAACAATGGAACGTTATATCAAGTTCAAGGGTCTCGATCTTTGGGAGATCATAGTCAAAGGTCCAATAGTTATTGAGAAATCGGAGGATGAACATGCTGAAGATGATCGTAAGCGAATATCCAAAAATTTTAAAGCTATAAACATTTTATATTGTGCTCTCACTATTGATATTTATGAGTTTATCTCACATTGTGATAGTGTCAAGGAAATTTGGGAGACTTGAGCGAATTTGTGGTGCAGGGTGAAATAATCATGGAAGCAAATGTTAAGCAAATTGAGGATCACCAACTACATGAAGCGCAAGAATATGAAAATGATGCTCCAATTCCACGGTTTATACGTAATAATGTCAAGCATGCCCAAATTGAGGAATTTCTTGAAATTGGTGAGAAAAATAATAATTCTAGTTATTCATCTATTCTCCAAAGCAGTAATGATGAGGTCACATCCATAACCGAATTTTCAAATGATAGTTTTTCTCCAAGTTGTCATATTTCTTATGATTTAAATACCACACCAATTTTTCAACTTTCAAAAATTCTTAATTGTGGTGTTAAATCAACAAAATGTGTCAAGATTGAGGAAAAGAAAAATTTTACCTCATTAATTTTTCTTACTTCTAACAATTTTGAATCCAAGAAGAAAAGGGCATCAAAATTTGGTTGAGCAACTTCATTCTCCAAGAAATCAAAAAACAATACCCGTGTTCGTGAGATAGTATTGATTCCTCATTTACGTACTAATAATGAATTTTCAAAAGCATCTGATCCTCTTGAAAATTTAAGTGGACAAGGAAACATTAGAGCTTTGCAAAGGCATATGGTAAGTTATGGTTTGCCAAAAGTAAAAATAAGGTAAGTTCATTTGTTTTGTCATTGCTCAGATTTCAAGGCCCTAAAATACAGTCCAAGACCTTGAACTGCAGGTAAAAACTGGGTATCTTTAATATGACCGATTTAAAGACTTGAATTTTTATGTCAACATCTTCAATAGTGATAATATTTGAATTTTTGCTAAATATATGACGAGGTTACTTTGCATGATTTATTTCCTATTTGTGGCATTTTGATTTTAAATTTTTTGAACTTTAATTTGCTTTATTATCTTTGGAATGTGAGCATGATTGATATTTCAACATATCTTATACTATTAGGACATGTTATTATGCACATATGGTCTCATTGCTTTTATCCATAATTATTATGATCCCTAATACTTATATTGCTTGTTTCTAGAAAAGAAAAATTATATAGCCTTGATTTACTCTTGATAGGGGGAGAATTTTGTCACTATATGTTAATCTCTTGTTACTTCCTGATATTGCTTACAGGAATTTCAAGTCAATGAGCATTAGCGTCTGTGATTAATTTTGTTGTTAGTATTTAACCCTTTATATGTTTTTTTATGAGTGCTATAGATTAAGAGGGAGCATCTTTATATGTCATTGATTCGTTAAGCGGGAGCCATATGTGTTTGTCATAATTTTTATACTTCGATTTTTATTTCTCCTCTTGTGCTACTTTTTGACGAAATACAAAAAATGGGAGAAGTATTTGGCAAAGGATTCATGGTGTAACATTCAAAACTATATTGATGTGTTATTTTTATTCGGTTTTGTCTTTCATCAAAAAATGGGAAATTGTTAGCTTCCCTAACTTTACCATGCATTTTATGAATATATTTTGATGAAAGACAAAAAGGAGTACTTGGTCCATTAGTATGTTTATTATATTATATTTAAACCTACATTAGCATTTCTGTTGTTTAAATGTGTTATAATTATGAGTAGATATTGACATGATTGATTTTATATTATGTGTGACAATATCTTTGAGATTGTTTAATATTCAAATTTGAACATGTTATCTTTAGGATATTATATTGTATGATTCAAATTTGAATATAAGATTGTGGAGCTGTATTTATCAATGTCAAAGATTTGCTCTTAATATGATAATATCTTGTGATAGAATACCTTGTGTTGATTTAGAGAGTAAACACCCACAAAAGGGGGGGTGAATTGTGGTGTCCGATTTTCGCAAGTTGCTGACAAACAGTCTTAGACCCTGTTCGCACAGGTTGTTTCTGAGATAAGCAGAAGCGAAAATCCAACAAAATTGAATGCGGAAATAATGGACACAGGATTTTTACGTGGAAAACACCTCTAGCCCAACTGAGGTTAAAAACCACGACCTACCTCGTGTAGGATTTAAACACTTCACTAAACGGGCTAATCACGTTACAATAGTAACACACCTTGTTACAACTTGTAACACACGTAACCTGTCTTCCCTAAGATAAGTTACCCCACGTCCAAAATCCCCTTGATTTGGACACACACTCTACTCACTCTTGTGAAAGAAGAATGTAAAGAAAAAACACCCTATTACAATGCTTCTCAACTAAGCTAATATAGGGTACAATGAAGTCCTAGTATGCCAACTTTGAAAGCTCAATTAATTCACTCACAAGGCTCGGTTTTCTTTTCAAACGTTTTAGCATATGAACTCAGATTTTTTCTCTCTGAAAACCGATATGTCCAAGATTGTAAGAAGCCGCCTTTTATAGTGCTTGGAACACAATTCATCAAATTTTTGGAAACTAAAAAATCTGAAGAATATAGAATCCTTTACCCACAAGGGATGGAAAAACTATTTCTGAAATTTTTGGAAACTAAAATCCTAGAGAAAATAGAATCCTTTAGCTACAAGGGGTAAGGTGACATGAGCTGAAAACACTTCCTGAACCGCGTGCATAAGGCGGTGTTCTTCAGCAGCTAGCCCATGTTTTTCTCAACTACCTTATCCACTTGCCAAAAATTGGATATTTTTTTTATTCAAAAAGATTTTGCAAATCCCTTAAGATTTTTGATAACCGTTTTTTAGGGTAAAGAATAAGATACTCCATAGAAAAATATTTCTTGCAAATCTTTGAAGAAGCTACTCAAAATCCAAAAGATAAAAATCGTACAAAGCAGTTTTTCGCAGCTTATTCTGGAAACAACCTGATCGCTCTGTTTCCAGGGTTGTTCTGAAGGGTGATCCGAAATATTTTCCGAAAAGCAAAACCGTTTCCAGTGAGTGGTAAATTAAAACTTTCTAATTGGCATATTAACAAGAGTCTAAAAATATAAAACCAAATCAAATCAAGACATCTTGTTGTAACCACTAGTCATCTTGTAGAACGACTTTGCTACAAACACTTCACAGAATATGCTTCAACCACCGCACGGAACCTGTTTGTCACAGCTGCACATATCTTATGTTTCAAACACTTCTCAGGATATGCTTCAAAACACCTCACAGAACCTGTTCCTCACAGGTGTTCTTACATTGCTGACTTGAGTACCTGTTCTTGATAAACCATTAGTCAAGCAGTTTTAATACATTGAGAACAGCAGTAAGGTCCTGTTTGGAAAGCCTGTTTGGAGCAACAACAACAACACTTGGATTTGTTATCATCAAAACTTTATACATTCTAACAAATTCCCCCTTTTTGATGATGACAAACCAAGTGACCATATTGACTTTCAAGGGCAATTTAAGTGATTTGTACCAATTATTCAAATTCACATGAAGCAGTTAGTATCGAAAAGATTGTAAGAAAATTAACTCGTCCATGGCAGAACTAAAACAATATTGGTCAACCTATCTTCCCCCTTTTGGCATCATTAAAAAGTAGGGGCGAACAGTCAAACAGAGGGTGTTTGCTATCACCACCACTTGGGTAATGGAGGAAAGTCAACAGGCGATACACTCAAGTGTTTTGGTACGGTAATGAGATTGGCCATCCTAGTCACACACAAGCAATTCACAACAAAAAGCAAGCAAGGCAAAGCCAATCAAAAAACAAGATATCCTGTCATTCATCAAAAGAGTGCAACAGAGTACAAACTGATTCACCAAGAGAAGTGAGAACAGGCTATGAGAACAACAGATGGGAACAGCTCATGAGGGGTGTTCAAGGAGCAGAAGGAGAAAATTTTGCTGAAAGTGAAGAGAGAAGGGCGAGGAGATCTGCATGGCGTTTTGCATTTAGAGCTTTTTCCTCGTCCAGGGCAGCCTTTACAGCGTTAAGCTCAGTACTGAGGCGAGAGTTTTCTTTTAAAGCAGCCTCAAGCTTGGTTGAGGAACTGCCAGGAACAAGAGGACGGGGTGTTCTGGTCCCCTATTCTGAGGCAGACCCTTCAATCAAAGCATACCTACACCCCATAAGAGTGTTACTCCCGATCTCATCAATGAACTGAGCGCCCACCTTCTTCTGCAGTGTCAGCTTAAAGTGCTCAAACACACTAGTCAGAAAGAAGCCGTATCCCAGATCATGTTCCCTAGAGGTGTTTGCAATTCTTGCAATATGTCGAATCATGATGGCAGGAAGGTTAATTTGTACTTTCGTGTCCATCAGATCCATCAAACACTGATCCATGGCATCAACAAGATTGCGACCCTAGCCTCTGGGGAAGACATTCTTGATGATAAACCAAAATAGCAATTGATGGAGCGATGTCATGTCCCCTTTCTTCACAGACTTGGGTGTTTGCAGACTTGGTTGCTGGTTAAATTTCTAGGCGAGTTCCAGCAACCTGGCTGTCCCTAGAATAGTCTTGTCTTCCCTCACATATATATCAAAGCCTGTGGAGGGAATCCCCAGAATGTCCCCTAATATCTTCGTATCAAAGCGAAACTGCTTCCCATTAACAATACTTGTCACCACTCCTTCGGTGACAGTGCAGTTGGCATAGAACTCTGCCAACTCATGTACAGAACACCCCAACTGGGTATTTGTAAACAACTCATACCACCTCTGTGCACACAGCTTGTGCAGAAACACCCCCAGACCCTGTTTCTCAAAATACTTAACCTTTATAATTTTGCCCCTGACAACCCGTCTCTGAATCAATTGGGTTAGTTTGGCTGAGATTGCAGACGGGGTAGATTTCTTGGCTCGTTTAGGTTGGGGCTCAGTAGGAGGGTCTTGGGTGGAGGCATGTTTGAGGGAGGCTTTTCTCTTGGGAGTTTTGAGGGGTGATGGTTTTGGTATAGGAAGAGGCTTATCCTCTGAGGACTCTGAGAACACGGGCGTGCCTTGTTTGAAGGCAGTATTCTCAGTGTCGCTATCTGATGAAGGCTCAGAGGAGGAATCAATCTCTTCAACAACAGGGGCTGACTGTTTGGCAGGACGAGGAGTGGAGTGAAAAGCTATTCGGGCTGATTTTCTTGTGGGTCTGTTTGTGGGTTTGGCCGAAGAGGGGATTTGTGGTTTTGGTTTGACAAGGGGTTCACTTTTTGAGGGCTCTTCAGTCTGGCCGCTTTTAGGCCTTGATGGTGGTCGTGTTCTTGGCATTCTAGTACGCCTAGCCACAATTTTGTACCGTTTGCGTTTCTCACTGGTTGGTGGTACCGGTATGGCTTGTTCAGTTTTGGCAGGGGCCTCCTCCAGTTGACCACTACTTCCCCCTTCTTCTCTTGACAAATCCTCCCCTAGGCTCTCCTTAAAAACTTCAGGCCCTGTTTTTGACCATGTTTCCTGCTCAGGAAACAGTCCAAATGAATTGATGTCATCTAACCCATGGTCCAACAAAAAAAGTTCATCTAAAGCCCCCAATTTCTCTTTCAGATGCCCCAACAAGTTCTTGGGGTTGACATGCGCCCGTTTCACCAAACAAAATCAATTCCCACCCAAATTTGTACGGGATGTCTTCCAATTTCAAATTCACTGTTCTAAGGTCGATACTTTTCAAAAACCCAAAAGGTTTATAGGCAATGGATCGAGGAGGTTCAGTATTTTTACCTTCCATGAGGGCCGTCAGAAATTGTGTAGGTGCAAACAGGGCTGTGGCTGTTTGCAAGGCTGTGCCCTGTGTCTGGTTGCCCTGGGTCAAGGTCGAGGAGCTCTCGAAGCTAATGGGGAACGCCATTTTTCAGAGAAAGGAGAGAGATTAGGGTTTCTTGAACAGAGTTTCAAAGCAAGAGAGTTTCGGTGGAGGTGAGAGATTGAGCAAGAGCTTTAAAGGGAGAGAGAGACGTGCGAAATCTTTAAAAGATTTTGCCCGTTTTTGCAACGGACTTTAGCATTTATTGCGCACGCCTCGGGAAGAGATTAGCAGTTTTCAATTTGTTGCACACATTTGATAAACAAGAGGCGTACCTGTTCCTGATGCTTGTTCTTGAGGTTACTTGCTCGGTAACATTGGACAATAAGGGCAATCTCATTAGACCTCAACGAGTGTCAGCAAGTTGCAAATCTCACATATGCTAAACATAGCACACAAGTTGATTGCAAACAAAAATTTAACATGTTGTACCCGTCACTTTTAAATTTTACAAACAGGGAGAGAGAACAGGTTGGTCAGGTTGTTCTAATTAAGCCTAGTTCGAGTCTATTCTTTTCAAATTGTTCTCTACTCAATGCCTTTGTGAATATATCAGTAATTTGATTTTCAGTGGCATAAAAATTCATTGAGATCACTCCCTTTTCAACATTGTCTCTTAAGAAATGATGACGAATGTCAATATGTTTTGTTCTTTTGTGTTGACATGGATTTTTGGCAATGTTAATTGCACTTGTATTGTCACAATAAATAGGAATGCATCCTATGTCAACACAAAAGTCCTTGAGTTGTTGTCTTATCCATAATAACTGAGCACAACAAGATGCAGCTGCCACATACTCAGCTTCTGCTGTGGACAAGGCAACAGAGAGTTGTTTCTTGGTTGCCCAAGATACCAAACAAGGTCCAAGAAAGTGAGCCATACCTGAGGTGCTTTTCCTATCAACCAAGAAACCTGCGTAATCAGCATCAGCATACCCAACAAGATCAAAGTTGCAACCTTTAGGATACCATAAGGCTAGATCAGGTGTATGTCTTAAGTACCTAAAAATCCTTTTAACAGCCTTTAGATGAGTTTCTTTAGGGTTTGACTGAAAACGTGCACATAGACCAACACTAAAAACAATGTCAGGTCTACTAGCAGTTAGATATAAGAGTGACCCTATCATGCCCCTATAGGATTTCTCCTCAACTGAGGGACTACCATCATCCATTACCAACCTAGTTGAAGGAGAGATGGGAGTATCAATGGGTTTGGCTGACTCCATCCCAAAACGCTTAAGTAATTCCTTAATATACTTTTATTGATGGATCATGGTGCCGTTTGAAGTTTGCTTGATTTGCAAGCCTAAAAAGAAATTAAGCTCACCCATCATGCTCATTTCAAACTCACTCCTCATCATTTTTGAAAATTCATTGCACAATTCATGATGAGTTGCACCAAATATGATGTCATCGATATATACTTGGACAATCAACAAATATTCCCCCTTAGATTTTAGAAACAAGGTATTGTCTACCTTGCCTCTTGCAAAATTATTTTCCAATAAAAAGCTTGACAACCGCTCATACCAAGCTCTAGGAGCTTGTTTTAAACCATAAAGTGCCTTGTCAAGTTTGAAAACATGGTTAGGAAATTCATCACTTTCAAAACCGGGGGGGTTGTTTGACATACACTTCCTCTTTAAGGTACCCATTTAGAAACGCACTTTTAACATCCATTTGATATAACTTGATCTCCATGTGGGCTGCAAAACTATCAAGATTCGAATGGCTTCCATCCTTGCAACAGGTGCAAAAGTCTCTTCATAATCAATTTCCTCTTCTTGGTTGTAGCCTTGAACCACCAGCCGGGCCTTGTTCCTAGTGACTGTTCCGCACTCATCTAACTTGTTACGGAACACCCACTTGGTTCCAATGATTGTTCTATCCTCTGGCCGTGGCACAAGGTGCCATACCTTATTTCTTTCGAACTGATGGAGTTCTTCTTGCATGGCTGTGACCCAATCTGAATCTGCAAGAGCTTCATTAATATTCTTAGGCTCAATTTTTGAGAGAAAAGCATAGAAAGCACAGAAATTTTTAAGCTTAGATCTAGTTTGAACTCCTGCATTAATATCAGACAAAATTTGATCAAGAGGATGTGAACTTTGGTATTTCCATGATCGTGGTGAAAGTGGGTTCACAGATATGCTCTCCATCCTAGCTGGAATACTTGGCGAAACAAGTTCAGGTCCTGTTCCCAAGCCTGTTTGGGAGCCTGTTCCTGAAATTATCTCAGAAGGGTTCGGCTGATGTTGTCCCGAACAGGGTTCCACCCTGTTTCCCCCTGTTTGGTTCACACCCTGCCTACCTTCCTGAAGAACAGCTTCAGGCCTTGATCTCTCAGGTTGATCCTTACCTGGTTCATCTTGAAGCAGCATGTCTTTTTTAACAAGACCTAGTTCGAGGTCTTCCTCCTGTGCATCATTCTCACTTAGAGAGTTAGTTTCATCAAAAAGCACATGCACACTTTCTTCAACACACAAGGTTCTCTTATTAAACACTTTGTATGCCTTACTATGTGAGGAGTAACCGAGGAATATTGCCTCGTCACTCCTTGGATCAAATTTCCCTAAGGCATCCTTTCCATTATTATGCACAAAACATTTACACCCAAAAACTCTCAAATGCAAAATATTTGGTTTTCTTCCTTTGAGGATCTCATAAGGAGTTTTGTTAAGAACAGGTCTAATCATGCATCTATTTATAATATAACATGATGTGTTTAAAGCTTCAACCCAAAAATTTTTAGGAAGACCACTAGCAACAAGCATTGTTCTAGTCATGTCTTCTAGAGTACGATTTTTGCGCTCTACCACCCCGTTCTATTGGGGTGTTCTTGAAGCTGAAAAATTGTGATCAACACCATGCTCATTACAATAATCAATAAAGCTCAAATTTTCAAATTCTGTACCATGGTCAGACCTTATGCATACCAAAGAGTGTCCTACCCTCTTTTCAGTCTTTTTAATGAAAGCAAGAAATTTTTCAAAAGTTTCATCTTTAGAAGCCAAAAACAAAGTCCAAGTGAAACGAGAGTAGTCATCCACTATCACAAGCACATACCTCTTGCCACCTCGGCTCATGATCCTCATTGGACCACATAGATCCATATGTATTAATTCAAGGGGTCGAGTAGTGCTTATACACTTTTTAGACTTAAATGAATTTTTGACTTGTTTGCCTTTGGCACATGCATCACATACCTTGTCATCATTAAATTTGATGGAAGGTAAGCCAACTACTAAATCTTTGGTTACAAGTTTGTTCAAAAGAGAGTGGCTTGCATGACCTAGTCTTTTGTGCCAAAGCATAACATCATCTTTTAAGGCACTCAAACAAGTCAAATTATTTTGGGGAAGAGTAGAAATACACACTTTATAAACATTTTTGTGTCGCTTCCCCCTCAACACAACATCTCCTGTGTTCATGTTTACAACCAAGCAACGTGTTGGAGAGAACACTACTAGGTTGTCTTTGTCACACAGTTGGGACACACTTAGCAAGTTGTGTTTTAAACCATCCATAAAATAAACATTGTCAATTAAATGGGAGAGTGACTCACCTATCTTACCTATACTGACAATTGTCCCAGATTTGCTGTTCCAAATGCCACACTCCCTCCTTCTGATGCTGTAAGTGAGAGAAAATTTGATTTTTCACCCGTCATATGCCTCGAACACCCACTGTCAACATACCACAGTTGCCTGTTCCCTAGACTGTTTTCTGCACTATTTGCTGGGTTGTTTGCTGGGTTGTTCTCTCTCACTTCAGCCTACAAAACAAATCAAGTGTTAGTTTTGGGAACCCAGATCCACTTGGGTCCCATTCCTTTAGACGTGTAAATCTCATCTTTCCTAACCCATATTTGTTTTACATGCACTGAGTTCTTTTTAATGGCATACTTTCTTATAGGACAAGCATATCGATAATGCCCCGTTTTACCACAATGAAAACAAACAATATTTTCAGGTAATCCCACATATTTTTTATTCACTGGGTAGGTCATCTTAGGCACAAAACCTAGTCCTCTTCTATTTTGACTATGATGAGTGTTTAACCATTCCAACGCCCTTGAGGACCTGTTCCAGAGCTTGTTTGTGGCAAGGTCCGATTCTAAGTGTTTTATTTTTTCAAGCAAGTTTCTGTTTTCTTCCAGCAAAGACTCGACCTTACCTTTTAAGTCAAGAGATTCTTTTCTAGCTCAGTCAGTTTAGTGGAACAAGTCTCTTCTTTCATGAGTAGAGTTTCTTTAAGCACATTGATGTTTTCATGCAAGGCAAGAGTCTCTTTGTGAACTTCAAGCTTTTCAAATTTAAGGGTTTCATTTTCAAGTTCTAAATCTCGAACATCCCCTTTTAATTCAGCACATATATCCATTATGTTGTACACTAATTTCTCAAGACTTGATTTATTTAGACCACGTACCTTGTTCTTGAGTTGAGTCAGACTATCCGTTGAGCCATCATCTGAATCAATGTCACTCCTTGCCATGAGTGCTACATCAGCTTCCTCAGCTTCAGACCCTTCCTCATCCTCACTTGAATCTCCCCAGACCGCGAGCATAGCTTTTGAGAACCTTTTCGTTGAGCTGCTTACACCCTGTTTCCTCCCCTGTTTTCTGGGGTGTTCGGGTTCTTGTTCTTCCTTGTGCAGTGGGCAGTTTCTCACAATGTGGTCCAACTTACCACACTTGAAACACCCAGTGAACTGTTTCCGAGGGATGTTCCTGACTTTACCGAAGTCCTTCCTTTTGATGTTTTCTTTGACTTTCTTGAAGAACTTCTTAAATTTTTGAGTCATCATGGCAATCTCCTCCTCCTCAGAATCAGAATCATCTTCTAAGGCCTTTAGTGCAAGACCTCATTCTCTCTTTGTCTCATCTTTCTGTTGAGAATATTTCCTAAGTTCATATGTTTGGAGGTTTCCAATCAGCTCATCTAGGGTGATCTTATTCATGTCCTTAGCTTCTTGGATGGCCGTTACTTTTGCTTCCCAAGAATGAGGTAAAATTCTTAGGATCTTCCTTACCAATTCTTCGGTGGTGAAGGATTTTCCCAAGGATTTCAACTCATTCGTTATGTGAGTGAAGCGAGTGTACATGTCCATCACACTTTCCCGATCACCCATCTCGAACAGCTCATACTTTCTCATAAGCAATTCAATCCGGGATTGCTTTACTTGATTGGTCCCTTCGTGAGCTACTTGCAAAGCATCCCAGATTTCTTTGGCCGACTCACATTCAGATATGCGAGTATATTCATCAGGACCTAGGCCAAAATATAGGAGTTTCTTGGCCTTGGCATTCTTCTCCATCATCTTGTAATCTTCAGCATTGAACTCCTTAGGCTCCTTGGGGATTGACTTTCCATCTTCAATTGTTTTCTTAGGGATGAGTGGTCCACGCTTGATGAGCATCACAACTCATAGTCCTCGATGTGGATGTAGTTTTCCATTCTATTCTTCCACCAACTATAGTATTGGCCATTAAAGTATGGTGGACAAAGTTATGGATTGACCTTCAAGCATGCCTTGTGGAGTACTCATCTTCAAGGATCTCTCAAAGGTGTTAGCTTTTCAAAGGAGAACTTGCTCTGATACCACTTGTTGATTTAGAGAGTACACAACCACAAGAAGGGGGTGAATTGTGGTGTCTAATTTTCGCAAGTTGCTGACAAACAGTCTTAGACCCTGTTCGCACAGGTTGTTTCTGAGATAGGCAGAAGCGAAAATCCAACAAAATTGAATGCGGAAATAATGGACACAGGATTTTTACGTGGAAAATACCTCTAGTCCAACTGAGGTTAAAAACCACGACCTACCTCGTGTAGGATTTAAACACTTCACTAAACGGGCTAATCACGTTACAATAGTAACACACCTTGTTACAACTTGTAACACACGTAACCTGTCTTCCCTAAGACAAGTTACCCCACGTCCAAAATCCCCTTGATTTGGACACACACTCTACTCACTCTTGTGAAAGAAGAATGTAAAGAAAAAACACCCTATTACAATGCTTCTCAACTAAGTTAATATAGGGTACAATGAAGTCCTAGTATGCCAACTTTGAAAGCTCAATTAATTCACTCATAAGGCTCGGTTTTCTTTTCAAACGTTTTAGCTCATGAACTCAGATTTTTTCTCTCTGAAAACCGATGTGTCCAAGATTGTAAGAAGCCGCCTTTTATAGTGCTTGGAACACAATTCATCAAATTTTTGGAAACTAAAAAATCTGAAGAATATAGAATCCTTTACCCACAAGGGATGGAAAAACTATTTCTGAAATTTTTGGAAACTAAAATCCTAGAGAAAATAGAATCCTTTAGCTACAAGGGGTAAGGTGACATGAGCTGAAAACACTTCCTGAACCGCGTGCATAAGGCGGTGTTCTTCAGCAGCTAGCCCATGTTTTTCTCAACTACCTTATCCACTTGCCAAAAATTGGATATTCTTTTTATTCAAAAAGATTTTGCAAATCCCTTAAGATTTTTGATAACCGTTTTTTAGGGTAAAGAATAAGATACTCCATAGAAAAATCTTTCTTGCAAATCTTTGAAGAAGCTGCTCAAAATCCAAAAGATAAAAATCGTACAAAGCAATTTTTCGCAGCTTATTCTGGAAACACCCTGATCGCCCTGTTTCTAGGGTTGTTCTGAAGGGTGATCCGAAATATTTTCCGAAAAGCAAAACCGTTTCCAGTGAGTGGTAAATTAAAACTTTCTAATTGGCATATTAACAAGAGTCTAAAAATATAAAACCAAATCAAATCAAGACATCTTGTTGTAACCACTAGTCATTTTGTAGAACGACTTTGCTGCAAACACTTCACAGAATATGCTTCAGCCACCGCACAGAACCTGTTTGTCACAGCTGCACATATCTTATGTTTCAAACACTTCTCAGGATATACTTCAAAACATCTCACAGAACCTGTTTCTCACAGGTGTTCTTACATTGCTGACTTGAGTACCTGTTCTTGATAAACCATTAGTCAAGCAATTTTAATACATTGAGAACAGCAGTAAGGTCCTGTTTGGAAAGCCTGTTTGGAGCAACAACAACAACACTTGAATTTGTTATCATCAAAACTTTATACATTCTAACACCTTGGAAGATTATGCTGCAAATTATGAATGGTTCTAGAAGATTCTCAGCCAAGATATTCAGCCCAAATCAAGAAAAGTAGCTATTGGAAGTACTTGAGCAAGAGCAGAAAAAATCAAGGGCTTGGAATGCCAATTCAAGGCCTTAAAATCAAGCATGGAGATTGGATTTCCACAAGATGTGCAACGGTCACTTGTCATATTTTTCTCCACCCTTCTTTACACCTTTCATCTATAAAAGGGGAAGAGATTGGCAGCAAGGGAACACAACAAGAGAGAGCACAAGCAAAGAAGAAGAAAGAGAGCTACACTTACAAATCAAGAGGAGGAATTTCAGAAGAGTTTGAACTTACATTGACATATTTATTTTGTTCTCTGCCAAATAAGTGTATCTTATGATTGTTATCTTTCTTTGTATTAGGTTGGGTTGATTAGTCGGAGGGCCGACTACCTAAGTATGGTTGGGGAATAACGCGTACATTGGGACACCTATAGTTGTAGGGTTAACTAGTAGGTTGTATGATTGGTGAATCGTATGTAATCGACCGACCTAATAAAAGAAAGAAGTTCAAAATCCCATCTGCTAGGGGCACCCGTGGGTGGAGGACTAGACGTGGCCGAACCTCTATAAGTTGTGTGTTTTGTCCAAATTTACATTTTCTTCATTTCTATTTCAATTATTTTGTGACTTTGATCATCACCCTATTTACTCCTCTCTCAGGTGATTTAACTAGCCAAACTTGGCCAACACCCCCCCCCCCAAAAAAACCTTTCTATTTCTCTATCGAATCCAAATTTGTTAGCTGAAGTTTTCCCAAAATGAATGGCAAAATATCCATTAGATATTGCATTGTTTACTTGCTACGTATAAACCATTCCAAATTAGGGAAAGTAAGTAGTGAATCGTAATCAATTTAGATTATTTTTAATTGATTCCTTATTCTTATTTTTTTAGGGACTTGATAAATTTTAAAACAGTTCACTATACTAAGCGGCTGAAATTTATAGGTGAGCCTTAAAATTTCCTTTTTTTTTTTTTTTTTTTGTGATGACCGCTCAACATTTCCCTTAGTTCATGATCATGTATCATATCATCTCATGTTACTTCATCAGATGATATGTCGAATAATATTAGAAATTAGGTACTATTCATCTATAGTTGACTTAGATAAGTTGATAGAAATCACATCACACAGTTAGATGAACAATTTGGGGGAAAAAATGATGGGCCTTGGTACCGAGAAAAATGAACAACCAAAGAAAAAGAAAACATAAGCTTAACAATGAAATAATTTATATTTGTAAAAGTCGTTGAACCTAAAATGACTCAGACACCCAAAAAAATGACTTAGAAACATGTGTTCTTCTTAAATTGGATTTTAAAATATAAAAAGAATATTCACAAACATTACATTTTATTATTCCCTGTTAGTATTCTTCCAAGAAAATCCGACTCCATCTTCACAAGCACGAAGGCTTAATTGCTAGTAGATTGGGATGCTAGGATGCAATAATATATGAAAGGCATTGATTTGGTACTATGATGTGCTATAAGATATGGTCAAATGAGTACGATATTTTAATTTCATTGTGAATAAGTATAACAAGATGTTGATTGAAGCGATACGATATGACTTGGTAGATATACATGATAAAATATGTACTTTGTGTCTCTGTTTTCTTATAATTTATTTATAGCTAATTTCACCCCAAAAAAATTCATAAATGAGGAGAAAAAAGTTGCTAAAATAAATTCTGAAGACCCCAAAGAGTGGACAAATAAATACCCACACAATTTAACAACAATTCAAACTTTCCTCCCGTATTTTGCTTTGCATTTCTTGTCCATAAAGTCTTGTTTGGTGTGTGCATGTACCATTTGATATTGCTAAATTTTTAGGTACACAATCACGAATTTTGCACTATATTGACCTTTTGTTTTTCTTCTCCATTTAGCAAGCAGTGTTTCTCAAGTAACTAAGCTTAAAATTTCAGACACAAGTGTATCAATTCAGGCTCTAGAATCGAGAATGTCATTATCCAGAATTAATCGCATATAATATTAGCTAATTATATTTTATGCATGCGCATGGCTTTGAATTTTAAAGCCAACGGAGATGCACGCAATTATTAATCGCCCACCAATCACGTCAAAAATATCACTCTTATGTGGTTAGGCTGGTGATATTTGTAGCTTCCTTTATGTTCATTTCTATAAATAGCATGCAATCATTTGAAACCATATCACATGCTTTGGATTAGTAAGACCTGATTAAAAGCTTATTTCTCAAAGCTAATACACAATAGTAAAATGAGATTCAAGTTCGTTGCTCTTTTTGTATTGGTATACTTGTTGTCTACAATATCCCATTTACATGATGCCATTTTCGAGTACAACGTAATAGGTAACGGTGCAAAATGCGATGGCAAGACAGATAATAGTAACGTAAGACTCGATACGATGTCATTTTTTTTTCCCTTATGATTCTCTAAATTAGAAATTTTAAATGTAATAGCTTTTGCATAGCATAAGACTACATACATTTTGACATTGATCCTTGAATACGGTTGAGCTAACTAGAAAGACTATTAATGTTGAATTTTTTATATTGCTTCTTTCTTAGGCTTTTTTGAGTACTGGGAGATAAGCAAGCAAATTCACTAGGCCTAGCGCAAGGTGATTCCTGCTAGGAACTGCATGTTGGGTCCAGTTGAGTTTAGGGACCGTGCAAGACGACCATAACCATCAGAGTTGACCGTACCCTTGGAGCTCCATCATCACTCAACGCATTCAACTCACAAGATGGATAGATAACTTTCAAGAACATTGATCGATTGACCATCTTGGGAGGGGGGACATTTGATGGCCGAGGGAGGCTGGTTTGGTAGAACAACAATTGTGCTAAGATTGGAATTTGCAATCCACCTGCGGTGTTGATCTTCTATAGCAAATCCTTGGGAGCTTTTATAAGTGACTATTACCTATATAAAACTTGTTGAGACTTTAGCTTTCTAGATCAGAATGTATGATTAACTGGTATTATAAATGGATAATTCACAACATTACTTCCCTAGATAGCAAGATGTTCCACATTAACATTCAGAATTGTCATAACATCAATCTCAAAAGCACCACCATCGATGCATCCATCATGAGTCTAAACACCGATGGAATCCACATTGGCCGGTCCAACAGAGTGAACATAATAGGAGCGGATACAAACATCGGAGACGATTGCATATCGCTAGGAGATGGAAGCCAACATATAAACATTGAGAACGTTACACGCGGCCTTGGACATGGCATTAGCATCGGAAGTCTAGGCAAGTACCATGGTGAACAACGGGTGGTCGGAATCACGGTCAGAAATTACACCCTTACAAATACTGCTAATGGTGTTAGGGGCAAAACTTGGCCTAATTCCTACAAAAGCATAGCCTATGGCTTGCATTTTGAAGACATAATGATGAACAATGTTAGCAATCCTATCATCATCGATCAGAATTATTGCCCAAGTAATCTTTGCAGAACTTCGGTAAGTACTCTAGATTTATTTGAGTTCGTTCATTTAAGTTATCAACTAGGCCACAGAAATGCAAAGATTATCCACATAAAAACATTATGCAAAAATCACATAAATGCAAAGAATATGTCCAAAAAAAATATTAAGTGAAAATCACGATTTTGAGGATCCCCTAAAAATCATGTATTAAAAAAGGGAAACAATTGGTAGGAAAAGAAGATTCACGATCATAACATATTTATAAAAATAAAATTTTTGTGCAAGACCATCTTGCATAAGAGCTATGTTAGGCGAGACAGACAATTTTTAAGATGACTTCTTAAAGGTTTTGATATTACCAATGATTCATATTATATGACTTCTGTATTCATGGGTGACTAGTAATTAATCGACTATGAGCTTTTTTCAAAGTTATTACTAAATAAATTATAAGTCACCTTCATATTTATTAATAATCATCTTAAAACATTTGTCTAACAATAAATCTTACATCAGATGGTCTCACACAATTTTTGATTTTTCTAATTGCTTGCATTTTTAAATTTTTTTTGGGTCCAAGGTCCCATCAAGAGTTCGAATAAGTGATGTATTATTCAAGGACATACAAGGCACATCCGCAGTAGACATGGCAATGCAATTGAGATGCGGCAAGAGCCTGCCGTGTCAAAATGTCAAGTTGAGAGACATTGGTTTGAAATACGTAGGCATGGACAAGAGCGTCAAGAATGCAATTTCACAACGCTCCAATGTTAAGCCATCCATCATGGGAAGAATCACTCGTCCTGCTTGTCTTACATTTTAACTTTCATTATCCGCAGACATCTAATGAAATGCTGAATACATATTCACTCCATTTTTATTTGTTCTGAAGTGTTTGCGTGGAGGAGACAGGATGCAACTATGTGATACCTACTATCATGTTATGAAGTTTACAGGATGTTCGTGTTAGAGGAGGAATTGCTTAAATGTTTGACTTAATCTGACCAATTAAAAGAGATCAGTTTTATATACATAATGACTTCCAGTAAGAGGCAGTCTCGCAACGATATTTTGTGTCTAAATTAGACATTATAGATGCTTATGTGAACGAGACCGATAGACAATAGATGTTGGTGAGAGTAACAAGCACACCTATCTTGTTTAGAGATTAAAGGAGAACAAAAAGAAATTTCGTGCTTTGAAGACATATATCAGAATAGATTTTGCTTGATAAACCTTGTGATTACATTGCACCTTACGCTTATGATATGAAGGGAATTTGCATCATATTTTTATCTTATGAACCCACATTATCTAGTCTTTACCACTTACAAATTAAAGAAATTAATTTTTGTTATGGGCATAGGTTGAGAGAGGTTTTCAGAATATAGTACCAACAGGTGACAAAATGATGTCCATTGTTAGGACTTGTTTGGTTTACCAGTAATTCAATTAGGAGATGTGAAGCAAAACTTTAATCACCAAAGAGACATCAGCTTGACTGTAAAAAGCCCATTGCCAAATGCCGAACAATGGGGATTAAAAAAATAGGGCAAAAGAACACAAAAAGATGTGGCTGCTGGGATTCAAGCATAGGTCTCCACATCCATAACATGGAATTCTAACCACTAAACTACCAACCACTTTCTTATCTAGTCTTGCTTCAACGTTATTGCTTGCTTTTGCTGAACTCAACCAGCAACAAGCAGTTTCTTCTGTGCTAGGTCTGCGCATAATCTAATGAACATGTATAGTTATTCAATAAAATGTTGTTTCTTGTTTGTTATAAAAATGTTGGATAGTTATTCATCAATTTATTTTTGTTTTCAACGTTTGGGGATGCAAAGTTGCAAACATTTAATGCTCGCTATCATGCTTCAAAGTTTACAAGAGCTCTTTTTTAGCATTTCTACTACGTTATAAAGAAATCGTTCTTGCTTCCCTCATTCTTAATTGTGCAATTTTATTTATATTTGTTTCATATGGGTAAGTAGGCCCCTTCTCGTAGATCCAATAATGGCCTACTACGAGGTTGTAGTACGCCTAGAAGGGCAAGACTTAGGTCATATAATAAAGAAGATTTAAAATTAGATATCCATATTTTTTTTTCACTGGTTTAGAATGCTAGCTATGACCCCTTTTTATTTCACAATATGGGGAATTTTGTTAAGCTCGTAATCACTACATATGAATATGCGTTAAAAGTTCTCATAATTTAGCTATCACATGATTTTACATTTTCTTGTTAAACTATTTAACATATTTGCAAGTGATTATCACCAAGATATTCACTTCTATCATGTGAACATATTTACACGAACTTATATTATAAAAACTAATTTATATAATATGCTATGAAAAACTTATTTTATTGACATATAATACATAATTATATATCTAATGCAAATTTATTATATAAAACTTATTTATATAGCAACATGAAATTTATTATCAAACATTTTCAATAACATACAACGAATTTATTAAAATATAAAAAGAATTCATATAAGCTACACATCTGCATGAAATCTCATGAAACGAATTCAAATAAAACATATGCAAAAACTTTATATCATGCCAAAGAGTCGATTTAAACAGAATCATGCCTGTTGACATAATTCATTCGGGTATAAAGCATAAAAACTACTAACTAAAAATTTAAAAAAATGGACTGCTAAATAAAGGCCGCATAGCTATGGTTTAAAAAACACCTCAAATTAAAATGGCCTACCAAAACAAAAACCCAAAGCCCCCCAAAACATTTCCCTCATCCTCTCACTGTCTCTATGTCCTTTTTGGCGCCCTCTCTAGCCCCAAAAAAATGGAGCTCTAAAGCTCTTTCTTCCTGCCGGCTAGTATCACCCCCCACCACGGCTCTCCTTTAGGTTATATCCTTTTTTAGGCAGCCACCAAGGTGCCTAAATCACTGTCCCACATGATGAACACGCCGCTACCCTAACCCGCCAAAGACTAGACGTCAATGAGCCTTGTGACGCCTCCTCCACTAAAACTGACATCGCCATGGTGTAGAGCGGCCAAAGTCGAGTCTTGCGGCACCACTCATGCCGCCAACGCGCCACTGAGGAGGCAGCGCTTGGGCTCCGCGCACACCCTACGTGATGGTTTCCATGGGTTTCTTTCCGATGTTGCGTAGATCAATGATCTAGGAGTTGAACGGAGGAAGAAGGAAGCCTTCATCGTCGGTGCGTAGATCAGGTGCCACCCCTATGGACGGTCCTGATGGGTTAGTCTCGAATGTGTCTCTTTCGACTCTTTTGCCTAGTTCTTAATTTTTGGGGTTTCATATTCGCCACCGCTTTAGGCCACTTAGTCCCTACGAGGTTTGGTCGCCATCACAGCTACCCTAGAAACTGGCGGCGGCGTGGTGGTCTTAGGGGGTGATAGGAGTGGACTGAAGGGTTTTGTGGATTTGACAGTAAAGTGGGGTTGTGGCTTTAAGGTTGATTTTAGAGATTTACGGTTTATTAAACACAATCATGCTTCAATATCAATTTAGCATACAAAAAAATGCTTTCATTAATTAGTACCTGATTAGCTTGAATGAACTAATCATCAAGTCTGGCATACACAGTTGCATAAAGAATTCATTCATGACGGTGTAATTGCACACAGAAGTCATGCTTTTATTGATAACATAATTGCATTAGTTAAGATAAACAAAATTAAACCAATAAATCATGAGGGCAGATTATGAACAAATCAATCAGGACTAATTCCAGCAACTTAGACTTTAATAACAACGTAGGAAGAATTAAAATGACTGTCCTTTAGTGTAGAATTAGTTCACGGATTTAGCCCACAGGATGTAATCAACACTAAAAAGTGGCTACCAGAGTAATCCGGAATGCTATGTCCCAAACCCAAAACCCTAATGATGGTAGGATAGTCGTGAGAGAGAAGGAGAGGTAGGAGTGCTCTGATTTATGTGCTAACAAGACTGATGTATGTTTAACGGACCCCCTAAACCTCCTTATATAGGGTTAGGTTGATTAGGATCACCACCGCTTAGGCGGCTTAAGTGGCTATTAACCCTGATATAATTAGTGTCTGCCAACACAATCATCAGATGTGAATAATTTGTCCTAGTAGGATTTGAGAAGATGTAAATATAGTCAATTTCATCCAGTTAAGTGAAGAGGATGATTTCAGGAAATTCAAAAGATTTTACCAGAAATCACTTTTGATAAATTAAAACTAACCTAACAAAAGTCAAGAAGTAAAGCGCATGGTTTTAATGTGACTAACATTTTAGAGGAGAAATTGCTTATATGTCTAACTTCGGATCAATTAAAAGAGATTAATTTTATATACCTGCCTTGTTTAGAGATTAAAGGAGAACAAAAAGAAATAGCACAATTAGCTTGGCAAAAAGCCTCAAGATCATCAGCTTGATCACCAATAAAGCAGTTGATTGCACAATCACTAGCACAAATGAAAAAACTGTTCAAAGGAGCATAAATAGCAACACAACCCTAAAGCGGGGAACATTGAATTTGGCCTCTTGATTTCTCAACAACTAAACCGCTTATTATAAGCAACACCAAACCACTTCCTACACTTCTTCTCATTACCTAATTTACTGCCTCTTGAAAATGAAAAGTTTTTTTTGGGGTTGGGGGGGGGGAGGAGGGGGCTTCCACATCTAGCAAGATTTCTTGCTTTAAAGACATATATCAGAGTAGATTTTGCTTGATAGATGACCTTGTGATTATATTGCACCTTATGCTTACGATATGAAGGGGGAATTTGCATCATATTTTTATCTTATCCAACCTACATTATTTAATTAATACCTAGATATTAGTTTTTGTTATGACCATAGGTGGGGAGAGGTTTTAGAATGTAGTAGGAAGTATGAACAGGAGATAAAATGATGTCTATTGTTGAGACTTATTGGGCTTATCAGTAATTAATCTAGAGGTTAAAAAACACATGCTCGGGAAGGAGGATAAAATAGAGGGGACAAAAGAGCACAAAAGTATGTGACTACTGGGATTCAAGGTTAGGTCTCCACGGCCACAATGTGGAATTCTCACAAGAAAACTACGTCCACTTTGTTGTTTGATTTTGCTTTGCACGACATGATAAACCTCTATTTTGACCTCATTTTACCCCTGTTTAATCTTTTTTTCTCATTGTTTTGTATGTTAAACTTTAAGGAGAAAGGATCAAATTTGCCTTATTCGGCTCATGTTGTGCTTATTTAGTGATTTTCCTTACTTTTAGGAATTATTCCCAAGAAGATGAGAAAATTGTTAATTTCTGATTGAAATGGAGGCATTGGGGAAGATTTTCAAGGAAGAAAAGAGGTTCAACCACATTTCGACATTAGAAAAATCAAGTCCGCAGAGCTGACATGGGTGCACGACTAGAGGCACAACTGAGCAGTAGGACTACAGTGGCAACTTTGTAGGCAGAAGCTGTGCTTGGGTAGTGCGCGGCTGTGCATCTGCTATTGCATGGGGCGAACAGGCAACCGTGCACCGACACACGGATGTGCGCCTACCAATTTTCGCTATAAAACCTACGGTCCGGCATCTATTTGAGGGTGTTTTTTCTAGGATTTTGGGGTGCCGTTTTTAGGGCTTTATCAACCATCTCGAAACCCCATTAGGGGAAGAATAACTTAGGTTAGATTAGTGTATATTACGTACAAGATTGTGGATCGCGCGATTCAAGACTAAGTTTTTCCTATCTATTTCTCTTTAATTTCATGCTTTTTGTTTGGTTTACTAGTTTGTTAATTCTTACTTTGATTTTCCTTTTGGATGCTTACTTGTGATTGAAGTTGTGATATTTGATTGTGATTAGCCTCTTAATGGCTAATTAATCTTGTTTAGACTTTTATCCATCTTGTCTACACTAGAATTTAGGGTTTTCTCTCACACCCACCATGTGTTCAATGAAATGCTTAAAAGAGCTTTTATCTGTGTTTTGGGGTAATCAACTTATGTTAAAAAGTAAGGCAGATTGTCTAGTGTGGGTAGAGAGGATAGCTAACATTTGGACATGAAAATAGTTTAAATCCTAGCTAGGTCGAGGTTTGTTAATCTTATAGTTTAATTGAGCTAATCCTATAAAAATATGTGGTTAGAACGATTCAACTAGCCTACTAAGCATTGAGAGAGAGCTTGGGTTGTCTTTAATGATACAGCTGATCATCTTTGAATGCCAGCAGAACTTGGAAAGATGAGCGTTTGACTTGATTAGTTGGTTTATCTTAGATTTAATTACAATCAAAGTCCCTTTTGTTTCCTCGCCTCAGTAGGTTAGTTCTTCTCCCTTTCTCCCTCTTTCTTGCCTAGATTGAAACATTTGGGTTGGCTTTTAATGCAAGCAACATTTTAATGGAGAAATTACTTATGTATCTTACTTCGAATCAATTAACAAAGATTGATTTCATATATCAAATGCTTTTGGTAAGATCACTTCCTAATAAAGTTCATTTTTTTGTCTGAATTACAGACGATAGATACTTATATGAATGAAATCGATGGACAAGGATGTTGGTGAGAATAACTAGAATACCTGCCTTGTTTAGAGATTAAAGAAGAACAAAAAGAAATAGCATAACTAGCTTAGCAAGAAGCCCCAAGATCACTAGCTTGATCACCAATAAAGCAGTTGATTGCACAATCACTAGCACAAACGAAAAAGCTATTAAAAGGAGCACAAACAACAATAGAGCCCTAAAGCGGGGAACATTGAATTTGGCCTCTTGATTTCTCAACAACTAAACTGCTTATTATGAGCAACACTAGACCACTTCCTACACTTTTTCTCATTACCTAATTTACTGCTTCTTGAAAATGAAAAGCTTTTCTGGGGGGGGCTTCTACATCTAGCAAGATTTCTTGCTTTAAAGATATATACCAGAGCAGATTTTGCTTAATAGACGACCTTGTGATTATATTGCACCTTATGCTTACGATATGACAGGGGAATCCGCATCGTATTTTTATCTTATCTAACCTAAATTATTTCATTGTTACCTTGATATTAGTTTTTGTTATGAGCATAGGTGGGAGAGGTTTTGGAATATAGTAGGAAGTATGAACAGGTTATAAAATGATGTCCATTGTTGGTACTTATTGGCCTTACCAGTAATTAATCTAGAGTATAAAAAACACACACGCATGAAGGGGATAAAAAGGAAGGGGCAAAAGAGCATAAAAGTATGTGGCTGCCAGGATTCAAGCCCAGGTCTCCACGGTCACAATGTGGAATTCTCACCACTAAACTACAGCCGCTGTATTATTTGATTTCACTCTGCATGGCTCGGTGAACTCCATTTTGACCACATTTTAGCCCACATTTAATCACTTTTTCTTATTATTTTGTATGTTAAACTTCGAGGAGAAAGGGTCAAATTTACCTTACTCAGTTCGTATTATGCTTATTCAGTGGTTTCCTCACTTTTGGGAATTTTTGCTGAGAAGATGAGGAAGTTGTTAATTTCGATTGAAATGGAGCCATTGGGGATGTTTTTCAAGCCAGAAAAATAGGTTCAAGGAAGAAAAATCAGGTCCGTGCACCAAGACTACAGTGGCAACTCTGCAGGCAGAAGCTACACCCGGGCAGTGCACGACCGTGCGCCTACCAGTGCATGGGGCGTGCGGCCGCTCGTGAATCAACGCAGGGACGTACGCCCACCAGTTTTCGCTATGAAAGCCACTGTTGGGATTTTTTTTGAGAGAAATTTTTCTAGGTTTTCGGGGTGTCGTTTTAGGGCTTTATCAGCCCCCTTTAAACCCCCTAGGGGGAGAATAACTTAGGTTAGATAAGCGTATATCATGTATAAGATTGTGGATTCCGTGATTTCGGACTGAGTTTCTCTTCTCTCTTTCCCTTTAGTTTCATGTTTTTTATTTGTTTGCTAGTTTGTTAATTCTTACTTTGATTTTCCTTTTGAATGCTTACTTGTGATTGAAGTTGTGACATTTGATTGTGATTAGCCTCTTGATGGCTAATTGATCTTATTTGGGCTTTTACCCATCTTGTTTATGCTAGAATTTAGAGTTTTCTCTCACGTCCACCATGTGTTTGATGAAATGGTTGAAAGAGCTTTCATATGTGTTTTAGAGCAATTGACATGTGCTGAAAGGTAAGATTGATTGCCTAGTGTCGATAGAGAGGATAGCTAACATTTAGACATGAAAATAGTTTTAATATTAGCTAGCGCGAGGTTTGTTAATATTGTTGTTTAATTGAGCTAATCCTATGAATATATGTGGTTAGAATGATTAGACTAGCCTATTGGCCCTTGATAGAGGGTTTAGATTGTCTTTAATGATGCAATTGATCATCTTTGAGTACTAGCATAACTTGAGAAAGTGAGGGCTTGACTTGATTAGTTGGTTTATTTTAGGTTTAGTTATAATCAAAGTCCTTTTTGTTTACTCGCTTCAATAGGTTGTTCTCCACGGCCACAAGACAGAATTCTCACCACTAAACTACATTCACTTTGTTGTTTGATGTCGCTCTGCATGGCTTGATGAACTCTATTTTAACATCATTTTAGCCCCTATTTAATCCTTTTTTCTCATTGTTTTGTATGTTAAACTTTAAGGAAAAAGGGTCAAATTTGCCTTATTTGTTTAATATTGTGCTTATTTAGTTGTTTTCCTTACTATTATTAATTATTCCCAAGAAGATGAGAAAATTGCTAATTTGGATCTATATGGAGGCATTGGGGATGATTTCAAGGAAAAGAAGAGGCTCAACAATGCTCCGCAGCCAGAAAAATCAAGTTCGAAGAGCCGAGACGGATGCACGGTTGGAGGCACAACCGTGTAGCAGGAGAATAGTGGCAACTCTGTGGGTAGAAGCTGCGGCTGGGTAGTGCACGACCATGTGTCTACCAATGCGTGGAGTGCACGAGCAACTGCGCATCGATGCATAGGCGTGCACCTACCAGTTTTCGCTATAAAAGTCGTTGTTGGGCCTATGTTTGAGGGGGGTTTTCTCACTTTTTGGGGTGCCATTTTTAGGGCTTTATCGGCCACCTCCAAACCCCATTGATAGGAGAATAACTTTAGTTAGATTAGTGTATATATACGTTATGTACAAGATTGTGGATTTCGTGATTCAAGACTAAGTTATTATTATCTGTTTCTCTTTAATTTCATGCTTTTGTTTTTGTTTGCTAGTTTGTTAATTCTTACTTTGATTTTCCTTTTGGATGGTTATTTGTGATTGAATTTATGATATTTGATTGCGATTAGCCTCTTGATGACTAATTGATTATGTTTAGGCTTTTAGCCATCTTGTATATTCTAGAATTTAGGGTTTTCTCTCACGCATACTATGTGTTCGATGAAATGCTTGAAAGAGCTTTCATCTATATTTTGGGGCAATTGACTTGTACTAAAAGGTGAGGTTGATTGTCTAGTGTGAATAGAGAGGATAGCTAATATTTGCACATGAAAATAGTTTAAATCTTAGCTAGGCCGTGGGTTGTTAATATTGTAGTTTAATTGAGCTAATCTTATGAAAATAAGTGGTTGGAACGATTAGACTAGCCTACTGACCCCTGAGAGAGGGCTTGAGTTGTCTTTAATGATACCACTGATCATCTTTGAATACTAGCATAACTTAGGAAGGTGAGCACTTCATTTCATAAGTTGGTTTATCTTAGGTTTAATTATAATCAATGTCCTTTTTGTTTGCTTGCTTTAGTAGGTTAGTTGTTCTCCCCTTCTCCCTTCGAAACGCTTGGGTTGGCTTTTAATGTGACCAAAATTTTAGTTGAGAAATTGCTCATATGTTTGACTTCGGATCAATTAAAAAAGATTAGTTGTATATATAAAATGGCTTTTGGTAAGATCATCTCCTCATAAAGTTCATTTTTTGTCTGAAATAGAAACGATAGATGCTTATATGAACAGAGATCGATGGACAACGATGTTGGTGAGAGTAACTAGAATACTTGCCTTGTTTAGGGATTAAAGGAGAACAAAAAGAAATAGCACAACTAGCTTGGCAAGAAGCCCTAAGATCATCAGCTTGATCACCAATAAAGCAGTTGATTGCACAACCACTAGCACAAATGAAAAAGTTATTGAGAGGAGCACAAATAGCAACATTGAATTTAGCCGCTTGATTTCTCAACAACTGCACTGCTTATTACAAGCAACACCAGACCACTTCCCACATTTTTCTCATTACCTAATTTGCTGCGTCTTGAAAATGAAAAGCTTTTTTTTTTTGGGGGGGGGGGGGGGAGGGAGCTTCTACATCTAGTAAGATTTCTTACTTTAAAGACATATATCGGAGTAGATTTTGCTTGACAGATGACCTTCTGACTATATTGCACCTTAGGCTTACGATATGAAGGGGGATTTGCATCATATTTTTATCTTATTCAACCTACATTATTTAATTGTTACCTAGAAATTAATTTTTGTTATGAGTATAGTTGGGTAGAGGTTTTAGAATATAGTAGGACTGTAAGAACGGGAGATAAAATGATGTCCATTGTTAGGACATGTTTGGCTTACCAGTAATTAATCGAGAGTATTAAAAACACCTGCGTAGGAAGGATGACAAAAAAGAGTTGGCAAAATAGGACAAAAGTATGTGGCTGCTGGGATTCGAGCCCAGGTTTCCACGACCACAACGTGGAATTCTGACCACTAAACTACGGCCACTTTATTGTTTGATTTCTATCTACACGGCTTGGTGAACCTCTATTTTGACTTATTTTAGCCCCTATTTAATCCCTTTTCCTCATTGTTTTATATATTAAACTTTCAGGAGAAAGGGTCAAATTTGCCTCATTTGGTTCATATTTTGCTTATTTAGTGGTTTTCCTTATTTTTTGGGAATTATTGCCAAGAAGAAGAGAAAAGTGCAATTTCAATTGAAATGGAGCATTAGGGATGATTTTCAAGAAAGAAAAGAGGTGGAACGACGTTCTGATGCCAGAAAAATCACGTCCAAAGAGCCGAGACGGGTGCATGGTTGGCGGCTCAACCGTATAGCAGGACTGTAGTGGCAACTCTGCAGGCAGATGCTATGCTTGCGCAGTGCACGGTTGTGCATCTGCCAGTGCATGGGGTGCACAGGTACCTGTTTATCAACGTACGGACGTGTGCCTACCAGTTTTCGCTGTAAAAGCCGCAGCCGGGCTTCTGCTTGGGGGGTTTTTTCAAGGTTTTGGGGTCCGATTTTTAGGGCTTTATCAGCCATCTCCAAACCCCATTGGTGGGAGAATAACTTAGGTTAGATTAGTGTATATTATGTATAAGATTATGAATTTCGCAATCCAAGACTAAGTTTTTTCTTTCCTCTTTCTCTTTAATTTCATACTTTTTGTTTTGTTTACTAGTTTGTTACTTCTTTCTATGATTTTCCTTTTGGATGATTACTTGTGATTGAGGTTGTGATATTTGATTTTGCTTAGCCTCTTGATGGTTGTGGATCTTGTTTAGGCTTTTGCCCATCTTGTCTATGCTAGACTTTTTGGTTTTCTCTCACGCTCACCATGTATTCGATGAAATGTTTAAAAGAGCTTTCATCTATGTTTTGGGGCAATTGACTTGTACTAAAAGGTGATTCATCGTCTAGCGTGGATAGAGAGGAAAGCTAACATTTGGACATGAAAATTGTTTAAATCTTGGCTAGGGCAATGGTTGTTATTCTTCAAGTTTGAGTGAGGTAATACTACGAAAATATATGGTTAGAATGATTAGACTAGCCCACTGATCCATGAGAGGGGGCTTGGGTTGTCTTTAATAATGCAACTAATCATCGCTGAATACTAGCATAACCTGGGGAGGTGATCATTTGACTTGATTGGTTGGTTTTTCTTAGGTTTAATTATAATCAAAGTTCCTTTTGTTTGCTCGCTTTAGTGGATTAGTTCTTCTCCACTTTTTCCTTTTTCTTGCCTAGATTGAAATACTTGGGTTAGCATGTAATGTGACTAATATTTTAGTGGAGAAATTGCTCATATGTCTTACTCTAGATCAATTAAAAGATTAGTTTTATATATAAAATGGCTTTTGGTAAGGTCACTTCCTTATAAAGTTCATTTTTTGTCTTAATTACAGACGATAGATACTTACATGAACGACATCAATGGACAAAGATGTTGGTAAGAGTAAGTAGAATACCTATCTTGTTTAGAGATTAAAGGAGAATGAAAAGAAATAGCATAACTACCTTGGCAGGAAGCCTCAAGATCATCATCTTGATCACCAATAAAGTAGTTGATTGCACAATCACTAGTACAAATGAAAAAGATGTTAAAAGGAGCACAAACAGTAACACAACCCTAAAGCGGGGAACACTGAATTTGGCGTCTTGATTTCTCTGCAACTACACTGCTTATTGCAAGCAACACCAGACCACTTCCTGCACTTTTCTCATTACCTAATTTACTGCCTCTTGAAAATGATAAGATTTTTTTAGAGAGAGAGGGGGCTTCTACATCTAGCAAGATTTCTTGCTTTGAAAACATATGTCAAAGTAGACTTTACTTAATATACGACCTTGTGATTATATTGCACCTTATGCTTATGGTATTAAGAGGGAATCGGCATTACTTTTTTTAATCTTTTCCAACCAATATTATTTAATTGTTACCTAGAGATTAATTTTTATTATGAGTATAGGTGGGATAGTTTTGGAATATAGTCAAAACTATGAACAGGTGATAAAATGATGTCCATTGTTAGGAGTTATTTGGCTTACCAGTAATTCTTGTGAATCCCGCAAGTATACGGTTAATCGTTGTAATATTTGCGGGTGTCGATCATCAGGGATGAGTTATGAAATCAAGTTGCTGAAATCCTAGACCAAACTAATGTTGATGACTAAACTAATGAGATTATACATTGAAATATTCTACTAACTAAATTGCAAGGTTAAGACCAAGTTCAAACTGGGCAATAACCAAAGTTGCAAGGGAACAAACCGGTTAAAACTAAAAATATAGATCTAGAAAACTATAATGAAGCTAAAAAAACGAAAGAACAAACTGGAAAACTATAATGAAGCTAAAAAAACGAAAGAACAAACTGGCCATATGTATATTCACACGTAGAACCCTTAAAAAACAGGCCACTAAATTAAACAGATGAGCTTGAGAGCAGTGCCAAGCTTTGAATCGAGAGCTCCAACATACCTATGCAATTAACTAAACGAAATCCCCAGATGCTTAAAATACAAAGTCACAGCCGAAGTTTAGAGTGCCAAATTCGAGCATCAAAAGTTCTATATCCAGAATTTCATTACTCAAATGTGAAAGCGAAAACCCACAATTCCTTGCTCAAAACAGGGGAACTGAAACGAAACAGGGAGCAATTGAAACAGTGTCGAATCCAAAGTTCAACGTAAATGAAAACCAGAAAAGAAGAAACACTAAAACCCTAATCTACTTTACTCTGTGCACTGCCCTCTGTTCTGTCATTCGTACCGCATTTTAAGCCCCAAAAACGCCAACTTCATCCACTTCAAATGCTTAAAAATTGCCCATTGATGATGGTGAATAATGGTGGAGTGAATGAGGAGAGAGAGGGATACCATGGCTACGGTTATGGCGTTTGGAGAAGATGAAGGGATATGTGATTATGGTGGAAGAAGATAGAGGGGCACGGCTACTGCGTTCTTTTTTTTGGTCTGGGTTGTGGACTGATGAGGAAGAAGAAGAAAGGAAATGGGGGGCTGATGGCAGGTGACATGTATGTGATCAATTAAGTGAAGTAGACTGGGTCTTGGCTAGAGGAAGGCATGCCTGGTGCTGGGCCAGCCCAGAAGAAGAATATGGAAAAAGAAAAGAAGGAAGGAGAGGGGGAAAGACCGGTCTAGGCATAGACTGGACCAGGTCCACATAGCTAGCGAGACGAGAGGGAAAAGAGAGAATGGAAGGAGGAAGGGAAAACTGGGCTGGGCCACATGCATGGGCTTGGGTTCTTGAGTTTTTTTTTTTCCTTCTCTTTATCTGGATCCAATGCGTGTTATGAACTAATCCCCTTTTGATTCGACTTTCTTTTTTTTCCCAAGCAATTTATTTATTCTTCAAATTCATACAAAACAAACAAAACCATATTAAATTCCTAAATTAATAATTTATTTTGAGCAATTATTAAATAATAAAGGGTATAAAATATCATAATTTCAGGGTAAACAATAACCCCACACCTAAATTTTGGTTGTCCTCTAGTAAAACAAAACTAAAAACCCTAGAAAAGAAAATAAAATCCTAATTCACTTTCGTAGGAATTACAGTTGCACTCAGCACGTGTAACAAGCTCTTTAAACCCCTAGGTCACCCCAAGTTGACGAGGAAGGTCTCGTGAGGGTTTGTAAAAGATATACTCACAAAATCTTTAAAGAAATAAATCAAAAAAGGACAAGAGAGACATAAATAGAAAAAAACAGTTTAGATTTACAAACATAAATATACAAGGGAGAAGGCTATGCACATTCTAACAAACCAAACCACCTATGTAGCAAAAATATTGGCCTGCATATAAAGAGAATATACTCATCAAGGCTCTCTACCCCACGGATGACATCAAAGCGCTAACTTCTGACCCTACTGTACATCAAAACTTTGAAGCCATCCCAATGCTCGTGTGTAAGTGCATCATCATCGTAGGGCTTAGGTTTACCAGAATCAAACTCAATCCCACTTAACTGACACAAAATTCATTATTGACTTATTAACATAGGAAGCAAGCTTTTTTAATAGCAGTATTGCCTCAAAGGGTAATATCCAGTAGCACATGCCTCAAAGGATAACGCTCAGTAGCGCATGCCTCAAAGGGATACTTGTCATTCCAAATTTTGTTTCATCTCCCTTTGTTTTCCTTCCTTAATTTGTTTTCCTTTTTTTCATTTTCATTTTTTTCTTTTGTTTTTTTAGAAGGCAAAAAAAAAACAAAGTAATTAGGTCAAAGACAAGTAGGAGAGCCAATAATGGAAGACTAAGACCTTAAGATAATGATGAATAAATAAATAAGGATGGATTACATATCGATAATGAACAATTGGGGTTAGAATTAGGGCTTAGACTGACACACTGAGGACGGAGATCTATCATGCGTATCACGCTTACATATACACTAATAATCAAAGCACAGGAGATTTAAACTAATCAGAATAGCACGTAGCTTCCCTAAAAACAAAACAAAAATATTTTTGGATTTTCAAAGTTTTTTTAATTTTTTCAATTTTTTCAAATTTTTTTCAATTTTTTTTCAAAGTTTCCCCACCCCCCTACACCTAAATCTCACAATGTCCTCATTGGGAGTGAAAATAAACATAAAACACAACCAAAAAAAAAATAATAAATATACAAAAAGAAAAGAAGACTCAAAAAGAAAGGAAAATAACAAGACACTAAACAAAAAGAAGTCAATAAAAATAAAACAAAGCAACGAATATATACAAAAGAAAACAAAATAAAAAGAGGAGATGATGAGGAATGTTAATACCAGGTCAGGTGCAGAAGTACACATAAGCTATAGCCTCTTGAAATTTGTGCGAATAGAGGCCCATGGAGCATCAGCTACTCCATATCAAGCTGAAAAGTGCTACTTAAATCAAAACTCATTAAAGCACGAAGTAGCTTGTCAAATACAGAAGGCTAACTCTCAATAAGATCAATGCAAAAGAAATAAGAAAGTTGGCGCCAAGTAAATGTATCCACCAAGGCAATAAAGCACAGGTAAGGGCCCACTTCAATTTATCAAATGCATGGGCCCAAACATCAAACATGCAAATGTAATTCAAACTACCCAGCCAGTGGGTCATTGGCCTAGAAATCGAGTCATCATGAATGGGTGGTCTGGGCAAAATAGTCCGTGCAAAATCCACAAGTCTCTTAGTAGCAAAATGTGCATGAGTTTAGTTTAAAGCAAAATTCTTAGTGGCAATGCTTTCAAACTCAACAAATTCAGACTTGCAATTTTCAAAAAGGAGGCCAGTTTGGATGGTGCCAAAAGAAAAAGATTCATATTCAGCGCAGAAACCCTCATCAACACTTTCATCAACATCAAACCCATATAAAAATGATTCATATTCTACAGAAAGAATATCATCATCAATTTGAAAATTAGTGGGCTTAACTTTCTCCTCACATGACTCCTGTAAAACGGCTTCCTTTGACTCAGCAAAATCACGATGCTCAATGTCAAGTGTAATGCTCATATCTAACTCACTAGCACTCTTAAGATCTCCACCCTCCTGAAACTCGCAAAAGTAATTCACAGTAGTGGGTGGGTTGGAGGAAATTTGGATATCATCAGTAACATCCTTAGCTGAGCTAGTGTAGGTTGCAAGATCAGGTGATAGAGACGTAGGGAGGTCACTCTCTGATTCTAAACTAGGCAAAGGCATGTCATCATTCAAGTTAGACCTAGCAAGCTATAAGAGGGATCAAAATCATCATAAAGACTAACTTCAAGCTTGGGAGATCCTAAACTAGAGCCAGGCTCATTACAATTCTCCCTACTTTGATTAAAACAATGAGAATATTTAATAATTCTCTCTTTTAGGTTCTTTATCATTTTATCAGTCAATTCATTTATCTTTTCAACACTTGCATATATAGCATCAACATAACCACGATATGGGCAATTACAAGCATCATGATAAGAAGACTCATAATAATCACACAAAATAGGAGGCACGTTAGATTGAAATGGGTCATATGAGTTCATAAAATAGTCATGATGGGAAGGATTAGCATGAAAAACATACTCGCCATGAGTTGGATATCCAAAATTCTGTTTAGTTTGATCAAATGCATAGGTATCCCAAGCTAATTTTTCAAAGAATTCACATACCTCATCTTGAGTTTTAGATATTAATCCTTTTAAACCTCTAAGGCAAATAGACTCAACATAAACCCTAGATGCAGAATTCAAACCCAAAGCAATGACCTCATAAATTTCCCATTTTTGAAAATGTTGATTCAATTGAGCACGATAATTATTAAGTCTCGATAAATAACTCCAGAAAGGTTCATGCTCGAATTGTGGAAAATAGAAAACTGGCATTCTCGAATTGTGTTTTTTTTTTGGTAATTTTAAGATTTTTTTTTTTGGATTTCCAATTTTCAATTTTTTTAGGGAAAGAAAATGCATCTAGGATACTATTTACAAACTAATGACTAAAACAAAAACAAGGGACTCAATTAATTTAGTGAACAAAACAAAATACACTAACAAAAATAAAACTATGCTACCAACATAAAAGAAAGGCCAAGAAAACTTAAACATCACACAAAATATAAAATATAAAATGAACACAAACACAAAAGAAGAGCATTTTTTTTAATTTTTTTTCTTTGTTGCTGCTACTTCTATGCCTGTTTCCTGCGTAATAACCAAATTGTTAGTCTCTTTTTTTTCCAGTAGCAAAATCACATGAAATAGCAACATTAAATTGACCCAAAACTAAAACTACAGCTCAAATCAAAAATCAAAAATAATATAAGCTAAAATACACAAAATCAAAAATAAAAAATACGAAACGAAAACGAAATCGATGCAAACAACTAAATTACAACTCGTCTACGCAACCTAATTTCACAATACCCTTCTCGGCAACGGCGCCAAAAACTTGCAGTGAATCCTGCAAGCATACGGTTAGTCTTTGTAATATTTGCGTGTGTTGATCCTCAGGGATGGGTTATGAAATCAGGTTGTTGAAATCCTAGACCAAACTAATGTTGCTAGCTAAACTAATGAGATTCTATGTTGAAATATTGTACTAACTAAACTGCAAGGTTAAAATCGAGTTCAAACTAGGCAATAACCAAAAGTACAAGGAAACAAACTGGTTAAAACCAAAAATACAGATCTGGAAAACCAGAATGAAGCTAAAAAAGCGAAATAACAAACTGGCCATGTATATATATATATATACACACACACACACACACACACACACACACACATATATATATATATATATATATATATATATATATATATATATATATATATATATATTAACACATAGAACCCTAAAAAAACGAACCACTAAATTAAACAGTTGAGCTTAAGAGCAGTGCCAAGCTTTGATTCGAGACCTCCAACATACCCGCGTAATTAACTAAACGAAATCCTCAGATGCTCAAAATATGAAGTCACAGCTGAAGTTCAGAGTGCCAAATTCGAGCATCAAAAGTTCCAAATCCAGAATTTCATTACTCAAATCTAAAAGCAAAAGCCCCCAATTCCTTACTCAAACCAGGGGAACTGAAATGAAACATGGAGCAATCGAAACAGTGCCAAATCCAAAGTTCAACGTAAATGAAAAACAGAAAAGAACAAACACTAAGACCCTAATCTACTCTACTCTGCGCTGCTGCCCTCTGTTCTACCATTTGGGCCCCATTTTAAGCTCTAAAAACACCAACTTCAGCCCCTTCAAATTCTTGAAAACTGTGCATTGATGATGGTGAATAATGGTGGAGTAAATGAGGAGAGAGAGGGATGCCATGGCTGCGGTTATGGCGTTTGGAGAAGACGAAGGGATGTGTGATTATGGTGTAAGAAGATAGAGAGGCGCGACTGCTCTGTTCTTTTTTTGGGTCTGGGTCGTGGATTGATGAGAAAGAAGAAGGGGATGGGCAGCTGATGGCATGTGACATGCGTGTGATCAATTAAGTGAAGCAGACTGGGTCATGGCTAGAGGAAGGCGTGCCTGGTGCTGGGCCGACCCAGAAGAAGAACAAGGAAAAAGAAAAGAAGGATGGAGAGGGGGGAAAGACCGGTTTAGGCACAGACTGGCCAGGCCCACGTAGGTAGGGAGATGAGAGGGAAAAGAGAGAATGGAAGGAGGAAGGGAAAACTGAGCTAGGCCGCACGCATAGGCCTGGGTTCTTGAGGTTTTTTTCCCCCCTTCTCTTTGTCTTGATTCAATGTGTGTTGTGATCCAATCCCCTTTTGATTCGACTTTCTTTTTTTACCCAAGTAATTTATTTATTCTTCAAATTCCTAAAAATAAACAAAAACCATATTAAATTCCTAAATTAATAGTTTATTTTGAGCAATTATTAAATAATAAAGAGTATAAAATATCATAATTTCGGGTTGAACAGTCTTTAATCTAGTGTATAAAAGACACATGCACAGGAGGAGGCAAAAGAGCATAAAAGTATGTGGCCACTAGGATTCAAGCCTAGGTCTCCATGGCCACGACGTGGAATTCTCACCACTAAACTGCACACTTTGTTGTTTGATTTCGCTCAGCACGGCTTGGTGAACCTCTATTTTGACCTTATTTTAGCCCTTATTTAATCCCTTTTTTCTCATTTTTTTTATATGTTTAATTTTAATGAGAAATGGTCAAATTTGCCTTATTCAGTTCATATTGTGCTTATTTAGTGGTTTTCCTTATTTTTAGGAATTATTTTCAAGAACACGAGAAAACTGCTAATTTCAATTTAAATGGAGGCATTAGGGATGATATTCAAGGAAGAAAAAAGGTTCAGTGACGTTCTCGTGTAGCAGGATTGTTGTGGCAACCGTGCAGCCAGAAGCTACGCTACACAGTGTACGACCATACGTCTGCCAGTGCATGGGGCACATGGGCACCCGTGCATCGACGCACGGACGTGCGCCTACAAGCCTTCACTATAAAAGTCACTGTCGGGCCTATGTTTGAGCGGGTTTTTCAAGGTTTTTATGGTATCATTTTAGGTCTTTATCAGCCACCTCCCAACCCCATTAGGGGGAGAATAACTTAGATTAGATTAGCGTATGTCATGCACATGATTGTGGATTTCGCAATTCAAGTATAAGTTTCTCTTTTCTCCTTGTCTTTAATTTTATGCTTTTTGTTTTGTTTACTAGTTTGTTAATTCTTACTTTGATTTTCCTTTTGGATGCTTACTTGTGATTGAAGTTGTGATATATGATTGTGATTAGCCTCTTGATGACTAATTGATTGTATTTAGGCTTTTACCCATCTTGTTTATGCTAGAACTTAGAGTTTCCTCTCATGTTCACTAGGTGTTTGATGAAATGATTAGAAGAGCTTTCAATTGTGTTTTGGGGCAATTGACATGTGTTGAAAGGTGAGATTAATTGTCTAGTGTGGATCGAGAGGATAGCTAACATTTGGACATGAAAATAGTCTAAATCTTTCTTGGTCGAGGGTTAATCTTGTAGTTTAATTGAGCTAATCACATGAAAATATGCAGTTAGAATGATTGGATTAGCCTATTAACCCTTGAGAGGGGGTTTGGGTTGTCTTTAATGATACAACTTATCATCTTTAAATACTAACATAACTTGGTAAGGTGAGGGTTTGACTTGATTAGTTGGTTTTTCTTATGTTTACTTATAACCAAAATCCTTTTCGTTTACTCACTTCAGTCTATTAGTTCTTCCCCCCTTCTCCTTCTTTCTTGCCTTGATCAAAACCCTTGGGTTGGCTTTTAGTGTGATTAACATTTTGAATGAGCGATTGCTTATATGTCTGACTTCAAATCAATTAAGCAAGACTGGTTTTATATATAAAATGGCTTTTGGTAAGATCACTTCCTCATAAAGTTCATTTTTTATCTGAATTACAGACGATGGAAGCTTATATGGACCAGGATGTTGGTGAGAGTAACTAGAATACCTACCTTACTTACAGATTAAAGTAGAACAAAAAAGAAATAGCACAGATAGCTTGGCAAGAAGCCCTAAGATCATCAGCCTGATCACCAATAAAGTAGTTCATTCCACAATCACTAGCACAAATGAAAAATCTGTTAAAAGGAGCACAAATAGATTACAACCCTAAAGCAAGGAACCCTTAATTTGGCCACTTGATTTCTCTACAACTACTCTTCTTATTATAAGTAACACCATACCACTTCCTGGACTTTTTCACATTACCTAATTTACTGCCACCTGAAACTGAGAAACTTTTTTTTGGGGGGGGGGGGGGAAGGCGGCTTCTACATCTAGCTAGATTTCTTGCTTTAAAGACATATATCAGAGTAGATTTTGCTTAATAGACGACCTTGTGATTATGTTACACCTTATGCTTACGATATCAAGGAGGAATCTGGATTATATTTTTATCTTGTCCAACCTATGTCATTTAATTGTTACCTAGAGATTAATTTTTGTTATGAGCATAGATGGGGACAGATATTAGAATATAGTATGAAGTATGAACAGGTGATAAAATGATGTCCATTGTTATGACATATTTGGCTTACCAGTAATTAATCTAGAGTATAAAAAACACACGCGCAGAAGGGGGTATTAAAGGTGGGGCAAAACAGCACAAAAGTATATGGCTACTACTGGGATTCGAGCCCAGATCTCCATGGCCACAACGTGGAATTCTCACCACCAAACCACAGCCACTTTGTTGTTTGATTTTGCTCTGCACAACTTAGTGAACCTCCATTTTGACCTCATTTTATCCCCCATTTAATCCCTTTTTCTCATTGTTTTGTATGTTAAACTTTCAGGAGAAATGGTCAAATTTGCCTTATTTGGTTCATATTGTGCTTATTTAGAGGTTTTCATTATTTTTTAGGAATTATTGGCAGGAAGACGAGAAAATTGCTAATTTCGATTGAAATGGAGAATTGGGGATGGTTTTCGAGGAAGAAAAAGGATTCAACGACGTTCTGATGCCAGAAAAATCAAGTCCGAAGAGCCGAGACGGGGGTATGGGTGGCGGCACAATCATGCAGCAGGACTATAGTGGCAACTCTGCTGACAGATGCTATGCCTACGCAGTGCCCGGTCGTGCGTCTGCCAGTGCGTGGGGCTCACGGACACCCGTTCATCGATGCACGGACGTGTGCCCACCAGTTTTCGCTATAAAAGCCGCTACCGGGCTTCTGTTTGAGGGGGTTTTTTCAAGGTTTTTGGGGTCCGATTTTTAGGGCTTTATCAACCATCTCCAAACCCCATTGGTAGGAGAATAACTTAGGTTAGATTAGTTTATATTATGTACAAGATTGAAAATTTCATGATTCAAAACTAAGTTTTTTCTCGCCTCTTTCTCTTCAATTTCATGCTTTTTATTTTGTTTACTAGTTTGCTACTTGTTAGTTTGATTTTCTTTTTAGATGATTACTTCTGATTGAAGTTGTGATATTTGATTGTGATTAGCCTTTTGATGGCTATTAATCTTGTTTAGGCTTTTACCCATCTGTTCTATGCTAGAGTTTGGGGTTTTCTCTCTCGCCCACTGTTGTGATTTCTGCAAGTATACGGTTGTCGTCGCAATACTTGAAGGTGTCGATCCTCAGGGATGAGTCATGCGATTAGGTTACCAAAAGTTCTAAGTTAAAGTAAAACTTTAATCTAAACTAAACAGCTCCAATATTAAGATATTCCACAAATTAAAATAATCTAACTTGCAGGGAATCCAACTAAATAAAGCTGAAGCAGAAAATTGTAAATAAATCAAGCCACCAACACATAGTTGTAACTATGTCATGAATTTGAGTACATGAACAGAGGAGAACGAAGCAGAGGGGAAACAAACTCAACACAGCAAATGAGAACTTAGGGCAATTCGAACCAAACTCCAGCAAGTCAGAACTTGGGCACAATGGAACAGAGGCAACGGAGAACTGAAACGAAGCAAGAGTAATTCAATCCAAAGTCTAAAATCTCTCTCTTAAACTGAACAAGAACATGAGGGAATTATAAATTTCTTTGGAATTTAGACAACCAAATCCAAGGTTCAATGAAAACAAGAAAACGAAAATACATCTATTTGCCCCTTAATCTGCTCTACTCTCCCTCTACTGCCCTTCGAATTCTTTTGTAGCCAGTGACCGCAGCTCTTCACCTACCCTTGAAACCGCCACATTGATGGAGCCGGAAATTGAAAGAGGAGAGAGAGAGAGAGACCGAGTGATGGATGGGAAGATGAAGCCGAGAGGTCGCGGAGCTGGCTCTGTTCATGGCCCTGTTCTCTGTGTCGTGAATTGAAGAGGAAGAAGAAGGAGAGGGGATGGGGCTGGCTGGGGATCACGTGCCTCGCACGTGCTTGGTTAAGTGGGAAGGCAGGCTAGTTGGGGAGCACAGCAGTTGGGCCAGCCCAATCGTGGGAGAAAGGAAGAGAGAAGATGGAGATGGGGCTGCTGGGATCTGGGCTTGGGCTGCGAACTGGGAAACAGAAGGAAGAGAAAAGACTGGGCCGGGAAAGCACGAAAGGAAAAGAGAGAAAAAGAAAAAGAGGGAAGGCAGACCGGGCTTCTGGACGCATGGGCTTCAGAGCTGGGCCTCATCTGGGCTGAGGCATCTTCTTCTTCTTTTTTTTCTCTGCTTTCTCAATTGATCCAAACTTAGCACTTATTTGAATAAATGTATTTATTTTCTTCAATGTACTTCCAACTCCTACAAAATAAACAAAAACATCATAAAAATTTAATTTAGCAATTTATTTAGAGCAAATATTAGATGATAAAAGGGTATAAAATATCATAATTTTGGATTGAAAAAATACCCCCACACCTAAGTTTTGCTCGTCCTCGAGTAAAACAAAAAAAAAAATCCGAGGAAAAAAAAAATGAAAATAAAATCCCAGCTCAAAAATCTGTTCTTCTTGTGTTTTTGTTTTTTTTCCAAAAAAAAATAATTTGTATAAAATTGGGGAAAGATATATACACATTCTAATAAACTAAAGCACCCAGATGACAAAGATATTAGCCTGCATATAAACAAAATGTACACATCAAGACTCTTTACCCCGTGAATGACATCAAAGCCCTAATTGTTCACCCTACTTGAACTTAAAGTTTTGAATCTTTCCCTGTGTTCGTGTGTAAGTGTCTCATCATCCTAAGACTCAGATTTATCAAAATCAAATTCAATCCCACTTGACTGACACAAATTACATTATAGAATATAAATATAGAAAGTAAGCTTTCCCAGTAGCAATTTTGCCTCAAAGGGTACCACCCAGTAGCGCATGCCTCAAAGGGTTACTTGTCATTCGAAATTTCATTTTATTTCTTTTTTCTCTTTTTTTTTCTTTTCTTTTTTTTTGGCTTTCAATAAGACAAAAAATAATTGTGCCAAAAACAAGTGGGAGAGCCAATCATGGAAAACTAAGACCGTAAAACAATGACGATAATATAAATAGGGATTGGATCACACAGCATAAATGAACAAATGAGATTCGAATTAGGGCTAAGAATGACACACCGAGGATTGAGACCTAATATGCACATCATGCGTATATACAGGCTAACAATCAGAGCACAGGGCATTTAAGCTGATCAGAATAGTACTAGGCTTCCCTAAAAACAAAACAAAAATCTCTTTTTTTTTTTTTTTGAATTATCCAATTTTTTTTTTGTTTTGTTGTTTTTTTTTGTTTTTTTGAATTTTCAAATTTTTTTATTGTTTTTATTGTTTTATTTTTCAAAAGTTCCCCACCTTCAAAAGTTCCTCACCCCCACACCTATTCCGAGCAATGTCCTCATTGGGAGTAGAAAGAAACATAAAACCACAAAATCAAAACTGAAAAAGAAAACAAACAAAAATAAAACGCACGACTCAAAATCAAATAATCAACATAGAAAAGAAAGACAAAAAGAACCAACTATACAAAAGGAAAGAAAAAGGAAAAAGAGAAAAAGAGTAAAAGAGAGAAGGGATGAAAAGAAGTTCTTTAGCAAACCAGGTCGGGTGCTAGGTACACCCGAGCTATCATCTCAACACATCACTGAGCAGGATTGGGCTCACGGAGTATCATACACTCCACATCTTCCTTACTAGGCAACTCCAGAAATTGTTTCAATCTTTGGCCATTCACCTTAAAAGTAGCACCACTGTCAGGGTCCTGAATTTCGACTGCACCATAAGGGAAAACACATGAGACAATGTAAGGACCAGTCCATCGAGACCTTAACTTCCCTGGAAACAAATAGAGCCTAGAGTCATATAAGAGCACTTTCATTCCAGGGGTAAACTCTCTCCGCAGTATAAGCCTATCATGAAACAACTTCGCCCTTTCTTTGTAAGAACGAGCACTCTCATAAGCCTCGGCTCTAATCTCGTCAAGCTCATTTAGTTGCAGTTTACGCTCTTCACCAGCCTCAGTCAAGTCATAGTTCAGTTTCTTAATGGCCCACCAAGCTCTATGCTCTACTTCCATAGGAAGATGACAAGACTTGCCATAAACAACCCTATAAGGTGACATACCTAAAGGAGTTTTGAAAGCCGTCCTATAAGCCAAAAGAGCATCTACGAGTTTATCAGCCCAATCCTTTCTATTCCTGCTCACGGTCTTTTCAAGAATCTGCTTAATTTGCCGATTGGACACCTTAACCTGACCACTGGTTTGGGGATGATAGGGGGTAGCAAGTCTATGGATAATGGAATACCTCTTCAGTAAGACATCAAAAGACCTATTAGTGAAATGGGTACCCTGATCACTAATAATAGCACGGGGCATACCAAATCTAGCAAAGATGTTCTCCCTCAAGAACTTCACAACAACTTTAGCATCATTAGTCCTAGAAGGGATGGCTTCAACCCATTTAGACACATAGTCCACAGCTAGCAAAATATACTCATTCCCAAAAGATGATAGAAATGGTCCCATGAAGTCTATACCCCATACATCAAAAACTTCCACTACAATGATAGGACTCAGTGGCATCATATCCCGCCTGCTGATTCTACCCAACTGCTGGCACCTAGGGCAACTCTTATAGTACTCAAAAGTATCCTTAAATAGAGTAGGCCAGTAAAAACCACTTTGAAGAACTTTGGCTGCAGTCTTCCTACCACTAAAATGCCCCCCACATGCTTGGTCATGACAGAAACAAAGGACACTTCTCACCTCATGGTCGGGAATACATCTCCTAAACATCTGGTCAGAACAGTACTTAAACAAATAAGGATCATCCCAAACAAAGAACTTTATGAGGTGGAAGAACCTATCCCTATCATTCTTGGTCTAACTCTCAGGAATCCTACCAGCAACGAGGTAGTTAACAATATCAGCATACCAAGGATCGGGGTGGACAGCATACAACTGCTCATCAGGAAAGCACTCAGAAACAGTGGACTCACTCTCTCTATCTGATAGAATCTTAGACAAATGATCAGTTACAAGGTTTTCAGAACCTTTCTTGTCTCTGATTTCACAGTCAAACTCTTGCAACAATAATATCCATCTAACAAGTCTAAACTTAGCATCCTTCTTAGAAAGAAGATGCTTAAGAGCAAAGTGGTCAATATAGACAATCACATGAGACCCAATCAAATAAGGTCTAAACTTCTCAAATCCAAAGATCACAGCCAAAAATTCTTTTTCAGTCACAGTATAGTTCAATTGGGCATCATTCAAAGTGTGACTAGCATAATAGATTACATAGGGCTTTTTATCAACACGCTGTCCTAAAACAACCCTAACAGCATAATCAGAAGCATCACACATCAATTCAAAAGGTTCTCCCCAGATGGGAGGATGAAGAACAGGAGCAGAAGTTAAGGCCTCCTTAAGCTTAGAAAATGCCTCAAGACATTCATCAGAAAAATAAAAAGGCGCATCTTTAGATAGCAGGTTAGACAAGGGCTTTGTAATCTTACTAAAGTCCTTAATGAAGCGACGATAGAAGCCAACATGTCCAAGGAAAGACCTCACTTCTTTCACACAAGTAGGAGGGGGAAGATTAACAGTCAAATCAGTCTTAGCCTTATCAACCTTAATTTCATCTTCAGAAATAACATGGCCTAAGACTATTCCCTTTCTAACCATAAAATGGCATTTCTCTCAATTCAGAGTCAAATTTTTCTCCCTACACCTTTCCAACACTTTTCTCAAATTAGACAAACAGTCATCAAAGGAAGACCCAAACACAGAGAAGTCATCCCCGGCAACGGCGCCAAAAACTTGTTGTGATTTCCGCAAGTATACGGTTGTCGTCGCAATACTTGAAGGTGTCGATCCTCAAGGATGAGTCATGCGATCAGGTTACCAAAAGTTCTAAGCTAAAGTAAAACTTTAATCTAAACTAAACAGCTCCAATATTAAGATATTCCACAAATTAAAATAATCTAACTTGCAGGGAATCCAACTAAATAAAGTTGAAGCAGAAAATTGTAAATAAATCAAGCCACCAACACTTAGTTGTAACTATGTCATGAATTTGAGTACATGAACAGAGGAGAACGAAGCAGAGGGGAAACAAACTCAGCACAACAAATGAGAACTTAGGGCAATTCGAACCAAACTCCAACAAGTCAGAACTTGGGCACAATGGAACAGAGGCAACGAAGAACTGAAATGAAGCAAGAGTAATTCAACTCCAAAGTCTAAAATCTCTCTCTTAAACTGAAAAAGAACATGAGGGAATTATAAATTTCTTTGGAATTTAGACAACCAAATCCAAGGTTCAATGAAAAGAAGGAAACGAAAATACATCTATTTGCCCCCTAATCTGCTCTACTCTCTCTCTACTACCCTTTGATTTCTTTTGTAGCCCGTAACCGCAGCTCTTCACCTACCCTTGAAACCGCCACATTGATGGAGCCGGAAATTGATAGAGGAGAGAGAGAGAGAGATCGAGTGATGGATGGGAAGATGAAGCTGAGAGGTCGCGGAGCTGGCTCTGTTCGTGGCCCTGTTCTCTGTGTCGTGAATTGAAGAGGAAGAAGAAGGAGAGGGGATCGGGCTGGCTGGGGATCACGTGCCTCACACGTGCTTGTTTAAGTGGGAAGGCAGGCTGGTTGGGGAGCACAGCAGCTGGGCCAGCCCAATCATAGGAGAAAGGAAGAGAGAAGAGGGAGATGGAGCTGCTGGGATCTGGGCTTGGGCTGCAAACTGGGAAACAGAAGGAAGAGAAAAGACTGGGCCGGGAAAGCACGAAAGGAAAAGAGAGAAAAAGAAAAAGAGGGAAGGCAGACCGGGCTTCTGGACGCATGGGCTTCAGAGCTGGGCCTCATCTGGGCTGAGGCATCTTCTTCTTCTTTTTTTTCTCTGCTTTCTCAATTGATCCGAACTTAGCACTTATTTGAATAAATGTATTTATTTTTTTCAAGGTACTTCCAACTCCTACAAAATAAACAAAAACATCATAAAAATTTAATTTAGCAATTTATTTAGAGCAAATATTGGATGATAAAAGGGTATAAAATATCATAATTTTGGATTGAACACCCACCATGTGTTTGATAAAATGCTTGAAAGAGCTTTCATCTGTGTTTTGGGGCAATTGACTTGTACTGAAAGGTGAGGTTCATTGTCTAGTATGGAGAGAGAGGATAGCTAACATGTGAACATGAAAATGGTTTAAATCTTAGCTAGGTCAAGGGTTGCTAATCTTGTGGTTTGATTGAGCTAATCCTATGAAAATATATGGTTAGAACGATTAGACTAGCCTACAGACCTATGAGAGAGGGCTTGGATTGTCTTTAGTAATGCAACTAATCATCTTTGAATACTAGCATAACTTGGGAAGGTGATCGTTTGACTTGATTAGTTGGCTTATCTTAGTTTTAATTACAATCAAAGTCCCTTTTGTTTGCTCCCTTCAGTAGATTAGTTCTTCTCCCTTACTGCTTCTTTCTTGCCTTGATTAAAACATTGGGTTGGCTTTTAATGTGACTAACATTTTAGCGGAGAAATTGTTCACATGTCTGAATTCGGATCAATTAAAAAAAGATTGGTTTTATATATAAAATAGCTTTTGGTAAGATGACTTCCTCATAAAGTTCATTTTTGTCTTAATTACAGGCGATGGATGCTTATATGAATGAGATCGATGGACAAGGATGTTGGTAAGAGTAACTAGAATACCTGCCTTGTTTAGAGATTAAAGGAGAACGAAAAGAAATAGCATAACTAGCTTGGCAGGAAGCCTTAAGATCATCATCTTGATCACCAATAAAGTAGTTGATTGCTCAATCACTAGCACAAATGAAATAGATGTTAAAAGGAGCACAAACAGCGACACAACCCAAAAGTGGGGAACATTGAATATGGCCTCTTGATTTCTTTGCAGCTACACTACTTCTTATAAGCAACACCAGACCACTTCCTACACTTTTCTCATTACCTAATTTACTGCCTCCTAAAAATGAAAAGATTTTATTGAATAGAGGGCGGGCTTCTACATCTAGCAAGATTTCTTACTTTAAAGACATATATCAGAGTAGATTTTACTTAATAGACGACCTTGTGATTATATTGCACCTTATGCCTATGATATTAAGAGGGAATCTGCATTATTTTTTATCTTATCTAACCCACATTATCTAATTGTTACCTAGAGATTAATTTTTATTTTGAGTATCGGTGGGCAGAGGTTTTGGAATATAGTCGGAAGTATGAGCAGGTGATAAAATGATGCCCATTGTTAGGACTTATTTGGCTTACTAGTAGTTAATCTAGTGTATAGAAAACACATGCGCAGGAGGAGGCAAAAGAGCACAAACGTATGTGGCCGCTAGGATTCGAGCACAGGTCTCCATGGCCACAATGTGGAATTCTCACCACTAAACAACACACTTCGTTGTTTGATTTTGCTCTACACGATTGCTGAACCTCTATCTTGAACTCGTTTTAGCCCTTATTTAATCCCTTTTTTCTCATGGTTTTATATCTTAAACTTTGATAACAAAGGGTCCAATTTGCCTTATTCAGTTCATATTGTGCGTATTTAGTGGTTTTCCTTATGTTTGGTAATTATTGCCCAGAAGACGAGAAAATTGCTAATTTCAATTTAAATGGAGGCATTGAGGATGATTTCCAAGGAAGAAAAGAGGTTCAACAATGCTCTGAGGCCAGAAGAATCAAGTCCAAAGAGCTTAGTTTGATTTCATGCTTTTTGTTTTGTTTACTAGTTTGTTAATTCTTACTTTGATTTTCCTTTTGGATGCTTACTTGTGATTGAAGTTGTGACATATGATTTTGATTAGCCTCTTGATGGCTAATTGATCTTGTTTAGGCTTTTATCCATCTTGTTTATGCTAGAATTTAGAGTTTCCTCTCATGCCCACCATGTGCTTCGTTGGGGCAATTGACTTGTGTTGAAAGCTGAGATTGATTGTCTAGTGTAGATCGAGAGGATAGCTAACATTTGGAGATGAAAATAGTTTAAATCCTAGCTAGGTCGAGGGTTAATCTTGCAATTTAATTGAGTTAATTCCATGAAAATATGTGGTTAGAATGATTAGACTAGCCCATTGACCCTTGAGAGAGGGCTTGGATTGTCTTTAATGATGCAACTGATCTAGCATAACTTGGGAAGGTGAGGATTTGACTTGATTGGTTGGTTTATCTTATGTTTAATTATAATCAAAGTCCTTTTTGTTTACTCACTCCAGTAGATTAGTTCTTCTCCCCTTCTCCTTCTTTCTTGCCTAGATTGAAATGCTTGGGTTGGCTTTTAATGTGGCTAACATTTTAGATGAGAGATTACTTATATGTCTGACTCCAGAACAATCAAACAACACTTGTTTTGTATATAAAATGGCTTTTGGTAAGATTAGCTCCTCATAAAGTTTATTTTTTGTCTGAATTACAGATGATGGATGCTTATATGAATGTGATCGATGGACAAGGATGTTGGCGAGAGTAACTAGAATACCTACCTAATTTAGAGATTAAAGGAGAACAAAAAGAAATAGCACAGCTAGCTTGGCAGGAAGCCTCAACATCATTAGCTTAATCACCAATAAAGTAGTTCATTCCACAATCAGTAGCACAAATAAAAAATCTGTTAAAAGGAGCACATAAAAAACACAACCCTAAAGCAGGGAACCTTTTAATTTGGCCACTTGATTTCTCTACAACTATTGTTCTTATTACAAGCAACACTATACCACTTCCTAGACTTTTTCGCATTACCTAATTTACTGCCACCTGAAAATGAGATGCTTTTTTTGGTGGGGTCGGGTGATAGGCGATAAATTGTCTTATTTTACGATCCTCTTTCACCCACTTTTAGCTCGTATAATAACTTAATCTTTGGGATTTTTACTTGTTTTATTTATGTTTTGTAGGAAATGATATCAAATAAAGCAAGCGTCGTGAAAAGCAGCGAAGATGGGACAAAGCGAAGAAAAACAGCTAAAACCGGCGAAAGACAGCAGAGAAGAATAGTGCACGACCGCCCTACAGGAGAGCACAACCGTGCACCGGTGGCCGAAGCCACACACAGGTAGCACGGCCAGGCGCACGGCCGTGCATGCAACTGTGCGTGGTGGCGCACGGCCACGCGTCGGCTCCAACTTCCGCGATAAAAGGCCTTTTCGGCCAGTTTTGACGGGGGGTCACTCGGGGGTTCTGGCATGTAATTTTTAGGGTAGTTTAGTCTAGGTTCTAGCCAATAAAAATCTCATTGAAGGGATTAGATTAGAATGGTATTCGATTAATTTTGGATTCAAGCACTTGAATTTGAAGTTCCTTCGCGTCAATCCATAAGTCTTCTCCTCTCCCTCTTTTTATTCCAATTGCGTTCTTATTTGTTCTTGTTTTGATTATGTTAGTTTAGATTGTATGTAGTTTATATGTTTAGTTTTCATTGTTAATCCTTGTTTTATTTGGTTGCAATATTAGATTAGTTGCTTTCGCTTTCCTCCATTCTCATGCTTGTTATGTTCTTCGTTAGTTTAGGTTTAAGTTTGGGTTTTTGTGTTTCGTTGATAATTAGTGTTGATAGATTTTGTGGGCTTGGATTGCGATTAGCCTCTTGATGGCTAATTAATCTTGTTTTAGGCCTAACCATACCCAAATCTGTGCTTAGAACTTACAGTTTTCCTTCGCGCCCGCTAAGTGTTCGATGAAATGCTTGAGAGAGCTTTCATCCATATTTTTGGGCGATTGACTTATGCTGAGAGGTGAGGTCAATTTGCTAGTGTGGAAGAGGAAATAGCCGAGTTCGGGACATGAAAATAATACTCGATCCGAGCTAGGTCCGAGGGTTGCTAATTTTGTGGTCTAATTGGGCTAACCCCATGAAAATAGGTGGTTAGGCGAATTAGACTAGCTCATGACCCTTGAGAGAGGGTTTGGGTGGTCTTTGATGGTGCAACCGACCATCTCTTATTCATAGTGTAGTTTGGGTAGGTTAGGACTCGTCTCAGTTAGTTGGTTCGTTATTTGGCGAAATCGTAAACCCAAGTCCCTTTTTGTTTATTTGTTTTAGTAGTTTAGTCTTTCTTCTTTTCATTCTTTGTTTGGCCTAGATTGATATGCTTGAGTTAGCTTTGGTAATTGAAAACCCAACTCCCCGTGGAATACGACCCGTACTTGTCTGTTGCTAGCTACAACTACACCGTGCACTTGAGGTATTTTTAACTGAACAAGTTCTTGGCGCCGTTGCCGGGGCGTTGGCGTTTTTCAATATTGGGGTTTCCTTGAGCATTCGAGACTAGGCCTTTTTGGAAAAGAAAATCCAAAAAATTTTTAAAAATCAAAAATTTAAAAAAAAAATTCGAAATGGCTATTTTCATTTACCTCAGTTTGAGCATGAACCTTTTTGGCACTACTTGTCTAGGTTGAATGATTATCGTGCTCAATATGTGCTTTTCACGTATGAAAAATGGGAAATATGCGATGTTGTGCTTAAGGGGATAACACGTGAGACCCGAGCCACCCTTGAGTCCATGTGTTATGGTGGTTTGTGTTCCTTAGACGTTGATGGTATGTGGGACTTATTTGAGTCTTTTGCCTGGTATCTGTTAAAAGGAGCACAAACAAAACACAACCCTAAAGCAAGATTTCTCTACAACTACTATTCTTATTACAATCAACACTATACCACTTCCTAGACTTTTTCACATTACCTAATTTACTGCCACCAGAAAATGAGATGCTTTTTTTGGTTGGGGGGGGGGGCGGGGGAATTCTACATCTAGCAAGATTTCTTGCTTCAAAGACATATATCAGAGTAGATTTTGCTTAATAGACAACCTTGTGATTATGTTGCACCTTATGCTTACGATATCAAGGAGGAATCTGCATAATATTTTTATCTTATCCAACCTACATCATTTAATTATTACCTAGAGATTAATTTTTGTTATGACTATAGATGGGGATAGGTATTAGAATATAGTAGGAAGTATGAACAGGCAATAAAATGATGTCCGTTGTTATGACATATTTGGCTTACCAGTAATTAATCTAGAGTATAAAAAACACATACGCGGGAGGGGGTATTAAAAGTGGGGGCAAAACAGCACAAAAGTATGTGGCTACTATTGGGATTCGAGCCCAGGTCTCCACGGCCACAACGTGCAGTTCTCTCCACTAGACTACAGCCAATTTGTTGTTTGATTTGGCTCTGCACAAGTTGGTGAACCTCCATTTTGACCTCATTTTATCCCCTATTTAATCCCTTTTTCTCGTTGTTTTGTATGTTTAACTTTCAAGAGAAATGGTCAAATTTGCCTTATTTGGTTCATATTGTGGTTATTTAGTGGTTTTCATTATTTTTTGAGAATCATTTCCAAGAAGACGAGAAAATTTCTAATTTTGATTGAAATGGAGCATTGGGGATGATTTTCAAGGAAGAAAAGAGATTCAACGACATTTCGATGCCAGAAAAACTAAGTCCGAAGGGCCGAGATGGGTGCATGGTTGGCGGCACAATCGTGCAGCAGGACTACAATGGCAACTCTGCTAATAGATGCTACGCCTGCGCAGTGCCTGGCCGTACGTCTACCAGTGCATGGGGCACACAGGCACCCGTTCATCGATGCACGGACGTGCGCCTGCCAGTTTTCGCCATAAAAGCCGCTGCCGTGCTTCTATTTGAGGGGGTTTTTTCAAGGTTTTGGTGGTGCGATTTTTAGGGCTTTATAAGCCATCTCCAAACCCCATTAGTGGGAGAATAACTTAGGTTTGATTAGTGTATATTATGTAGAACATTGTGAATTTCTTGATTCAAGACTAAGGTTTTTTGTTGTCTCTTTCTCTTTAATTTTATACTTTTTAGTTTGTTTACTAGTTTGTTAATTCTTACTTTGATTTTCCTTTTGGATTATTACTTGTGATTGAAGTTGTGATATTTGATTATGATTGGCCTCTTGATGGCTATTGAAATTATTTAGGCTTTTACCCATCTTTTCTATGCTAGAGTTTAGGGTTTTCTCTCCCGCCCACCATGTGTTTAATGAAATGCTTAAAAGAGATTCCATTTGTGGTTTGGGGCAACTAACTTGTACTGAAAGCTAAGGTTCATTGCCTAGTCTGGATAGAGAGGATAGCTAACATTTGGACATGAAAATAGTTTAAATCTTAGCTAGGTCAGGGGTTGTTAATCTTATAGTTTAATTGAGCTAATCCTATGAAAATATATGGTTAGAATGATTAGACTAGCCAACTGACCCATGAGAGAGGGCTTGGATTGTCTTTAATAATGCAACTAATCATCTTTAAACGCTAGCATAACTTGAGAAGGTGATCGTTTGACTTGATTAGTTCGTTTATCTTAGTTTTAATTACAATCAAAGTCCCTTTTGTTTGCTCGCTTCAGTGGATTAGTTCTTCTTCCCTTCTGCCCCTTTCTTCCCTTGATTGAAACGTTTGGGTTGGCTTTTAATGTGACTAACATTTTAGCATAGAAATTGCTCATATGTCTAACTTTGGATCAATTAAAAAGATTGGTTTTATATATAGAATATCTTTTGGTAAGATCTCTTCCTCATAAAGTTCATTTTTTGTCTTAATTACAGGCGATAGATGCCTATATGAACGAGATCGATGGACAAGAATGTTGGTAAGAGTAACTAGAATACCTGCCTTGTTTGGAGATTAAAGGAGAACAAAAAGAAAAAGCACAACTAGCTTGGTAGGAAGCCTCAAGATCATCATCTTGATCACCAATAAAGTAGTTGATTGCTCAATCACTAGCATAAATGAAAAAGATGTTAAAAGCAGCACAAACAGCGACACAACCCTAAAGTGAGGAACATTGAATTTATCCTCTTGATTTCTCTGCAGCTACACCACTTCTTACAAGCAACACCAAACAACTTCATACATTTTTCTCATTAGCTAATTTACTGCCTCCTGAAAATGAAAAGATTTTTTTGAATTGAGGGTGGGCTTGTACATCTGGCAAGATTTCTGGCCTTAAAGACATGTATTAGAGTAGATTTTGCTTAATAGACGACCTCGTGATTATATTGCACCTTATGCTCATGATATTAAGCGGGAATCTGCATTATTTTTTAATCTTATCCAACCTACATTGTTTAATTGTTACCTAGGGATTAATTTTTATTATGAGTATAAGTGGGGAGAGGTTCTGGAAGTCAGAAGTATGAACAGATGATAAAATGATGTCCATTGTTACGACTTATTTGTCTTACTAATAATTAATCTAGTGTATAAAAATCACACACGCCGGAGGTGGCAAAATAGCACAAAAGTATGTCACTGCTAGGATTCAAGCCCAAGTCTCCATGGCTCTAACGTGGAATGATAACCACTAAACTGCACACTTTGTTGTTTGATTTTTCTCTGCATAGCTTGGTGAACCTCTATGTTGACGTCATTTTAGCCCTTATTTAATCCCTTTTTTTCTCATTGCTTTATGTGTTAAATTTTGATGAGAAAGGGTTACATTTTCCTTATTCGGTTCATATGGTGCTTATTTAGTGGTTTTCCTTATTTTTGGGAATTATTGGAAAGAAGATGAGAAAATTGCTCATTTATATTTAAATAGAGGCGTTAGGGATGATTCTCAAGGAAGAAAAGAGGTTCAGTGATGCTCTGAGGCCAGAAAAATCAAGTCCAAAGAACTGAGTTTGATTTCATGCTTTTTGTTTTGTTTACTGGTTTGTTAATTCTTACTTTGATTTTCCTTTTCGATGCTTACATGTGATTGAAGTTCTGACATATTTTTGTGATTAGCCTCTTGATGGCTAATTCATCTTATTTAAGCTTTTCCCATCTTGTTTGTGCTAGAATTTAGAGTTTCCTCTCATGCCAAGGATGTGTTTGATGAAATGATTGAAAGAGATTTCATCTTCGTTTTGGGGCAATTGACTTGTGTTGAAAGGTGAGATTGATTGTCTAGTGTGGATCGAGAGGATAGCTGACATTTGGACATGAAAATAGTTTAAATCTTAGCTAGGTCGAGCATTAACCTTGTAGTTTAATTGAGCTAATTCTATGAAAATATGTGGCTAGAATGATTAGACTAGCATATTGACCCATAAGAGAGGGCTTGGATTGTCTTTAATGATGCAACTAATCCAGCATAACTTCGGAAGATGATGGTTTGACTTGATTAGTTGGTTTATCTTATATTTAATTATAATCAACGTCCTTTTGTTAACTCACTTTAGTAGATTAGTTCTTCTCCCCTTCTCCTTCTTTCTTGCCTAGATTGAAATGCTTGGGTTGGCTTTTAATATGACTAACATTTTAGGTGAGAGATTGCTTATATGTCTGGCTCCGGAACATTTAAACAAGACTGGTTTTATATATAAAATGGTTTTTGGTAAGATCAGCTCCTCATAAAGTTTACTTTTTGTCTGAATTACAGACGATGGATGCTTATATGAATGTGATCGATGGACAAGGATGTTGGCGAGAGTAACTAGAATACCTGCCTCATTTAGAGATTAAAGGAGTAAAAAAGAAATGGCATGGCTAGCTTGGCAGGAAACCTCAAGATCATCAGCTTGATCACCAATAAAGTAGTTCATTCCACAATCAGTAGCACAAATGAAAAATCTATAAAAGGAGCGCAAACAGAACAAAACCCTAAAGCAGGGAACCCTTAATTTGGCCATTGATTTCTCTACAACTATTCTTCTTATTACAAGCAACACCATGCCACTTCCTAGACTTTTTCACATTACCTAATTTACTGTCACTTAAAAATGAGAAGCTTTTTTTTGGGGGGGGTGAGGGGGCTTCAATATCTAGCAAGATTTCTTGCTTTAAAGGCATATATCAGAGTATATTTTGCTTAATAGACGACCTTGTGATTATGTTGCACCTTATGCTTACAATATCAAGGAGGAATCTGCATTGTATTTTTATCTTATCCAACCTACATCATTTAATTGTTACCTAGAGATCAATTTTTGTTATGAGTATAGAGGGGGACAAGTATTAGAATATAGTAGGAAGTATGAACAAGTGATAAAATGATGTCCATTGTTATGACATATTTGGCTTACCAGTAATTAATCTAGAGTATAAAAAAATGCACACGCAGCAGGGGGTATTAAAGGCGGGGCCAAAATAGCACAAAAGTATGTGGCTACTATTGGGATTCGAGCCCAGGTCTCCACAACCACAACGTGGAATTCTCACCACTAAACTACAGCCACTTTGTTGTTTCATTTTGCTCTGCACAACTTGGTGAAGCTCCATTTTGTCCTTATTTTATCCCTTATTTAATCCCTTTTTCTCATTGTTTTGTATGTTAAACTTTCAGGAGAAATGGTCAAATTTGCCTTATCTGGTTCATATTGTGCTTATTTAGTGTTTTTCATTATTTTGGGGAATTATTGCCAAGAAGACGAGAGAATTGCTAATTTAGATTGAAACAGAGCGTTGGGGATGATTTTCATGGAAGAAAAGAGATTCAACGATGTTTCGATGCCAGAAAAATCAAGTCTGAAGATCCGAGACGGGTGCATGGTTGGCAGCACAATCCTGTAGCAGGACTACAATGGCAACTCTGCTGACAAATGCTATGCCTGCACAGTGCCCGACCGTGCGTCTGCCAGTGCATGGGGCTCATGGGCACCCGTTCATCGATGGGGGCCACGGGCTCATGTGCTCACCGGGCTTCTGTTTGAGGGGGTTTTTTCAAGATTTTTTGGGGGCGGTTTTTAGGGCTTTATCAGCCACCTCCAAACCACATTGGTGGAAGAATAACTTAGGTTAGAACAGTGTACATTATGTACAAGAATGTGAATTTCGTGATTCAAGACTAAGTTTTTTCTTGTCTCTTTCAGTTTAATTTCATACTTTTTATTTTCTTTACTAGTTTGTTAATTCTTGCTTTGATTTTCCTTTTGGATGATTACTTGTGATTGAAGTTATGATATTTGATTGTGATTAGCCTCTTGATAGCTAGTGATCATGTTTAGGCTTTCACCCATCTTTTCTATGCTAGAGTTTAGGGTTTTCTCTCTTGCTCACCATGTGTTCGATAAAATGCTTCAAAGAGCTTTCACCTGTGTTTTGGGCAATTGACTTGCACTGAAAGGTGAGGCTCATTGTCTAGTATGGATAGAGAGGATAGCTAACATTTAGACATAAAAATAGTTTAAATCTTGGCCAGGTCAGGGGTTGTTAATCTTGAAGTTCAATTGAGCTAATCCTATAAAAATATATGGTTAGAACGATTAGACTAGCCTACTAACCCATGAGAGAGGGCTTGGATTGTCTTTAATAATACAACTAATCATCTTTGAATGCTAGCACAACTTGAGAAGGTGATCGTTTGACTTGATTAGTTGATTTATCTTAGTTTTAATTATAATCAAAGTCCCTTTTGTTTGCTCGCTTCAGTAGATTAGTTCTTCTCCCCTTCTGCCTCTTTCTTCCCTTGATTGAAATGCTTGCGTTGGCTTTTAATGTGACTAACATTTTAGCGGAGAAATTGCTTATATGTCTGACTTCGGATCAACTAAAAAAGATTGGTTTTATGTATAAAATGGCTTTTGGTAAGATCACTTCGTCATAAAGTTCATTTTTTGTCTCAATTACAGGCGATAGATGCTTATATAAACGAGATCGGTGGACAAGGATGTTGGTAAGAGTAACTAGAATGCCTACCTTGTTTAGAGATTAAAAGAGAACAAAAAGAAATAGCGCAACTAGCTTGGCAGGAAGCCTCAAGATCATCATCTTGATCACCAATAAAGTAGTTGATTGCTCAATCACTGGCACAAATGAAAAAGATTTTAAAAGGAGCACAAACAGTGACACAACCCTAAAGTGAGGAATACTAAATTTGGCCTCTTGATTTCTCTGTAACTACATTGCTTCTTACAAGCAACACCAGACCACTTCCTACACTTTTCTCATTACCTAATTTACTGCCTCTTGAAAATAAAAAGATTTTTTTGAAGGGATAGCTGGCTTCTACATCTAGCAAGATTTCTTGCCTTAAAGACATATATCAGAGTAGATTTTGCCTAAAAGACGACCTCGTGATTATATTGCACCTTATGCTTATGATATCAAGAGGGAATCTGCATTATTTTTTTATCTTATCCAACCTACATTATTTAATTGTTAGCTAGGGAATAATTTTTATTATGAGTATAAGTGGGGAGAGGTTTTGGAATTCGGAAGTATGAACAGGTGATAAAATGATGTCCATTGTTAGGACTTATTTGGCTTACCAGTAATTAAGCTAGTGTATAAAAAACACACGCGCAGGAGGTGGCAAAATAGCACAAAAGTATGTGGCCGCTAGGGTTAAAGCACAGGCCTCCATATTGTGCTTATTTAGTGGTTTTCCTTATTTTTTGGAATTATTGGCAAGAAGACGGGAAAATTGCTAATATCAGTTTAAATGGAGCAGTTGGGGATGATTTTTAAGAGAAAAAAGAGGTTCAGCGACGCTCTAAGGCCTTAAAAATCAAGTCAAAGGGCTGAGTTTGATTTCATGCTTTTTGTTTTGGTTACTAGTTTGTTAATGCTTACTTTGATTTTCCTTTTGGATGCTTCCTTGTGATAGAAGTTGTGACATATGATTGTGATTAGCCTCTTGATGGCTAATCGATCTTATTTAGGCTTTTACCCGTCGTGTTTATGCTAGAATTTAGAGTTTCCTGTCGTGCCCACCATGTGTTTGATGAAATGGTTGAAAGAGCTTTCATCTGCATTTTGGGGCAATTGACATGTGTTGAAAGGTGAGATTGATTGCCTTGTGTGGATCGAGAGGATAGCTAAGATTTGGACATAAAAATAGTTTAAATCTTGGCTAGGTCGAGGGTTAATCTTGTAGTTTAATTGAGCTAATTCAATGAAAATATGTGGTTAGAATGATTAGACTAGTCTATTAACCCTTGAGAGAGGGCTTAGGTTGTCTTTAACGATGCAACTGATCTAGCATAACTTGGGAAGGTGAGGGTTTGACTTAATTAGCTGGTTTATCTTATGTTTAATTATAATCAAAGTTCTTTTTGTCTACTCACTACAGTAGATTAGTTCTTCTCCCCTTCTCCTTCTTTCTTGCCTAGATTGAGACGCTTGGGTTGCCTTTTAATGTGACTAAGATTTTAGATGAGAGATTGCTTGTTTGTCTGACTTCGGAACACTTAAACAAGACTGGTTTTATATATAAAATGGCTTTCGGTAAGATCCGCTCCTTATAAAGTTCATTTTTTATCTGAATTATAGAGGATGGATGCTTATATGAATGTGATAGATGGAGAAGGATGTTGGTGAGAGTAACTAGAATACCCACCTCATTTAGAGATTAAAGGAGTACAAAAAGAAATAGCACAGCTGGCTTGGCAGGAAGCCTGAAGATCATCCGCTTGATCACCAATAAAGTAGTTCATTCCACAATCACTAGCACAAATGAACAATCTGTTAAAATGAGCGCAAATAGAACACAACTCTAAAGCAGGGAACCCTGAATTTGGCCACTTGATTTCTCCACAACTACTTTCCTTATCACAAGCAACAGCAGACCACTTACTAGAATTTTTCACATTAACCAGTTTATTGCCACCTGAAAATGAGAAGCTTTTTTTTTGGGGGGGGAGGGGGCTTCAACATCTAGCATGATTTCCTTCTTGAAGACATGTATCAGAGTAAATTTGACTTAATAGACGACCTTGTGATTATGTTGGACCTTATGCTTACGATATCAAGGGGGAATTTACATTATATTTTTGTCTTTTCCAACCTACATTATTTAATTCTTACCTAGAGATTAATTTTTGTTATTAGTCTAGGCGAGGACAGGTTTTAGAATATAGTAGGAAGTATGAATAGGTGATAAAATGATGGCCACTGTTAAGATGTATTTGGCTTACCAGTAATTAATCTAGAGTATAAAAAATACACGCATAGGAGGGGGCATTAAAGGCAGGGGCAGAACAGCAGAAAAGTATGTGGCTGCTGGGATTCGAGCCCAGGTCTCCACGGCCACAACGTGGAATTCTCACCACTAAACTACAGCCACTTTGTTGTTTGATTGTGCTCAACACGGCTTGGTCAACCTCTATTTTAACATCATTTTATCCCCCATTTAATCCCTTTTTCTCATTGTTTTATATGTTAAACTTTCAGGAAAAAGGGTCCAATTTTCCTTATTTGGTTCATATTGTGCTTATTTAGTGTTTTTCCTTATTTTTTGGGAATTATTTCCAAGAAGACGAGAAAATTGCTAATTTCGATTGAAATGGAGCATTGGGGATGATTATCATGGAAGAAAAGGGGTTCAACGACGTTTCGATGCCAGAAAAATCAAGTCCGAAGAGCCGAAAGGGGTGCATAGTTGGCGGAACAACCGTGAAGTAGGACTGCAGTGGAAACTCTACAGGCATATGCTACGCCTGCGCAGTGCGTGGTCGTGCGTCTGCCAGTGCATGGGGCGTACGGGCACCCGTTTTATCGACACGCGGACGTGCGCCTACCAGTTTTCGCTATAAAAGTCGCTAATGGGCTACTGTTTCAGGGGGTTTTTTTGAGGTTTTTGGGGTGTGGTTTTTAGGGCTTTATCAGCCATCTCCGAACCCCATTCGTGGGAGAATAACTTAGGTTAGATTAGTGTTTATTATGCACAATATTGTGAATTTCACGATTCAAGATTAAGTTTTTTCTTGTCTCTTTCTCTTTAATTTCATTTTTTTTATTTTGTTTACTAGTTTGTTAGTTCTTACTTTGATTTTCCTTTTGGATGACTACTTGTGATTGAAGTTGTGATATTTAATTGTAATTAGCCTCTTGAGGGCAGTTGATCTTGTTTAGCTTTTACCCATCTTTTCTACGCTAGAGTTTAGGGTTTTCTCCCTCGCCCACCATGTGTCCGATAAAATGATTGAAAGAGCTTTCATCTATGTTTTGGGGCAATTTACTCGTGCTGAAAGGTGAGGTTCATTGTCTAGTGTCGATAGAGAGAATAGCTAATATTTGAACATGAAAATAGTTTAAATCTGAGCTAGGCCAGGGGTTATTAATCTTGTAGTTTAATTGAGCTAATCCTATAAAAATATATGGTTAGAACGATTAGACCAGCCTGCTGACCCATGAGATAGGGCTTGGGTTGTCTTTAATTATGCAACTAATCATCTCTGAATACTAGCATAACTTGGGAAGGTGATCGTTTGACTTGATTAGTTGGTATGTCTTAGTTTTAATTATAATCAAAGTCCCTTTTGTTTGCTCGCTTCAGTAGATTAGTTCTTCTGCCCTTCTGCCTCTTTCTTGCCTTGATTGAAACGCTTGGGTTGGCTTTTAATGTGACTAACATTTTAGCAGAGAAATTGCTCATATGTTTGACTTCAGCTCAACTAAAAAAGATTGGTTTTATATATAAAATGGCTTTTGGTAAGATCACTTCATCATAAAGTTCATTTTTTGTCTCAATTACAGGCGATAGATGCTTATATAAACGAGATCGGTGGACAAGGATGTTGGCAAGAGTAACTAGAATGCCTGCCTTATTTAGAGATTAAAGGAGAATGAAAATAAATAGCGCAACTAGCTTGGCAGGAAGCCTTAAGATCATCATCTTGATCACCAATAAAGTAGTTGATTGCTCAATCACTGGCATAAATGAAAAAGATTTTAAAAGGAGCACAAACAGCGACACAACCCTAAAGTGGGGAATACTGAATTTGGCCTCTTGATTTCTCTGCAACTACATTGCTTCTTGCAAGCAACACCAGACCACTTCCGACACTTTTCTCATTACCTAATTTACTGCCTCTTGAAAATGAAAAGATTTCTTTGAAGGGATAGCTGGCTTCTACATCTAGTAAGATATCTTGCCTTAAAGACATATATCAGAGTAGATTTTGCTTAATAAACAACCTCGTGATTATGTTGCACCTTATGCTTATGATATCAAGAGGGAATCTGCATTATTTTTTTATCTTATCCAACCTACATTGTTCAATTGTTAGCTAGGGAATAATTTTTATTATGAGTATAAGTGGGGAGAGGTTTTGGAATTCGGAGTATGAACAGGTGATAAAATGATGTCCATTGTTAGGACTTATTTGGCTTACCAATAATTAATCTAGTCTATAAAAAACACGCGCAAGAGAGGTGGCAAAATGGCACAAAAGTATGTGGCCACTAGGGTTCAAGCACTGGTCTCCATATTGTGCTTATTTAGTTGGTTTCCTCATTTTTTGGAATTATTGGCAAGAAGACGAGAAAATTGCTAATATCAGTTTAAATGGAGCAGTTCGGGATGATTTTTAAGGAAAAAAAGAGGTTCAGCGACACTCTAAGGCCTTAAAAATCAAGTCGAAAGGGCTGAGTTTGATTTCATGCTTTTTGTTTTGGCTGCTAGTTTGTTAATGCTTACTTTGATTTTCCTTTTGGATGCTTACTTGTGATTGAAGTTGTGACATATGATTGTGATTAGCCTCTTGATGGCTAATTGATCTTATTTAGGCTTTTACCCATCGTGTTTATGCTAGAATTTAGAGTTTCCTCTCGTGCCCACCATGTGTTTGATGAAAAGGTTGAAAGAGCTTTCATCTGCATTTTGGGGCAATTGACATGTGTTGAAAGGTGAGATTGATTGCCTTGCGTGGATCGGGAGGATAGCTAAGATTTGGACATAAAAATGGTTTAAATCTTGGCTAGAACGAGGGTTAATCTTGTAGTTTAATTGAGCTAATTCAATGAAAATATGTGGTTAGAATGATTAGACTAGCCTATTGACACTTGAGAGAGGGCTTGGGCTGTCTTTAACGATGTAACTAATCTAGTATAACTTGAGAAGGTGAGGGTTTGACTTAATTAGCTGGTTTATCTTATGTTTAATTATAATCAAAGTCCTTTTTGTTTACTCACTACAGTAGATTAGTTCTTCTCCCCTTCTCCTTCTTTCTTGCCTAAATTGAGACGCTTGGGTTGCCTTTTAATGTGACTAAGATTTTAGATGAGAGATTGCTTATATGTCTGACTTCAGAACACTTAAACAAGACTAGTTTTATATATAAAATGGCTTTTGGTCAGATCAACTCCTTATAAAGTTCATTTTTTGTCTAAATTATAGATGATGGATGCTTATATGAATGTGATAGATGGACAAGGATGTTGGTGAGCGTAACTAGAATACCTACCTCATTTAGAGATTAAAGGAGTACAAAAAGAAATAGCACAGCTGGCTTGGTAGGAAGCCTGAAGATCATCAGCTTGATCACCAATAAAGTAGTTCATTCCACAATCACTAGCACAAATGAACAATCTGTTAAAATGAGCACAAATAGAACACAACCCTAAAGCAGGGAACCCTGAATTTGGCCACTTGATTTCTCTACAACTACTTTCCTTATTACAAGCAACAATAGACCACTTACTAGAATTTTTCACATTGCCCAGTTTACTGCCACCTGCAAATGAGAAGCTTTTTTTGGGGAGGGGGAGAGGGGGCTTCAACATCTAACATGATTTCCTTCTTGAAGACATGTATCAGAGTAAATTTGACTTAATAGACGACCTTGTGATTATGTTGGACCTTATGCTTACGATATCAAGGGGGAATCTACATTATATTTTTGTCTTTTCTAACCTACATTATTTAATTGTTACCTAGAGATTAATTTTTGTTATTAGTATCGGCGGGGACAGGTTTTAGAATACAGCAGGAAGTATGAATAGGTGATAAAATGATGTCCATTGTTAGGACGTATTTGGCTTACCAGTAATTAATCTAGAGTATAAAAAACACACGCATAGGAGGGGGCATTAAAGGCAGGGCCAGAACAGCACAAAAGTATGTGGCTGCTGGGATTCGAGCCCAGGTCCCCACGGCCACAACGTGGAATTCTCACCGCTAAACTACAGCTACTTTGTTATTTGATTTTGCTCAATACGGCTTGGTGAACCTCGATTTTAACATCATTTTATCCCCCATTTAATCCCTTTTTCTCATTGTTTTGTATGTTAAACTTTCAGGAAAAAGGGTCCAATTTTCCTTATTTGGTACATATTGTGCTTATTTAGTGTTTTTCCTTATTTTTTAGGAATTATTTCCAAGAAGACGAGAAAATTGCTAATTTCGATTGAAATGGAGCATTGGGGATGATTTTCATGGAAGAAAAGGGGTTCAACGACGTTCCGATGCCAAAAAAATCAAGTCCGAAGAGCCGAGAGGGGTGCACAGTTGGCGGAACAACCGTGAAGTAGGACTGCAGTGGAAACTCTACAGGCAGATGCTATCCCTGCGCAGTGCGTGGCCGTGCGTCTGCCAGTGCATAGGGCGTGCGGGCGCCCGTTTTATCGACGCGGGGACATGCGCCTACCAGTTTTCGCTATAAAAGTCGCTACTGGGCTTCTGTTTCAGGGGGTTTTTTTGAGGTTTTTGGGGTGCAGTTTTTAGGGCTTTGTCAGCCATCTCCGAACCCCATTCGCGAAAGAATACCTTAGGTTAGATTAGTGTTTATTATGCACAAAATTGTGAATTTTGCAATTCAAGACTAAGTTTTTTCTTGTCTCTTTCTCTTTAATTTCATATTTTTTATTTTGTTTACTAGTTTGTTAGTTCATACTTTGATTTTCCTTTTGGATGACTACTTGTGATTGAAGTTGTGATATTTAATTGTAATTAGCCTCTTGATGGTTGTTGATCTTGTTTAGCCTTTACCCATCTTTTCCATGCTAGAGTTGAGGGTTTTCTCCATCACCCACCATGTGTCTGATAAAATGATTGAAAGAGCTTTCATCTGTGTTTTGGGGCAATTGACTTGTACTAAAAGGTGAGGTTCATTGTCTAGTGTCGATAGAGAGAATAGCTAATATTTGAACATGAAAATAGTTTAAATCTTAGCTAGGTCAAGGGTTATTAATCTTGTAGTTTAATTGAGCTAATCCTATGAAAATATATGGTTAGAACGATTAGACTAGCCTGCTGACCCATGAGATAGGGCTTGGGTTGTCTTCAATTATGCAACTAATCATCTCTGAATACTAGTATAACTTAGGAAGGTGATCGTTTGACTTGATTAGTTGGTATGTCTTAGTTTTAATTATAATCAAAGTCCCTTTTGTTTGCTCGCTTCAGTAGATTAGTTCTTCTCCCCTTCTGCCTCTTTCTTGCCTTGATCGAAACGCTTGGGTTGGCTTTTAATGTGACTAACATTTTAGCGGAGAAATTACTCATATGTCTGGCTTCAGATAAATTAAAGAAGATTCGTTTTATATACAAAATAGCTTTTGGCAAGATCACTTCATCATAAAGTTCATTTTTTGTCTCAATTACAGACGATAGATGCTTATATAAACGAGATCGATGGACAAGGGTGTTGGTGAGAGTAGCTGGAATGCCTGCCTTGTTTAAAGATTAAGGAGAACGAAAAGAAATAGCACAACTAGCTTGGCAGGAAGCCTCAAGATTGTCATCTTGATCACCAATAAAGTAGTTGATTGCTCAATCACTAGCACAAATGAAAACGATGTTAAAAGGAGCACAAACAGCGACACAACCCTAAAGTGGGGAACACTGAATTTGGCCTCTTGATTTCCCGACAACTACATTGCTTCTCACAAGCAATACCAGACCACTTCCTAAACGTTTCTCATTGCCTAATTTGCTGCCTCTTGAAAATAAAAAGTTTTTTTTTTGAAGAGATAGTTGGCTTCTACATCTAGCAAGATTTCTTGCCTTAAAGACATATATCAGAGTAGATTTTGCTTAATAGACGACCTCGTGATTATATTGCATCTTATGCTTATGATATTAGGAGGGAATCTGTATTATTTTTTTATCTTATCCAACTTACATTGTTTAATTGTTACATAGGGATTAATTTTTATTATGAATATAAGTGGGGTGACGTTTTGGAATTCGGAAGTATGAATAGGTGATAAAATGATTTCCATTGTTAGGACTTATTTGGCTGACCAGTAGTTAATCTAGTGTATAAAAAACACACGCGCAGGAGGAGGCAAAATAGCAAAAAAGTATATGGCCGCCAGGATTCAAGCACAAGTCTCCATGGCCCCAACGTGGAATCATAACCACTAAACTACACACTTTGTTGTTTGATTTCGCTCTGTGCAGCTTGGTGAACCTCTATTTTGACCTCATTTTAGCCCTCATTTAATCACTTTTTTCTCATTGTTTTATATGTTAAATTTTGATGAGAAGGTTAAATTTTCCTTATTCGGTTCATATTGTGCTGATTTAGTGGTTTTCCTTATTTTTGGGAATTATTGGCAAGAAGACGAGAAAATTGCTAATTTAAGTTTAAATGGAGTCGTTGGGGATGATTTTCAAGGAAGAAAAGTGGTTGAACGACGCTCTGAGGCTAGAAAAATCAAGTCCAAAGGGCTAAGTTTGATTTCATGCTTTTTGCTTTGTTTACTAGTTTGTTAATTCTTGCTTTGATTTTCCTTTTGGATGCTTACTTGTGGTTGAAGTTGTGTCGTATGATTGTGATTAGTCTCTTGATGGCTAATTGATCTTATTTAGGCTTCTACCCATCTTGTTTATGCTAGAATTTAGAGTTTCCTCTCATGCCCACCATGTGTTTGACGAAATGGTTGAAAGAGCTTTCATCTGCATTTTGGGGCAATTGATTTGTGTTGAAAGGTGAGATTGATTGCCTAGTATGGATCGAGATGATAGTTAAGATCTGGACACGAAAATAGTTTAAATCTTGGTTAGGTTGAGGGTTAATCTTGTAGTTTAATTGAGCTAATCCTATGAAAATATGTGGTTAGAATGATTAGACTAGCATATTGACCCTTGAGAGAGGGCTTAGGTTGTCTTTAGTGGTGTAACTGATCTAGCATAACTTGGGAAAGTGAGGGTTTGACTTGATTAGCTAGTTTATCTTATGGGCCTGTTCTATTTCGCATTTAGAAATAGCTGTAAGTTGTAAGGAGATGTAAAGAGTTGTAAAAAGCTGTAAGGAGCTGTAAGGAGTTGTAAGAAGATATAAGGAGTTGTAAGAAAATGGAAGCTGTAAGAAGATGTAAAGAGCTGTAAAGATAGATGAAAGGAGTTGTTGAATGTTATAAAAAAATATATATGGGATGTAAGAAGATGTAAGAAGCTGTAAGAAGATGTAAGATGATGTAAGAATTATGTTGAAGATGTAAGGAGTTGTAAAGAGATGTAAGAAACTATAAGGAGATGTAAGCTCTTAACTATATCTTCAAAAACGCGAAATAGAACAGGGCCTATGTTTAATTATAATCAAAGTCCTTTTTGTTTACTCACTTCAGTAGATTAGTTCTTCTCTCCTTCTCCTTCTTTCTAGCCTAGATTGAAAAGCTTGGGTTGGCTTTCAAAGTGACTAAGATTTTAGATGAGAGATTGCTTATATGTTTGACTCCGAAACAATTAAACAGGACTGGTTTTATATATAAAATGGCTGTTGGTAAGATTAGCTCCTCATAAAGTTCATTTATTGTCTGAATTACAGACAATGGATGCTTATGTGAATGTGATTGATGGACAAGGATGTTCGTGAGAGTAACTGGAATACTTGCCTCATTCAGAGATTAAAAGAGAACAAAAAGAGACAGCACAGCCACCTTGGCAGGAAGCCTCAAGATCATCAGCTTAATCACCAATAAAGTAGTTCATTCCACAATCACTAGCACAAATGAAAAATCTGTTAAAAGGAGCACAAATAGAACACAACCTTAGAGCAGGGAACCCTGAATTTAGCCACTTGATTTCTCTACAACTACTCTTCCTATTACAAGCAACACCAGACCACTTACTAGAATTTTTCACATTACCTAATTTGCTGCCACTTGAAAACGAGGAGCTTTTTTTTGGGGGGGGGGGGGGGGGCTTCCACATCTAGTAAGATTTCCTTCTTTAAAGACATGTATCAGAGTAGATTCCGCTTAATCGACGACCTTGTGATTTTGTTGCACCTTATGCTTACGATATCAAGGGGGAATCTACATTATATTTTTATCTTATCCAACCTACATTATTTAATTGTTACCTAGAGATTAATTTTTGTTATTAGTATAGGTGGGAGCCAGTTTTAGAATATAGTAAGAAGTATGAATAGGTGATAAAATGATGTCCATTGTTAGGACATATTTCCCTTACCAGTAATTAATCTAGAGTATAAAACACACACATGTAGGATGGAGCATTAAAGGCGAGGGCAAAATAGCACAAAAGTATGACTAATCAGACATGCTTTGTTAGTAGGTCAACCATAACACAAACATAGAGTTACATACCATTAACATCATAGTTTGAGACCAACCAAATTAAAGAATATTAGAGAAGTATAAGATATAACAATTTTCTTTTAATTGTAACATCAAAATTTTATACTATTAGAGAGTAGCACTATTTAAAATATAATAAGAGATATTCGGTTCGTTAAAAATACAATGGTATGATTTGCGCACTTTAAGTATTTGTTTTATTCTAAATTGATTTTTCTAAGGCTTGGTCGTTATTTCACGTCATTTCATGTCCATTTTTTAAATTCGTTTCATTTACAAGTTACGTTTGATGTTATTTTATGATAATGAATTTGGGAAAGAAGGGATGCTATTTTTAAATTTGCGAAGGATGCAAGAATTATATAACCTGCCTCTAAATGATCTGAGATAATGAATAGCCATTAATGTTAAGACAGATAAATCAAAGAAAAATCAAAAAATAAGGATATAATATTCAAGTCGTGCGGGCAGGTTCAGGTTCGAGTTCGGATTCGGGTTCGATCCGCTAATTTATAGGTTTACGAGTTTGGTTTATTTTGAGTTCGGGTCGAAAAAATTCAAGTTCAACGGGTTCGAGGCCGATTTTCAAATCTGATCAATTTTTGTCATGCCTAGTTGATAGAGCCATGCAGTGTTGCTTTTTACTGCACCATGATATGACTTCCCGACGCAGAGTGAAGACATAACCTGAGGTTCACCTAAACTCATCCACCACCCCAATCGGCATCCAAGCATCCTCTCAACTGAAGGTCCTCCCCCTGACAGCAAAAGACCAAGTCGATTGTACCATGAATGTAACACATGATTCTCTTAACAGCTTGCCAATAAGTAGGTCTCAGGTCACTTTGGTAACAACTTACTAAACCAGCCATAAAGCAAATGTCAGGTCATGTACATAACATAGCGTACATTAAACTTCCCAAGACACTAGTGTGAGGGACGTTATTCATTTTCTCTTTTTCATCATCTGTTTTAGAGAATTGGTCCAGACTCAGGGTCAGACCCTTCTCAATTGGAGTGTCTACAGGTTCGGAATTATGCATCCGAAAACATTCCAAGACCTTTTAGATATATGACACCTAAGATATACCTAATTTCACCCATGTCCTTCATTCCCAAGACAAATGACGTAGTAGCTTTGATCATCTCCAAGTTGTTCCTAGCCAGCAGTATGTCATTGATGTACAGGGTATAAAACATAATTCTCTCGATTGTTTTTTGACATAAATGCAATGGTCCTCTGAAACCATGATAAAAAGCCAAACAAAGTTATGACTTCATGGAATCTAAAGTATCAAGATCTGAAAGATTGCTTAAGACTATATATAGACCTTTTAAGATGATACACCTTGGCATCTTGACCCTTTGATACAAAACCAATGGGTTGGTCCATAAAGATCTCTTTCTCAAGGTTACCATTAAGAAAAGTAGTCTTTACATCCATTTGAAATAACTCTAAGTCTAAATGGGCAACCAAAGTTAGAAGTAGGCGAATACAGCAAAATCTCTCCACATGAGAAAATGTCCTTTCATATTCTATGCCCTCAATTTGGGCAAAACCTTTCATCGCTAGATGAGCCTTGAACTTATCAATCGATCCATCTGTCCGACATTTTATCTGGAAAATCCTCTTGTTTCTAATAGACTTACACGGAGGTGGAAGATCAATGAGTTCCCAAACCTTGTTTCTAGCCATTGAGTCCATCTCATCCCTCAGGTCATCCATCCACTCTTTGTGATGGGGGTGGATCAATTGCCTCTTGAAAAGAGGTAGGCTTCTCAACTTCTAAGGTAGTGCATAGGAATATTTCCTCTTCGATTTGGAAATAATATCAAGGAATTCTTTCAGACTCACTCCTTCAGATGTTAGGATCTTCATTACTCATTTGCCTGGGTTAGGAATCCTTCCTCCTTTCTCTAAGAGGTCTAGGACATTTTGTGTGTGAAGGATCACTCCTACTATCCCATTGAGGTGTGAGATCCTAAATATGTGAACTAACCGCATGTTCAAGAATAGGATATTAAAGTTGAACCTCATTCTTAGATTGACTCTCCTTGAGAATTTGAGATCGAGGACGAACCTTAGTCTCCCAAGCAAACATGCCTCCTTCAATCCTGTCCGATAGGCCGAGGTATACCATCCTCAATGGCTTGATGAGAATTCAAATCATGCCCCTCACCAAGCGATGGTTGAATGTCTTGCCATAACTCATATAGCTCGACGTCCTTCTTTATTTCACCGACGCTTAGGAACTCATCCTCAAGAAAGTCGACATTGCAAGATTTTCATCGTGCCACCATTTGGATATTCCCCATACATCACATACCCTTTGGAATGTTCGGGATATCTTATGAATAACATCTTGGTAGCTCTTGGACCAAGCTTTTCATATTTGTGCATTGGGTTATGCACATAGCCATTCAAACCTCATGGGCATAAGTGATCCAAAGACGACTTTTTACTAAACCATAACTCACATCATCCGGCAGATATACCCTTGCTTGGCATACAGTTAAGGATATAGGTTGTCATAAGTAGCGCATCCCCCAAAAACCTTATTGGGATGTTAGCATGTGCCATCATTGACCTAAACATGTCAAGAATGTTTGGTTCCTACACTCTGCAACATCGTTATGTAGTGGGGTGCATGGAATCGTTAGCTATCTTCGTATATGTTTTTCTTCACAAAATTCTTTACACATGTCATAGGCATATCCACGACCTGAATTGGTATAATACTTTTCATTACAGTTAAGTCTCTACTACTGTTATGAAGCGTTTGAACACATGAAGTGTCTCATAACGGTGAGATATAGGTACACAGACCTATATTGTGGCTAATAATCTATAACAGTGATGAAGTAAATTGCCCCCTGATGTGCTTTCATATTCATAGACCCGTAGATGTCTAAGTGGATCAAGTATGAGGGGCTTGATGCTCTCCAAGCCTTACAAAAAGACTTGATGGTTGCTTTGCCAGCTAGACTTGGCTCATACCAAGACAACTTAGCCCTAGTGAGTCGATATAAAAGACCTTCTTTAACTAACCTACTCATTATATCTCCACCCACATGGCCAAGTCGAGCATCTCACTTAATAGATTTTGGAATCAAAGTCAGAATATAAGACAAAAGCAATAGATATATTATTATAAGAATCATTCAAGTTCAAAACAATGAAATCTTCTTTCATTGTTGCATGGCTGAACAAATTGCCACTATAAAAAAAAGTCCAAACCATCTTAGAGAAACCAAAAAAAAAAAAAAAAAAAACCCTCAGTATCGCACCCCAGGTGCATAGAGATGTCGTAAAGAAGCAGCTTTGTATGCTCCATGGAGTTTGAACTAGTATGTTCCTACTCTAAGGACATCTTCCTCGCAACAGTTCGCGAACCCACCGAGTAGCGATAGAACTCCATGAATCCAATAGTCTTATCCTGAACTATGTGCTTGGGTACCCGTGTGTCTAAAAACCATTAAGGAAGAGAGATAACAAATGCATCACAATAAACATTTAATTCAAATATTTTAGTGGAAAGAGGTACCTTGACCGGCTCAGGGCAATCCCGGGCAAAGTGCCCCTTCTTTGCATAGTGATAACACTTCACACATGCTACATTCTTCTCTCCCTTTCCCTTAGCCTTTTGCTCATTTGCAAAACCACCTTTAGAATGAGAGTTTTCATGAAGAGGATGAGGACCCTTCTTGGGCTTCTCACCACGACAAGGATTGTTGCCCTTGGGCCCATTCCCTTTGGCAACAAATGCCACATTGGAAGGGGTGTATGCTTTCAAGCGGTCTTCCTCCATTTCGAGATGCTTTGAAATCACCTCAAAGGTTTGAATGTTCTATTTATGGGTCATAACGATTTTAAAGCTCCTTAGGGGTGAGAAAAAAAATATATGAAACCGAAAGACCGAAATGGAAAACTAAAAAACCGAATTGAAAAACCGGTTAACCAGATCGATTTTTCAAAAAAAAAAAAAATTTTTTGCCGTTTTGGTTTCTATTTCTATTTGGCCATTTGAAAATCGGTTAGCCGCAAAGTTAACTGAAACTAAAATTTCAAGGGTTCTTAAAAAAACTACTTGATTTTATGTTAGTCAAATGTTGACTTTATAATTATAAAAAGATAAAATATAAAATAATGTTTAAATTAATATTTGGTGTCACAAATAGTTAAATTAGATTTAAAAAGGAATGAAAATTGAAAATTAACAATTGAAATCAATGGTTAACCGATAACCGAACCGAATATTCAATTAACCGAGTCCTTCAATTCGGTTATGGTTCATATATTTGTTGAACCGAAAAATTTGGTTAAACGAAAATCGATTAAACCGAAAGTTTCGGTTCGATATTCGGTTTGCAATTTTTGCGAGCTGAATTTTCGATTAACCGAACTTTCGGTTGACTAGTTTTTATTACCCTACCTCTAATGTTCATTTTCATCAGGGAGGGTATAATCACATTCAGTATCTATTCCCCCTTAGTGACATCTCACCCAGTAGCCTTAAGATCTCATGTCACTCATGATTCGTAGATGTTCGAAGACACTTCAACTAGAGTTGATAGTATATTTTATCCACTTTAACTATAAACTATGTAACCTTGTAGTGGATGCTTGATTGAACTTGATCCCAACTTGGATCGACATGTTCTTTGCATTGGGACAACATTTAAGTTCTCCCAGAAGATCGTGATGCATGCACCACTACAAAGTGTAGCGTACTAAACAATCCCCTTTGAATCAAACTTGGCATACTTTTAGGTTTTCTTTACACTGATCACTAGCAGTAATATCTCTGCTGCTCATCTTTATCTGCCACGCAGACATAGAAGTCATCAAAGCATGTCACCCTCATTCAGGGTGAATTGAACCTTTAGATGCCAATGATCATAATTCGTGCCATCCAGTTTTCGTTAGAATGTATACTACCTATCAAATTCTTAGCCGCCATATCCGGAAGTACATATAAAGTGTTCAACACATCATTAAATAATCAAATTATCAAAAAAATTCCGTCATTCATATTATATGTTCGAAAATTTTACTAAGCTCATGATCATTACACATGAATATGAATTAGAAGTTCTCATAATTTAATTATCACATAATTTTATATTTTCTTATTAAACTATTTAATATATTAAAAAGTTATTATCACCAAGACATTCACCTTCTTCACATAAAGCATATTTGCACAAGCTTATATTGTAAAAAACTAATTTATATAATGTGCCATAAAAACTTATTTTATTGTCATCTAATAGATAATTATATATAAAATCAAAAATTTAGTATGTGAAACTTATTTATATAACAACATGAAATTATTTATTATGAAACATTTTCAAAAATGTAGAACAAATTTATTAAAATATGAAAAGAATTCATATAAGCTCCACACCTACATGAAATCTCGTGAAACAAATTCAAATAAGACATAGGCAAAAACTTTATATCATGGCAAAGAATCAACAATTTAAATAGAATCATGCCTATAGACGTAATTGATTCCGGTACAAAGCATAAAAACTACTAACTAAAAATAAAAATATGGACTGCTAAATAAAGGGTTGATAGCTATGGCATAAAAAAATTTTTAAAAAAAAACACCCAAAGTTAAAAGGTTCTACCCAACATAGAAACTCTAAGCATCCCCCCAAAACATTTCACTCATCCTCTCATTGTTTCTATCTCCTTCTCTGACTCCCTCTCTAGCCCCAAAAAAATGGAGCTCTGAAGCTACTTCTTCCTCTTGGCTAGCAACGCCACCCCACTACGCCTCTCCTTTCGGTCATACTCTTTTCTAGGAAGCCACCAAGGTGCGTAAACCACCATCCCACATGATGAACATGCCCCTACCCCAATCACTAAATACTAAAGGTCTATGAGCCTTGTGATCCCTCCTCGACTAAAATTATCTAGATCGGGCAAAGTCGAGTCTCGCCGCACCACTCATTCTACCAACGCGCCACTGAGACGGTGGCGACTGGGCTCCGCGCGCATCCTACGTGATGGGTTTTGTGGGTTTTTTTTTTCCAGCATTACATAGATCGGCAACATGGGAGTCGAACAAAGAAAGAAGGCAGCCTTCGTTGATGGCAGATGACTCTCACGCACCACCCCTTCGGGCGGTCCTAATGGGTTAGTTCTCGGATCTGTCTCTTTCGACGCTTCTACATAGTTCTCATTTTTTTTTTTTGGTTTGATACTTGCGACCGCTTTAGGTCACTAAGACCTCATGGGGTTTAGCCGCCACCAAAGCGGCCCCAAAAATTGGCGGCGACGTGGTGGTCCTAGTGGGGTGTAATAGGGGTTGACTGAAGGCTTTTGTGGATCTTAGGGTTAGACAGCCAAGTGTGGTTACTGTTTTAAGGCTGATTTTAGAGATTTAGGGTTTATTAAACACAATCATACTTCAATAATCAATTTAGCATACAACAAAATGCTTTCATTAATTAATAGCATAATTAGCTTGAATGAACTAATCATCGAGTCTCTGCATATGCACACAGAAATCATGCTTTTATTAATAGCATAATTGCATCATTTAGGATAAACATATCATCAATCTTGGTACACATAGTTACGAAAAACATGCTTAACACCAATTTAGCCCATGGGATGTAATCAATGATAAAGAGCAGCTACTAGAGTCGTCTTGGTTGCCATATCCCAAACCCGAAACCCTAATGATGGTAGGATAGCCGTGAGAGAGAAAGAGAGGTAGGAGTGCTCTAATTTAAGGTTAACGAGACTGACTTATATTTAATCGACCTCATAAACATCCTTATATAAGTTTAGGCCGATTAAAGTTACCACCGCTTAGGTAGCTTAAGTAGCCATTAACCCTAATATAATTAGGGTTGGCCAGCACAGTCATTAGATCTAAATAACTTGTTTTAGCAGGATTTGTGAACATGTAAATATAATCAATTTTATCCACTTAATTAGAGAGGGAAATTTGGGAAAAATTCAAAAGATTTTACTAGAATCACTTTTGATAAATTAAAACTGAAGTAACAAAAATCGAGAACAAAACCATGTGGTATTAATGTGACTAACATTTGAGAAGAGAAATTTCTTATATGTCTAACTTAATCTGACCAATTAAAAGAGATCAAGTTCATATGTATAATGGCTTTTGTAAGATCACTTCCTTATAAAGATCATTTTGTGACCGAACCATAGATGATAGATGCTTATGTGAATGAGATCGATAGACAGGGGATGTTGATGAGTATAACTAGCACACCTACCTTGTTTAGAGATTAAAGGAAAGCAAAAAGAAATAGCAAAACTAGCTTCACGAGAAGCCTCTAGATCATCAACTTGATCACTAATAAAGCAGTTAATTGCACAAATGAAAAAGTTGTTGAAAGGAGCACAAACAACAACATAGCTCTAAAGCAAGGAACACCGAATTTGGCCTCTTGGTTTCTCTACAACTACACTACTTATTACAAGCCGCACCGGACCACTTGCTACACTCTTTTTTATTTCCTAATTTCCTACCTCTTGAAAATGAAAATATTTTTCGTTTCTTTTTTTGGGCCGGGGCATATTTTCTACATCTAGCAAGATTTCTTGTTTTAAAGACATATATCATAGTAGATTTTGCTTGATAGACCTTGAGATTATATTGCACCTTATGCTTATGATATGAAGGGGGATCTTCATCATAGTTTTATCTTATCCAACCTTGAGATTATATTTAATTGTTACGTAGAGACTAATATTTATTACGAGTATAGGTGGAGAGAGGTTTAGAATATATACTACATAGTAGGAAGTATGAACATGTGATAAAATGATGTCCATTGTTAGGACTTATCTAACTCACCAATAGTTAAGCTAAGCTTAGGGGATGAGAAGCAAAACTTTAATCAGCAGAGGGACCTTAGGATGATTGCAAAAAGCCCACTGCCAAAGGATGCGGATAAAAAAGACAGGGCAAAAGAACACAAAAAAATGTGGCTATTGGGATTCAAGCCCAAGTCTTCACGACCACAATGTGGAATTCTAGCTACTAAACTACAGCTAGGGGTGTTCATGGTATGGGTACCAGAACCAAAAGAGATTTTGGTTCTTGTACATGAAATTTTAGGTCAGCAAAATGGTGAACCATATTCGAACCGAAACATTTGAGTAACCGAAATTCGGGTACTTCGGATTTTCGGTTTCCCAATAACCCATTTTTTTCTAAAATCTTTTTTCCTACTTTGCCTAATAATTTTGTTGTATCCATAATATAATTATTTCTATTTATGCTATAAAACGTTGTTATATTGCACCAAGTTTTGCTTAAAATTATTACACAATACCACAATATAACCCGATATCTTATGAACATTCACATTTCAATTAATCCACACTTCCATAAGGCATAAGCTTGTTAACATCATAACCATGCCCAACCGATTCAAACAAAACAATGCAACGAAGTCAAAGTACTTGACTTCTTCGGGTTTGAGAATATTTGACTTACAAAGTCTTTAGGAAATGGATAAAACAAAAAAGTTTCGAAAAGCTTTTAAACATAGTTTCTGGTTTTCGGGTACCTAAATCCTCAAAATGCCCGAACCATACCCAAACCAATTACCCGAAAAAATATTGATTTCGGTACAAGAACCAAAATTTTCAAATATTTTGATTCGAGTACCCGAGAATTTGGATTGAGTAGCAGGTTTTTAGTTTGGATTATTAGTTACGGATATTTTTTAATACCCCTAACTATAGCCGCATAGTTATCTGATTTCGCTTTAACTATCTAATCAACAATGTCGCTGGGTCTGCACCAGCAGATCATCTGGCGAACAAAGTACTGAGCTGGAAGCAGATGCGTTGTCATAGCACCAAGGATCCTGTGGTGATCTGCTCTCATTTTGAAGGTATATGACGTTTTGTCTGGATGTTAAGTACCTTAATTTGCATTATTGGGTTCTCATATTCAAGCTTTAACAGTAGAAGGGTTATATATATTACATAAAAGTGTCCATGATTGATTATAAGAAAAGGAGAAAATTTAATCAAATATGAGATCTCAACTATAAATGTACATACCAAGATAAACTATTGTTTTGAAATTTCATCAAAATTTTGTTTTTCTATAAAATTTAATTATGTGATCCTTGTTCACACTTTGTTTTGCTAAAAGATTGATTTGAATCAAATATTTGTAATAATTATAGATTTGAACCAAAAGAAAAGCCTCTTATAGATTAAGTCATTTTGATTTAGCTATAATTAGTGTAAATCTAAAGTCAATTGGTCACTTTGAATTAAGCTCTATTTTAAGTCTAGCTCATCAAAATTTTGCATAACATCATCATATACCATATAAAAATAGTAAAGTTATAGACTTTCATATCTGGCTTTCATGATATACTAGTATTTAATACCTGCTTTGCATAGGCTGGTTTAAAATGTTATGTGTTTAAATCTATGGATTTAATATTTGTAATATGCTTAGTTAATGATTTTGTATTGAGAAAGTATAAAGTCAATACCAACTTGATTTGATTAATTTTTCCATGAGTAGAAATAAAAAATTGAAAAGAAAATATATAAATGTAAAAGTTTGGAACATCTATAATAAGAACCAAACATGCTAATAGATCCAAACAAATGTAAACCAAAATTGCAGAACCTATTGCTAACTATATTGTATTTGAAAAATTAAGATAGCGAAGAGTAGATACAAACAAAGACAAATGCAATACTAAAAAACCTAAAAATAAAAGTTATACTACTGTCTATGCTCTATTATCATTCAAAATACAAGAAATGAAAGTAGGAAGCCAAATTAAAGAAGAAGAAAAGAAAGGAATTAAGATGTCAATCCACTCAGTACACAATCCTTTTCATACTAAATTTTTCCATATTCTAGATTTAGTTAATGGCTTTGATTTGCTTTACATTTTATTTGTATAATTTATAAGTTTATGCTGAATTGACTCCTACTATGTTTTTGGTAGAATAATTAGTGTGTTAATGGTGTCCGAAGATTGTGACTTATAATATATATAAATAAAGAAACAAATCCAAGCAATACTTCATATACCCATTTGTTTCTTATTGTAATTTTACATTTACGTAAACGCTACTAAACAAAAAAAAAAATTTCAAGTTTTAACTGCGTTAAAATAAAAATTAAACTTCAATGCTAAAAAGAAATTAAGAATACATTTAATACTTAACTTTAAACCCAACTCTAAAACCCAAACATAAGTATCACATAAGAATTGTAACTTATAATATATATAAAAAAAAAGAAACAAATCTAAGCAACACTTCATATACCTTATTTGTTTCTTAGTATAATTTTACATTTATGTGAATGTTGCTCAACAAAAAAAAAAATCAAGTTTTAACAGCCTTAAAATAAGAAATTAAGCCCCAATGTTAAAAAGAAATTAACAATACATTTAATACTCAACTGTAAAACCTGTCTAAAATCCAAAAATAAGTATATACATATGATTAGTCATCACTTTAATTTCAATAAGAACATAAATATAACTTCTTGATCAAGAACTCATACAACTTGTGACTGAGTATTATTTTAACAAAGTGCTTGGTGCAAAATTATTATGTGGGTGCCAAAGAAAAGACACTCAAGGGGCAAAAAAGGAAATAAGATACAAAGTTTTCTTGGAAAAATGCCATGGAACTGCTAGAATGGTGAACTTAATTAGGAACAGGGGCATCTGTCTCCACAACACACAGCGCTACATTTGATGGTTGGCCTCCATATGAACCAACATCACCAAAGCCTTTACTCATTTATTAAATTTAGTAGTCAAATTTAATCATGGGTGTTTGGTGACGACAACTGTTTGGGTCAAAATAGCAGTTTGGAAGGATTTTAGCTATTTTGACCAAGTCAAATAGCCAAAAGGTGTTTTAACTATTTGGATCTGAAAAGCTTTTTTTTAAAAAAAAGTTATTCTCATTAACCCTTTCGTAATAACTTTTTGTAGAAATGACATAATTGTCCACAAGTTTGAAAAATTACATCACATATCATCAAAAAAATAATTTATAGACAAGTGCATAAATGAAATGTCACCAACGTATTTTTTAGAAATATCCAGTTTTATCAAATAATTTTTTTAAATCAGCTAATTCAAACAGCTAATACAAACAGCTAAATTAAATAGTTAGCTGCTAATTGCTACTATAAACTGCTAACAACTATTTACCAAATAGGGCCCATATAAATCAATATATCAGCTATTAATTATTCCAAGTACTTTTTAACTATAAATTAATCCGATTCTATAGTAGTTTATTTCCCATAAAAGTCCCTTGGTCATTTGTGCAAAGAAGTGCAAAGAAAGAGAGGAAAAAGAACACACTATAAAGTTGACTGACTCGCTTTATTCAAAGGTTGCAAAGATCGATGTAGATGAGATTCATACTTAGATATTTTCTAACATCTTTCAACAGTTTTTTTCTAATTTTGTCCAACTAGTTAGGATTTATTTGTCCATGCATTATATATTTATTATTATAAGAACTTTTAGATTTTATGTATTGCATTATGAACAAATTATCTTCCCAAAATGTTAGAGGTGAGTTTTTCTCTTTTTTCGAGACTAATAACAGACCTTTGTTTGAAGATTTAAAGTCACACCAAGTATTTATTTACCATCCCTACAAATTAAGAAATTACCTTAAATTAACAAAATCGATACCACAAATTTTTTTAGGAAAGATAAGCCTAATACTCATTCTCATTCACATCTCTTGTGCGAAATCGACTATCTCAACTAAGAATTGGTAATGTGCAATCTATTGCTTCTATATGATACGTTGAAATGATTAGTCCTAACTTGGGCACTAATTAATTAGTGATTAATTGAGGTAGTGGATGTATAATGATGTACTACCTTGGGGGTAGTAGACTATGGGTTTATCGTGAACAACTTGGGGTTTGGAGTGTTAGAGGGATATTGGCAGATGTTGGTTCAACACAAGACAGAGATGATAACACTAGTACGATCATGAACACCCAACCAGTTCTTTTGTGGGTATATTACAGGTATCGATCAGGTGGGAATTGGAAGAAGTGGGAATAAATGAGTGAGAGTGGGTAGGAATGGAAAGAAGTAGGTGGGAGCAGACAGAAGTAGTTTGTTGGATATGGGAGTGAAAAGGAGTAGGAAGGAGTGGAACTATTGATATTACTAATGTTAACAATTTTTGTAACATAATAATTAATAATAATTATTATTATTAATTAATATTAAAAATAATAATTAATCATAATAATATTCAATAATAATAACTAAAAATAATAACTATAATAATTCTCATTAATATCAATATTAATTATTACCATTAATATTAATAGTAATAACTAATATAATATTAATAGTAATAATTATTAATAATTATTAATATTAATAGTAATTATTATTATAATAACTATTATTATTAAAAATGAATACTAGTAATAATTGCAATAATAATTAGTATTGATAATAACAATAATTATATAATTATTACTGTAAATAATAATTATTAATATTAATAATGATAACAATAAATTATAATTATTATTTATTAATTATTAATTAATTAAATAATCATAATAACAATAACTATTATTATAAAAAATAATTGCTATTATTCTTTTAACAATTACTAATAATTAATAATAATAACATATTTTCTACAGCTACTCTTGACAATTTGCGTCTACTTGCGGCGGATGATTACAAAAGACAAAGCTGGATGGTTCCTTTTTCAAAGTTGGCGGACAGCTGTACTACAATCTTTAATTGTTGTAATTATTAGGCTATCTCCTACTTATCTATATAAGGAGAACTTCTCTTAGAAAAAACCAAGTGAGAAATAAGAGCGAGTTTCTCTAAGTAGTTTGCCGTCTTTAAAGCTTATAACTTGTGTTCTCCTGCTCAATAAGTATTGCAAGTTTTAATTTTATACTTAATAATAATCTTTGTTGGTGCAATTCTATTATGTATTATTCTCTTTAAAGTTTTATTTTGTTTAATTAATCCTGAGTTTCAGTTGGTATCAGAGCCAAAATAGTAGGAATTGTTGGTAAGACGTTTGGTCAGCCAGAAATCTGTTGGTCAGCCGTTTGGTGTCCCAGTCGATGGTCTCATCATTCCTGGTGAGTGACTATTTCGGTTATGTTATGAAATGACATCCAAGATCAGTAGATTGTTACCCTTTAAGTCAGATAGCAGTAATTCTAGTATAGTTAATAGTAATTAGCTTAGAACAAAATCATTGTTCAAGGCCCCTAGTCCCGATCATTACACAGACTGGACCATACCAAAAATTGATGTAGATAATATTTACAAAATAGGAACATTTGATTTCAAAACCGCATATTCTGTCAAAACTCATGAAGAAATAGTCGCTATTCAAAATGGTTTACAAACTATTTCTTTGATAAATCAAAACTCTATACAGAGTCATTTAAAGGAACAATACTGGTTTATACATATAGGTTTGGTTCAAGCTGCAATTAAACGTTAAACCTTTAGTTAAAAGGGGAGCTGATGCTCCTATTTACATGGCTCTCCAAGACAAAAGGTTAAAGAGTACAAAACCTCTTTGCTTGCTATGATTCAAAAAAATATTTGCAATGGTCCAATATTTTTAATTATTACCTAGATTTCTCTGTTTATCTTAATTGTCCTATGACAATAGAATCTTTAAAACTTAATATACATGTTCAAGGTCATGAATTCTTCAATTGTAGCAATTTTATTGTTATTCATCGAGCTCATTTTACTACTGTCTACTAATCTTAACACAAAATTTTTGAGCCCTCTGCCTTCTAATTCTAAAGACACTGTTCTCCTTGAAATCAAGGATGATAAACCTACTGTATTTACTCCAAAACTTCTAAAAAGGGATGAGATTATAATTCCGAAAGAGCTAGTGATCAAAAACAATCAACCAGCTCCTCTAATTGAAAGAGATGAAATTGACCAAATTATAGAAGAACCAAATGGTCCAGTTACTCTTAGATTTAAATCCTTTAGGGAATTTGAGACAAAAGCTGGAGCCCTCTATTCTTCGTAGGTCTTTCTCTGGATATGCAACTCCTCAAGAAACACCTAGTGAAGGATCTTTTCGTTACCGTTACCAATCTCCTTATGTGGAGTCTGTACAAATAGAATCATCCTCTCCTGTTTCTTCTCATATAGGAGCAGGAACTAATGTTCTTACAAAAACTGGGTTTCAAATTGATAAAATATTTTTAGAACAAGACTATCTTTCAGATGATAATACTTTAAATAGAAAATGGTTTGAACAAATTGATGAGCAAATTCGAACCACGATTAAGCAAGAATGGAAGACAGACATGCCAAGGCTAGCAGTTAATATTTATTGTTCTCATGGTTCCCAATTTCTGCCTCTCAAAAAGGAATGAATAATGTTTATTCCATTCCCAGCATCACTGTTCAAACAAATCTTCATAAACTATGGCATTTGGATGATAGTACTAGCCTGTTATCTATCCATCCTCCTAATGCTCCTCTTAAGCTTTCCATTAAGGACGAAGTTCTAATCGCTTCCCCTTATAAAAAAGGCCAGGAGGGTAATGGTACAGAGTCAGTTTAGGTTGATGATGTGTGCAAAATATATTAGCAAGTTAACTATATAAACACTATTCTTAACACTATAGCAGAACAATTAAATCATGCTTCTGCTAAAGTTCATGAAAGAATTACTTCAAAAATTTCTATTCAAAATTTTGATAATACTTCAAAATCCTTTTTCAAAACTGACAGTATTCCCAAAAGGAATGAAAGTTCGTTAGTGGAAGCATCAGCCAAAAATAATGATCAATAAGCTATTACAGAGCAGATAAAAGACCTTGCTACTTCTAGTAAGTCCAAAAGTGTTATATTCCTTGATTAATCATGCCAAAATTATATCTCATAAACTTCTTTGGAAGAAGAAAGAAATTATAGTGACTCGTCTGAGGATATTATTAATACAATTCAAAATACCTTCAATGAGGATGAGCCTCTCTCTCTTAACAAAATCTATAACTAGAAGTCTACCAAAAACTATTATCCAAAACCAACACCTCCTGATCTTCAATATGAAGAAAGAGGAAGTTTTACCTCTTCCCAATTTAATGGTGATGTCGTCTATACTTGGAACATAGACGGCAAAGTTGAATACGAAATATTGTCCACCCTTCAGGAAATGCTTATGGCCAGCATTGCCTACAAAGCTAAAGGATTACAAGGGGATCAAATTGCTACTGCCCTAGCAATTAGGATTCCAAGACCAATTAAAAAATTGATGGGATAATTTCTTAAATCCAGACCAAATGAGTGAAATCCTCAATCATAGTTGTCGACAATCTAATGAAAGAGGGGAGCCAGTTCTTAATGCCCAAGGGCAACAACTAATAGTTAAGGATGTCCCTGAAATCTTGATCCATACTATTACTTTACACTTCATTGGCAACCGAAAAGAAGAATAAGCGACAGCCAAAACAATTCTTATTAACTTAAGGTGTCCAACCTTAAGTGATTATCATTGGTATAGAGATGTCTTTTTAACAAATGTTCTTAAATGAGATGATGGAAGAGAAGATTTTTGGAAAGAGCGTGTTATAGCCGGACTTCCAAGACTCTTTGGAGAACGCATCTTAAGCAAACTAAGACAACAATTTGGTACTAATGATATCCCATTTGGATTATTAATGTTTGGCCAGCTCTTTGGCATTGTCAAAAATGAAGGACTTAATCTTTGCACAAAGATTAAACTTCAAGCCAAATACGGAGCAGATAGAGCTCAATCTAGAAAGGAAATGGGAACTTTCTGCGATGCATTTGGTATCACCAAAATAGAAGCTCCTTCTGCTATTCGTAAAAAGGTTCAAAAGAAGGTTAACAAATCTCGTTCCTACAGACGACCTCCTCCTCCTTCTCCAAAGCCGTATAAGAAGAAGTTTGGCCCAAAGCATACTCCAAAAGGTAAGGGTAAAACTCCTATTAAAAAGAACAAGATTATTTGCTACAAATGTGATAAAATACGCCACAAAGTTTTTCGATGTAAAACTGAACAAAAGATTAATGAGTTATTTTCTGGAGAACTAGAACTTCAGAAAGAGCTCTTTGCCTTATTAACAAAAGAATCTTCTAATTTTGAGGAAGAAGATTACTACCTGGAAACAAGCGATGACAATTCCGAGTACGAATCTTCTCCTATACAAACGCTTAATGTTATTACAAATCGTTCTCGAAAGGAATTTTTGTTAGATTTAATTAGGAACATAACTGACAATGATTTAAAGAAAGATTATTTAGAAAAATTCAAAAATGAATTCTTGAAGAAGAAAATAAGTCTTTCAAGTTTACTCCTAAATCTACTACGAGTATTATAAAAATATTTGACAAATATCCTTTTCTTAACCCCTTTCAACAAATTACTTTGCAAAATGAGCTTAATGAGCTCAAGTCTCAAGTTCAATCTTTGAAACAAGAAATTATTTGTCTCAAAACTAAAGATTGAGAATTTGATACAAAATTTGCACTCCTTGAGTCAAAATTTAGTAACCTCACTAATGTACCAGAAACATCAGAGAAAATTCAGGAAATCTCTACCCAGAATATTCCTGATGAATAATTTATTGTAGCCCTTTCACAAGTTACTTTCCTAAAATGGTCCTCTATTGTTAACCTTGTTGTAGAAGACTTCTCTACTAATATAATTGCCTTAATTGATAGCGAAGCATATCAAAATTGCATCCGAGAAGGCATTATTAATACAAAATATTGTGAACAAACCCGTGAAAACCTTAGTAGTGCTAATGGGGAACCCCTTAGCATTAAATATAGACTTAATAAGGGATACATAAAAAATGATAATTATTGTTTCAAAAATATTTTCTTAATTGTAGATAATATCACTCATGATGTTATCCTTGGCGCCCATTTCTAACACAAATTTATCCATTTCGTGTTAATGAGATAGGGATCCATACAAACGTTATGGGCAAACCTATATCATTCAATTTTCTTACACCCACTAGACAAAGAGAAATTTCTCTCTTACAGTCAAATTATATTTTCAAACAGATCAACCTTCTTCAAAACAAACAATCTCAAATCTATTTTCTTCAAGAAGAAATTTCTCACTAACACATTAAAGAACAATTGCAAAATCCCACAGTTCAGAAGAAAATCCTTGATTTGGAAGAAAGCCTTAAAAGAAAAGTATGTTCTGACCTTCCCAACGCATTTTGGGAAAGAAAGAAACATATTGTTTCACTTCCTTATGAGAAGGATTTTGATGAACGCAACATTTCCACAAAAGCACGACCTACACAAATAAACATAGAGTTGTTAGAGTACTGTAAACAAGAAATACAGACTCTACTCGATAAGAAACTAATTAGAACATCCAAGTCCACTTGGAGTTGTGCAGCTTTCTATGTTAACAACTATGCGGAAAAGGAAAGAGGTGTTCCTAGACTTGTCATTAATTACAAACCACTTAACAAGGTTCTACAATGGATTAGATATCCAATCCCTAACAAAAGAGATCTTCTTAATCGCCTTTATGATGCAAAAATATTTTCAAAATTTGACATGAAGTCTGGATTTTGGCAAATTCAGGTTATTGAAAAAGACCGTAACAAAACCGCATTTACAGTTCTTTTTGGACATTACGAATGGAATATAATGCCATTTGAATTAAAAAATGCTCCTTTTGAATTCCAGAATATAATGAATTTTTAATCCTTATTCTACCTTTATAATTGTTTATATCGATGATGTGCTTATCTTCTCCAAAACTATTGATCAATATTTCAAGCATTTACAACTTTTTTAGCAGATTGCAGAACGAAATGGTCTAGTTGTGTCTATATCAAAAATGAAATTATTTCAAACAAAAACTCAATTTCTAGGTCATGACATTTACAGAGGAACCATTAAATTAATCATGCGTTCATTAGAATTTGCTGACAACTTTCCTGATGAAATAAAGGATAAAAAAAAACAATTGCAAAGATTTCTTAGTTATCTAAATTATGTGTCAGATTTCTTCCCCAACCTTAGACTAATTTATGCCTTACTGTATAAATGATTAAGAAAGAATCCTATTGTAAGGACACCATAGCATATAGAAATAGTCAAACAAATCAAACAATAGGTCAAATCCCTACCATGTCTAGTATACCTCATCCATCTGCATTTATTATAGTTGAAACAGAGGTGTCAGATGCAGGATACGGGGGAATTCTTAAACAGAGACTTAAGGATGAAGAACAATTGGTTAGATACCATTCAGGACTATGACTCGATCCTCAAATTAATTATTCTATTATTAAAAGAAAATTTTATCCATTGTTCTATGTATTTCAAAATTTCAAAATGACCTTTTTAACAAAAAATTCCTTTTACGAATTGATTGTAAATCAGCAAAGGAAGTTTTACACAAAGAAGTAAAAAATTTAGTTTCAAAACAAATTTTTGCTAGATGGCAGGCCATTTTTTCCTCTTTCGACTTTGATATTGAATATATCAAAGGAAAAAACAATTCTTCACCAGATTTCCTTACAAAAGAGTTTTGCAAGAAAAGAGCAACAAAACACATTATGTGGAGGAACCAAAATGAGCAAGAAAGACAAAGGTAAAGGCATACAGAAGTCAGACAATTACAAAATTATTCCAACCAAAAACACCTTTTCCCCACTTTTAAACTTTCCTCCACTTACCTACAAATCCGCTGTTACTCAACCTGCAAAATCAGTTTAGGACAATTATCTCCACAAATACACTGAACACCTTTTCCTGACAAGCTACAAAGTAGCCCCTACAAATCTTATTATCAAAGACCTTGTTTAGGGAAGCTTTGGTAATTTACACTATCTTTCTAACAACCCAGTGAAAAATCGCCAATTTTATGAGTTGATCCTAATTGATACTCAGTCAGTTGACATTTCCCACACCACAGACAATTCTAACCCTAAATGCATTCTCTATTCAAAATGTCCTTAGTTACCAACAATGGAAAGACCCTTTTCAGCAAAGACAATTCTCGGTACCTTTCCATCCTCCGACCTATAATTACAATCAAGCCTGGCTTCAGACCTTTTTCTACAAATCTAAAGTTCGTTCATGGTTCTTCAACTTTTTTGATAAATGTCATACCGTATTTCCTATATGGTTCTATCACGGATGTATCACGTTTGGAGGGGAACCCTCGTTATTACCAACAGAGGCCAAAGCAGGATGGGATCATTGGACTCTAAATACTCTTACTCTTGAGGACTATCCAAAGAAGTTTAGTACTTCTGAACCTTCAATATTGCCTGGATCTTTTCTTGGGAATATAGGTTTGACAATTATTTGGCTAGGACATTTCCGCTCTCTCTAATTCGTGTCTACAAGGTCAAGTGGTGGAATGAGTACAAAATTATTCTCCGTGGAAAACAGAATGTCAAGTATTTCTGCAAGACAAAGAACAAAAAGTTTACACTTCACAACGTTCATACATTTGCCAAAATTGAGAAGCCTTTAGTCGTACCCTCAACACCAGTTAAAAGATAACATTCCTCCTCCTCTATAAAATCAAAATCTGAAGGACTCTCACAAAAACAGCGAGATATTTTGGAGTTGCTCAAAGATGACCCTGCAATGAGGAAAACATACATACAAATGCTTATGGCAGGTGATGGCTCAAACGAAGATAGTTCGGCAGGGTCTTCACGAAACCCAAAGATTGTGATTTACAAGATTCAAAAGACCTATATGATCTGTAACAAACTAAAAAAAAAAAAAAAAGAACCCATAAAGGTCTTGACCTTTGGCAAAAGTAAGGATCATTTCTTTAACAAATTTTTCTTTTGCAGGAAAAGACAAAAATGTCGACAGATACTATTCACTATAGTTCCCTCACAAAGTACTATTCACTACAGTCTCCTCGACAAAGTACTATTAATCTATTCATCTGCAGTAGGTCCGGACATACTTTCTATAGCTACTCTTGACAATTTGCATCTACTTTCAGCAGATGATCGCAAAAGACAAAGCTGGATGGTTTCTTTTTCAAAGTTGGCGGACAACTTTACTATGATTTTCAATTGTTGTAATTATTGGGTTCTCTCCTACTTATCTATATAGGGAGAACTTCTCTTAGAAAAAAACCATGTCACAAAATAAGAGCGAGTTTCTCATAGTAGTTTGCCATCTTTAAAGTTTGTAACTTGTGTTCCCCAACTCGGTAAGTATCGTAAGTTTTAATTTTATAATTAATAGTAATCTTTGTTGGTATAGTTCTATTATATATTATTTCCTTTAGAATTTTATTTCGTTTATTAATGCTGGGTTTCAGTTGGTAACAATAATTGTTACCTGATAATAAAAATATTACAAATAATAAAAAATTATTAATGTTAATAATATTAACAATGATAGTTACAACAATAATTCTTCTACTATTAATAGTTGTTATCATAATAATTATTAATATTAATAATAACTATTAATATTAATATTACTGTCAATAATCAATAATAATAGAAAATAATGATTATTGTGATAATTATTATCGCTGCTAGTAACAACAATAACTATTAATGTTAATATTATAATAAATACTATTAATACTATTATTAGTTAATAATAATTATTAATAATTTCTATAATAATGGTAATTAATAATTAATAATAAAAATAATAATTAATAATAAAAAATTATTGTTATTAATAGTAATTAATAATAATAATTATAACAACAATTCTTATTAATATTAATAGTTTCTATCATAATAATTATCAACATTAATATTAATATCAATAATTAATAATAATTAATAATTATTATAGTAATTATTATTAGTGAAAATTAGTGATAATTTCAATAATAATTACTACTTAAAGTAATAATAATAATTATTATTATTACTGCAAAATAATAATAATCGTTAATATTAATATTAAAAATTAAAAATTACTAATTATTAATAATAAATATTAATAAAAATAATAATTAAGAATATTAAGAATGATAATACTTCTTAATAGTATTAGTAATAATTAATAAAAGTAATCATTAACATTAATAACTATTATTTAATAATTAATTAATAATAAAATAAGTAATCATAATAATGAATATTATTAATTAATAATAATAATTAATTAATAATAACTTAATAATTAATAATTAATATTAATATTAATATTAATATTAATATTAATTAGCAATAATAATTTAAACGATATTAGTTATTGATACTAACAATAAAAATCATAATAAAAGCAGATAGACATCGGTAGGAGTGAGAAGAAGTGGTATTTATTTTAAGGTGTAGAAAAAAATGAATAGTAGGGGTGGGCAACGGGTCGGGTATCCATTGGGTCAAGTGGGTAGGCCTGTTTAAAATAGGGCCAATAAAGGGTCGGTCAATAATGGACCAGGACACTAGTGGGTCGACCCATTAAGGCATATTAATAGTCGGGTCAGGTCGGCCCATAAATGGCCGCTTTAGTGACATATTATTTTTTTAATCCTACTTGACGCAATAGTTTACATGGTCCAATTAGTTAAACTTATTACCAACACTTTATACATATCAATAATTATTATACATAGTCTTTTGTGAAAATTTGTTCTATTTTATAATAGGCCAAAAGCGGACAGCCCATGGGCCGACTCGTCTTGTTTATTTGCATAAAAGGCACAACCCGACCCAAATGATAAACGGGCTAGCGATGGCCCGATCCGGTCGACTTTGTAAACAGGTCGGCCCTAACGCGATCAGACCCGATCCATTGCCCACCCCTAGTGGGTAGGATTGAAAAGAAGTGAGAAGGAGTGGGAATAAGTGAGAAAGAATGAAAAGAAATGGAAAGCAGTAGAATAAATTGATTTAACCACGAAAAGAACAGTGTCCTACCAGAAAAAGCCAAGGAATTCTTCTAAAATGATGATGATGATGACGATTTCGCCAATCTTGGTCGTGCGAACACATAGACAAGACGTGCTAAACATTATTGTCTCTACCTCCATCCGGAGGACTATAAGGGTATCTCCAGTTGTAGAAGTATCAAATTCAAGGCCTGCATGACTTTTATTTGATAGGAATTTGCCAAATTTCATGCAGCTTCTCCTATATTTGGGTTTTTAAAAATTTTAGATTGATTGGATCAAAAATCTTTTCAATATTGACAAACCATCCAACTTCTTTTTGGCCGCCACCCCCAATAATTTTCTTTGTTCAAAGAATATATAGAATTAATTCTCCCCCGCCCCCCCCCCCCAAAAAAAAAAAGAAACCACTCCTACACACAATAAGGCAACGTAAGAAAGCCTCCTGTGGAGTTAGATTTAGGATTTTTATCAAAACAAGAAATTAGGATTATTTAAAAAAAAAATTGGTATACCATAGAGCTTGGCATGTACGATGCGGACCTTTTCTAACATTTTTTGTATGTGCCATGGCTTCACTTATATAAGTTGAATGTAAAGGTAACTCTGTAAGAAGTGATCTCCTATCAATTTGGATTTAGAATTTAGGTCTATGAATTTTGAGCTATCTTTTTGTTGGATAACTAAGTCTTTATCTTAAATAAAGATTTTATTTTATTACATTTATCGAAGACTCCATGGTGATCAATTTTTTTTTCAACTATTGTAGTTATCTTTTATATGAACCATTGACTACGGATAGAAAAATTATAGCCATTCACAGAATCACAATGGAGAATACGGCTAAGCAAGGCTGGATATTCGGTCCATTTTTATGGAACCGATCTCGGTCCCAGTTAAACCGGGTCTAGAAATATGAGAACTAGTCTCGGACCCAGATGGCCCGATTCCAAGATTTTGGAGCCGGTACAAGAATTGGTCGGGACCGGTTCCATGAACGGTACCCGGTGCCTCTTTTTGGCTAATGACGAGCCTCTACAACACACAATGAGAGATCATCCATGGTGTCAACACTCGGTAATTACATGCATGAACATAATCCACACATTTAATCAGCTTGCGAATTCAGAAAACTAATCACTAAATGAATAACAGCAAAATTCATCACTCAAAATCTACAACAGCAAATCCTAAAACCTAGATCGACACAGAGAGAGAAATTAAAAAAAAAAAAAAGCAACATAAGGGGATTCATTACTAAAGCAACAGCAATCCTAAATCCTAAAGCAATATCAGTGATTCAAGAAAATGAAAAAAAGAAACTCAAAACGCCGAGAAGACAGAGCAGTCGAAGAAGACGAAGCAGCCGGAGAACACACTTGTGCATAGATCTGTGGTTAGAAGACAGAAAGAGGGCTAAGAATTCGAATTACACACAGATCGACAGAAAGAAAGAGAGACTCGCCATCGGTTGCTAGATAAGGAAGATAGATCGAGTTCCGGTGACTGTGCAATGAACTCACCGCGTAGACGAGAGGATAGATCGGGTTCCGGTGACTGCAATCAACTCACCGTCACTGGCTGCAGGAAACGCCGGAGAAGCGCAGTCTGGTTGGAGGCAGAGCTGTAGAGGCTCATGGTTGTGGAGGCTGGAGGAAGGAGTCAGCCTTGTTCTTTTCAGTCAAAAATGACGGGTGTGGAATGGATGAGTATGGAAAAGGAGAAAAAGAAGTGCGTGAGAATTGATAAGAGTATTATTTTTTTGAGTGTGGAAAAGGGTGGAAGGAGTGGGTGAGAGTGGGTAGGAGTTGAATGAAATTATGGAGTTGGTTTAAGTTATATATTTTTGTATTTTAATGTATTTTTTAATTTATGACAGTAAGTAACGATCTTACAATTAATTTTGAATAGAAAAAAATTTCTTTATGTGTTTAGCTGATTACAAAATATTGTTTGATGGTCGTTGTTGCCCTTCTAAAAAATTTAAATTTTCGTAAATGAGTTGAATCAGTTGCGGATGTTAATTTTTGTTGTATATTTTCGAAATTCGTTAATTTTCACCGAAATTTAAAGTTAAATATCATATTCTACGTTGCATAAATATGGTTTACTTTGGCTGGGTTACGATTAATTGATTGTCGAGATGAAAATTATATAGACAATTCTCATTTTTTGTATGCAAATTAATTATTCACATTTTGCGACATTTTTGCACTGTCTGACTGAAATTGGACGTTACTATTTCTCAATTCTTAATTATGTTAACGATACCGATGAAATTAATTTGAAATTCGAAATCAGATATCACCAAAAATATTATCCGAACACAATCTTATTATATCCAACTGTAATCACTACTAAAAAAGTGCAAATTAACGACGGAATTCAGTGACGGAAAAAATTAACAGATTTGGCGACAGAAACGGCGACTGAAAAAGAATTTTAGAAAAAAGTCAGATTGTGCGACAGATATGGCGACGGATAAAAATTTCCGTCGCTGTAATTGACAGTTGGCGACGGAATTCCCGTCGCCCAAAAAAAATCGTTTTTTTTTTTGAAAAATCGGGATGGCGACGGAAATTTCCGTCGCCAGCCCAATTAAATGAAACCAGAATTTTTTTGGTTTCATTTGCTGTCATTCGAAGAGAGAGAGAGCGAGAGCCCGGAATCGCCCAGCTCGACACCGTCCCCCGCCCCACCAAGCCACCGCCAGCCGTCCCCCGCTCCCTGCCGCCGCCACCGCCGATTTTTGGAGCACTTTGAGGTATTTTCTTCAATTAAACTACTTATAATTTCTACAAATTTTTGTATCACATTGTTAGAATTACATAGTTAGTTCATATTTATGTTGAAATGTGGTGTTTGTGTGAGGTTATTGCTTGAATTTGGTTCAAGATTGGGATAAATGCGATTTAGGGTTTAGGTTTGGTAGTTTGAAGTTAAAGTTTGATATGTTGGTGGAATGAAATAGTTTAATTGATAATGTTGTTGAAATGTGCTATTTGTGTGAGGTTATTGCTGTAATTCATTACAAGAATTTGGTAAATACGATTTAGGGTTGAGGTTTGGTAGTTTGAAGTTGAAATTTAATAGATAATGTTGTTGAAATGTGGTGTTCGTGTGAGGTTATTGATCTAATTTAGTTGGAGATTTTGCTAAATGCAATTTAGGAATTAGGTTTCGTGATGTGAACTTGAAAGTTGATATGTTGGTAGATTGAGATGCTTTATTTTATAATTTTGTTCGAATGTTAGTTCGTATAAAGTTGTAGCTTATATTTGTTTAAAGAATTCACCCAATGCAATGTATACTTAGATTTGATAATTTTAAGTTCAAATTTGATATGTTGGTGGAATAAAGCGGTGAAATAGATATGTATGAATTATTAGTTTTGTGATATTCGTGAGAATATAAGTATTTTTATCAAAATTTATAAGGTTTTTTTGGGTGCATGTGAAAATTTTAAAGTAAACATACATAATATATAATTGCGTAATTTATGTAATTATTATAATTTTGATTAAAATTAATTCTTAGCAAATACTTTATATGGTTATTATTATTTGAGCAGAATATGAATGGTCCTTCACATCGTAAGTGGATGTATAATAGATTACTGCCTGATCGTAGTGGTTATACGCAAGAATTTCTTCATGGAGTAAATCAATTCGATCAATTTGCACGTACACAGACAGAGTTTCTGAATGGGGGAAAGTATAGATGTCCTTGTGCGAAATACAGAAATAGGGTGTACTTGACACCTGATAAGGTCAAGATGCACCTTATGTATAAGGATTTTATGCAAGGGTATTGGTTTTGGATAAGTCATGGGGAAATAGAACCTCAGAAATATGGTTCTGGGTATTCAAATAGTAAAATTTCCAAAATTGGAGGTTCAAGTCATGTTAATAATGACCATTCTGAATCTTACATATATCGAATGGAGGGCATAGTTGATGATGCTGTAATAGCAAATCAAAATGCAAGGGAAGAGGGGTCAAGTACTTGCCGAGAACCATTTTATAATATGGTTCAAGCTGCTCACCAACCCTTATATGATGGTTGCTCCACCCATAGTGAGCTATCTGCGGCGGTGAGACTGTTGAGTATTAAATTTGATTATAATATGCCTCAAAATTGTTTCAATGAAGTTGTTCAATCAATGAAAGAGATGTGTCCCCCTAACAATCGTGTGCCAAACAACTATGGGCAAACGAAGAAGGTTGTTAAAGATCTTCGGCAACGATGTGGTCCAAATTAATTGTTGCCGGAAAGGTTGCATACTATTTTATAAGGAGGATACAAACCTGGATGCGTACAAGTTTTATGGGCATTCAAGATGGAAGAGGCAAAGGTCACAACAAAGGAATCAGAATCCATTGCCATACTCAAGGATGCATTACTTGCCGTTAAAACCTCGACTGCAGAGGTTGTACGCATCAAGAAGTAGTGCAGAGTACATGAGATGGCATTATGAACATCGACGTGAGGATGGTGTTTTATGTCATCCATCAGATGGGGCAGCATGGAAACATTTCGATACTAAGTATCCTAAATTTGCTGCAGAACCTCGGAATGTGAGCCTTGGCTTATGTGCTGATGGATTTAATCCTTACCTATTGTCTTCAAGATCATACTCCATTTAGCCGATGGTTGTTACACCTTATAACCTCTCCCCTGAAATGTGTATGACCACACCGTTTATGTTTTTGACTTGTGTAATCCCTGGGCCCAAAATCTCAAGAACAAGATAGATGTATATTTACAACCTCTTGTTGATGAGTTGAAAGAGTTGTGGGATGTTGGAGTTGAGACTTATGATATTTCTACGGGCCATATATTTCAGATGAAGGCTGTACTTATGTGGACCATCAATGATTTTCCCGCATATGAAATGTTATCTGGGTGGAGTACTAATGGCCAATTGGCATGTCCCATATGTATGAAATAGCAAAAGGCTTTGAGATTGCGAAATGGAGGTAAATTCTTATGGTTTGACTGTCATCGGTGTTTTTTACCAAGGAATCATGCGTTCAGAAGAAATAGAACAGCATTTAGAAAAGGCAGAACTGTTACAGGGGGTCATCCTCGCCGATTGTTCGGAGAGGAACTTTATGCCGAGGTGGAAGATTACCCAATGGTAACCACTAATGGTGACTTTGTCATACTAGGATTTAAGGAAAATGAGTACAACTGGACGAAGAAGAGTATATTCTGGAAATTGCTTTATTGGCAACACCAACTGCTCCGCCATAATTTGGATGTGATGCACATTGAGAAGAACTTCTTTGAGAACATTATCAACATTGTCATGGATATTCATGGGAAAACAAAGGACAATGCCAAATCAAGAATGAATGTTGCAGAAATATGTGATAGACCAGAATTACATTTACATTTACGCCCAAGTGGTAAGTTGGTTAAACCAAAAGCGAAGTTCATACTTTTTGTGGATAAACGAAGAGAGTTGTGTGAATGGGTGAAGGAGCTTCAAATACCTGATAAATATTGCTCTAATTTGAGAAATATCGTGGACCCTAATGAGGCTAAGTTCAACAACATAAAAATTCATGATTTTCATGTGTTCATGGAGACTCTTTTACCAATTATATTTGGTGCGCTCCCAGATGATGTGTTGAAACCTCTTATTGAGATAAGCCAATTCTTCAAGAACTTATGCTCAATAACATTGCGGGAGGATATGCTTGAGGAATTGTGTCGCAACATTGTCATCACTTTGTATAAGTTGGAGGCCATTTTTCCTCCTGACTTTTCCAATGTAATGGAGCACCTGCCAGTGCATTTGGTAGAAGAGCTAGGTGGTCCAGTACAATACCGATGGATGTATCCATTTGAAAGGTAAATTATACTATAATTGATGAAACCTTATATGAATTCTTATATGTGGAATCACTTAGAAATGAATGCAATTATGAATTTGGTAGGTTCTTTGACCGATTGAAGAAAAAGATAAAGCAACAAGTATGTCCTAAATGTTTAATCACAGAAGCATACCTAGAGGCAGAGAGGACATTCTTCGCCTCCTATTACTTCGACTCTAATGTGCCCTCCATGCGCACTAGGTGCAGGAGAAATGAGGATGACGATGAACTTATTAATCATTTTCCAACTTTGACCGTATTTGCACCGTAAGGGACCGCTATTAGTAGGGAAAGATCAAGGTATTTCACAGATGCGGAATATGTTGCTGCCCATCTTCACGTACTGTTAAATTGTGATGAAATTAAACCTTATATAGGGTGAGTGGTATTTTCACTTCCAATTGAGTTTATCATTCAGAGCGCAAGTATATTAATAGGCTTCATAAAATGTGATAAAATTTTCACATAATAAGTCAGAACTGCACGTCCCAATGTCAGCGATGCAGATGTCCACACCATCATCAAAACTCATTTCGCAGATTGGTTTAGTGAGAATATAAGTATTATAACTCATTTATTCATAATTTTAATATAACAATTAATTAGGTGCATTGTATTAATTAAAACCACATGTTATGTGACCTTAGATGCATTATATTCAACTATTCGAGACCGACAAACGTTGCTACTTGAGCCAATTGGTTGTGAAGCCAAAGCGGTATGTGTCGACGTGGACATTATATAGAGTAAATGGATTCAAATTCCACACAGAAGCTCGAAACGTCGGGAAGAGAATATATAATTATGGTGTTGGTGTTTGTGGCACTGGGGAAGGCAATATTGAGAATGATTATTATGGTGTACTGAAGGATATTGTCCAAATTGAGTACGTAGGCAAACCACTTAAACGATGTGTCCTCTTCAGTTGTGAGTGGTTCGACCCCACATTGAATCATGGGATATAATCTCATAAACTAAGCAACCTTATTGAGATCCACCGTACAAGAAGGTACCGAAAGTACGGCCCATTTATCTTCCCAAACATTGCATCACAAGTATACTTCATGCCACATGCAAATCGCTCAAGGGATAGGGCCAATTGGCTTGTTGTCATACCAACCAAACTAACAGCGAGAGTGGATCAGTAGTACACTCTATCTACTGCGTACCAACAAACGGACATGACGACTATCGTCGAACCTGCGAATGACGCCATCCCTGCATCATAGTGGATGAAAGTGCACCACCGGAAGAGGTTAATGATGAAATAGGATTTTCATTCATTCAGGGTAATGACGAGATAGATGAGGTAGAGAATGATGTGGATGATGAAGAGGGGGAGTGGGAGTGGGATGAAAGTAATGAAATAGATGAAGCTGAAAAAAATTTACATTTGTATGATGATGATGACGATGACATTGATGATGATGATGATGCAGATGATTGAGTGGCTATGAATTCTTATGTATTTGAGCACTTTGCATGTCAAACAATTGGTTGTGACTTTACTTATATTGTATGAATGACCTTTGCAAGATATGTGTAACCTACGTACCCATTATGATGTATGAGGAAAACGGTTTATATGTGCAATCATTATATATTTGTACTTAGCTTTATTGTCACCTATTTCAGGTATGGATTCAAGTTCTCGTCGAGGTAAGTCCTCCCCTCAAGGTAGAGGACGAGGGCGTAGGAGCTCTGCCGTAGATCCGACTGTAATGGCATTGATCCATCTTTCTCCCAGGTACCTCATATACCAGTTCAGCCAGGAGCCACAATGGCTGCTTACATACCAGGTATTTCAGGACCACTGCCTCTCCCATTTGGGGCTTTCCATCATCAGACCTCATACATTCCCAACCAAAGCATCATGTATGGCCAATTTACCTATAACACTCTTCCAAACCTCCATGTTATTCATACTGTGCAGCTCACTCCCCAACCCGCTTACCCTAACACAAACCAGTCCCAAGAGAACATTGCAAGTGGTGTAAGTGAAGTACAATCCAGTCATGAGAGCACTCGAGCTCAGACTTGGATTGAGACAGATGGTAACGGGTAAGTCTTCATTTGTTATATCTTATGAAGTAATACATGAATTTTGCATAATAAGTAATCAATTTGATGTGTTATGTTCAATTAGGTTTCTCCCCAATGATGGTGTTGTTAGTAGGATTTCGCTCATATTTCAAAGCAAATTTGACGGAGCTTGGCCTACTTGGAGCAAAGTGCCCAAACCAGTACGAGATTTGTGGTTTGGAGAGTTCAAGGTAACTACAGTGACTTCGTATTAACAGTTTCTATGAACATGATATATTACTATTGTGATGTATTTTTTGTTTTCATAATTGCAGAAGTGGTTTACTTGGGATCCGGTCCATGAGGACCGTATGAGAAGGAATTTTGAAAATCGAGGTAATGCACACTTGAGAAACTTTTTTGGTAAAGCAAGGAAGAATAACGAGAAGCTTGTTTGGCTCGGTGATGCTCAATGGGAGGGACTCCAATAGTATTGGGCGAATGAACATTACAAGAAATTACGTGAAACAGCCCAGTAGAACCGACTGGGAACTCCAGAAAGTGTTGGCCCATCTCTCCACACCTGTGGCTCGATCCCTATACATGAGCATAGGCGGCGTCTGGTAAATGAATTAATGTTTGCTATGTATTTATTTAAGTTTAATACTGTATTTTGTATTGTGCTTGACATCATTGTTTCTAGCACGTACATAGAGGGAACAACTTGGGCGGAGCCCACCATTGTTGAATTATTCAGTCCACTCACAAACTCCATGGCAAAGAAGATGCCCCTTGGGTTGACAAGAAATCACAACAAACATATGTAAGGAATTAGCTATTCTCAATCTTCATTGGTAGTTCAACGTTAACTTGCGAACTTTATTTTAAGTAATTGTAGTATGCATGATTTCGTGTGCATGTCGTTTGAACGTGATTTTCAAAATGTTATCAAATCTCAAGGGATCGGGGGTGACACTTCTCAAGATCTAAACCAGTCATTTTCAAGCCCAAATGAGTTGTGGGTGAAGACATTCAAGAACAAGAAGGGTTGTATTTATGGCATTGGTGACGAGGCTGTCAACATGAGGGAATTCGGCTACTTTAATCCCACTCAGAGATCCAGTACAGTTTTCATATTAAAGTTTCAACGACCATGGTTATACATTGAATTTATTTAATTGCAATACTAATACGTACTTCACTGAAATGCCTGTTAGGAGGTACCAGTTCTACGCTATCGCAACAAGAGCTCAATGACTTAAGGGGTGTAGTGACCAACTTGGGGGGTTGAGCTAACTGCACAAATTGAAAACTACCGGTTGCTTATGGAGAAAGGTAAGCAACTAGAGGAATCCAACAAATTGCTCACCCAAAGCAACCAACAAATGAGCCAACAAATAATGAGTATCGATCAGCGCCTCCAAACTTTCTTTCAAATGCAACAGGCGTCTGGTTCGAGATCTCAGCTACCATTTACTCATCAATCGCAACATAATGAAGAAGATGGTGAGGCAGAAGAAGAGGAAGAGGAAGAGGAAGAGGAAGAGGATGATCTTCATCTTGGTGATTGAGTTGATTGCAGTTTTCCTTCAGCTGGTGGATCTTCTGCTTGGTTGTTTACGAAGTACATCTCTTGCTGCTTGCTTCCCCTTCCCTTTCTGCTTATTTCACTCCCCTCCCCCAGGTGCTTATTTCGCTCCCCTCCCATTTGGCGCTTACTTCTCCCTCTTCTGCAAACATATATATAACTTCATTCTCAATTACTAGCAACTTCTGGTTTGTTTGGATTTGTAGTTTGTGATATGTACAGACTTTGTTTGGAACCTGTGGTTTGCGATATGTAGAAACTTTATTTGGAACTTGTGGTTTGTGAATTGAAAACCCTTGGTTGGAAGTGTTGCGTTGGATGTGAAAGTCCATCTTTGTGTGGCTTGAAATTATTGAGAACGCTTTGAATGAAGTTATATTTGAAGCCATTGGATGTTGATTGAGTGCGAAGATCTTGTAAATTTCTTGCAGGGATTAAATTGTATGTATGGATATGATCAAAAACAAGTGATTTTATTTTTTAAAAAAGAGAAACCCGGCGACGGAATGGCAACGGATTAGGATGAAAATTTTTTTATTTTGGGCAGGGGATGGCGACGCAATTATAATCCGTCACTATCAGCGACGGAATTTCCGTCATTGATGGCGACAGATTATTATTCCATCGCCACCCCCTGCCCCGCCATTTTTTTCCGCCAAAAAAAGTATGTCGCAATTTCTGTCGCTGAATCTGTCGCCAATGATGACGGAATTTCGAAATCCCATTGTCGAGTATTCAGCAATGAGCGAAAATCCGATAACCGTATTCCGTCGCTGATGTTAAAATTCCGTCGCTGATTAACCGTGTTCCGTCGCTGATTCCTTCTTTATTTCGTCTTTTTCTTGTAGTGAATCTACAAATCCAATAAAAACGTGAGATGTGTCATGCATCTGTCTAATGAATATTCGGCTTCATATGAAATTAGTGAAATTATTGCTTCATCAACAACAAATGTTCATCTCACAACGTAAACGATTACCATTACTTTTACAACCGTTAACATTTATAACATCTGTTAGTTCTATCGCGCACACCGAATAAAAATATTTACATTTGTATCACGATTTATGATGGTCGGAAAACAATGTGTTACATATACCACAACAACAATCCACGTGTTGGTGACGTATAACAAAAATTTCGGAGTCAGCGAAAAATCATTTCTAACCATCTGTTCCATATAAAAATTAAACTAAAAACATCTATCACTCACGAATAACTAACATTTACTTATCAACGCAAAAATTTTAAAAATACAAAAATTACCATTTCTTTAATACGTATAGCATAAATAATTTCATGTACAATTTATGGCACAACTTACAAATATTCCAACATCTAAAAAATAAATAAAACTCTTCATAATTAGTATCAGACTATCCGAACGTACTTTTATATCAATTATAAGAGTTTTCAAACTATGCCAAACAGTAATTATAGGTAGAAGTAGGGGTGTGCAAAACCGGTTAACCGAAAACCCGTTAACCGAAAATTCGGTTAGTGAAAACACCGAACCGTAACCGAACCGAAATTTGCGGTTAACCGATTTCTCGGTTAACCAAATTTTCGGATCGGCCAACATTCGATCCGTAACCGAACCGAAATATTGGGTTAACCGCATTTTCGGATCGGTTAACCAAACTTCCGGTTCAGTTAACGGTTAACCAGAGTACTGAAAAAAAAAAACCTAAATTTGGTACACACAACCAACAGTAGCAACAGGCAGCAGAAGGCAGAAGCAGTCCAACTGTCCAACAGACCAACAGCAGCAAGTAGCAAATACTCAGTTTCAAACAGCAAGAGTCCTAGGGTTGGGGAGAAGGAATTACAGCCTTGAAATGAAAACAACAATATCCATAAGTCCATAAGGACCATAACCACCATAACCAACACAAAATGTCCTTGGGAAAGGGGGTAAAAATACATAGACGTCTAAATTATAAATTAGAACACATGATAAACAGAAAGTAGCATCCCACAAGCTCCAACTCATATATCATCTGATGCAACCATTGACTCATCTATCGCTGCTTTTTATGCTCTGTTTTAATCTTCTTTCATAGAACTTCCTGTTGCTCTGGTTCTGGATCTAGCTTTGGCTCCTCCTCCTCCTCCTCCATCTCCATTTCAGTGTCTTCACCCTCACTTCCACCATCACTTATGTTCACATGAATATCATCCATGTTGTTACTAGAGGTTGAAAACATTTAGTCCCTGAATGCTGAATCAAACATGCCAAAATGTCAATCACTTAATAAGCATACAACAACAAGTCAACAAATACGAGTTATTCTAAAATGAACCAAGTCGAAAATGCAACAACAAGTCGAAACTAGATATGTAACACTAGCTCAAAGCAGAAAAGGCCCTAGACTTGACAGCTACCTTCTTAAACCCCTTTGAAGCAAACAAAAAAAGAGATAGAAATCACCACCAGCAACTGCTGCCTGCTACTACACCCCATCAAGGCATCAACAAGACAACAACCCCAATTTGTTGTTAAGGTTAAGAGCTTCAATTCTTGGTGGTGGTGGTGGCCCTAGAGTACAAATCGAAGCAACATACAAATTGAAACTAGAAAATGAACCAAAATCAGAAATTAAAACGAGTACGAATCGGATTCGAAGCAACATACAAATTGCAACCAGAAAATGAACCAAAATCAGAAATTAAAACGAGCTCAAATCAGAAAAAGGCCTAGAGCACAAATCGAAGCAACATGGATGACAAATTGACAATCACATATCAGAAAAATCGAAACAGTAAATTCACACCACACATCGAAACCCAGCCATAGTGAAACAGCAAATCGAAACAAGAAATCCAAACCAGACATATTGAAACAAAAATCGAACCAAATCAAAACCCAGACAAATCCAACCTAATCGAAACCATACCCATACATAAACAACCTGAAACAAATTGAAACCATACCCAGAAAAGTTGAATCGTGCGGCTCGGGCCTGGGAGAAAACTTGAGCAACTCGAACAATCTGGCGCTTGAAAAACTTGAACAACTGGGCACTGGAGTCTGGAAGAGGGAAGATGAGCCGAACTGCCGAAGAGAAGAGAAGACTGAAGACTGAAGTGAAGAGGGGCCTGGATCTGGAATTCTCGAAAGTGGAAAGCAAGCAAAGCCAAGCTCTAGGGTTTCTGTTAATGCCCACTTTATATACCCATTAAAAAAAAGGGTTTTCGGTTAACCGCGGTTAACCGCATTTTCTGGACCAACCGAACCGTAAATGAACCGTGAACCGATTTCTTTTCTCGGTTCGGTTAACCGAACCCTGTTATTTCAAATAATTTACTTCGGTTAACCGGTTTTTTTATCAGTTTTTCGGTTTTTTGGATCGGTTCTCGGTTTCGGTTTTTTCTGCACACCCCTAGGTAGAAGTGGGTAAAAGTGGGTGAGAGTAGAAAGGAGTGATATTTTTGTTTAAGTGTGGGAAAGAGTGGGAAGGGGGGGAAGAAGTGGGTGGGTATGGGAAGTAGTGGGTTGGGTTCATTAAACCACGAAAAGAATAGGGCCTCACTCAAGTGTGAGAGAGGGGGAAGGGATAGATGAAGGTCCTGTTCTATTTCACGTTTTGGAAGATTTAGTTAAGAGTTTATATCTCCTTACAGTTTCTTACATCTCCTTACACCTTCTTACATCTTTAACATAATTCTTACATCTTCTTGTATCTTCTTATATATCTTTACATCTTCTTATATGTTCTTATATTTCATATAAATTTTGTATAGCATCCATTTATTTTAACAGAAATATGTATATTTTTTAAATTATGCTATCAATATATAAAATTTGTAAATATCTTATGAACACAACATTTAAATAAACATAAAAACATAATATAATGACGTAAATTATATTTAAGTTTCGACATGAATAATATATGTTATTATAGATGGAATACGTGACCATACTTTTAAAATTATAATACAAAACTTTTGTTCATGTTTAAGTCTAAAATATATGAAAACTATCAAACTATATACGATGAAAGCATTAAAGTTGATATAAAGGTAGGTGAGTTTCTTTATGAAAAGTAGAAAGTATTTAGGCAAAAGTAGTGCTAGGCATTAAAATTTTTACTGCCTCCGGCCTGCCTGTTTAAGTTCTCATCTTTTTTTTTTTTTTGATTTTGGAAGGTAATATTTAATTTTTGGTTGTTTAATATAACAATACAATTTTCGTATTTTAAGCCTTGTTGAATAATGTTTTAAGGGTTTATTTATAAAATTTCTTGGTAATAATATTGACCATACACTTACATTTAAAATTGTTTAATTTAAATAGGATTTTATTTTAAGAGTTGTTTCCAATTTTGTCAAAAAAACTTTTTTTTTTTGTTATACTTTGCTTATTGGATCAAACTAATGTAAATATAAAAAATCACCTCAAGTGTACGAAATTTTCTTGACGAAATTTATGGGGTTTAATATATTTTATTGTTATGTAACTAACTTAGTTAATAATTTATTTTCAATAAGCTTATTATTTTAATATTATTGTTTCTCATCCAAATGTTCTTTGTAAAACAAACATATTTCGTTTCAATTATATTAAGAAATATTTTGTTTATTGATGGTGTCAAATTTTAGTCGTAAATATAACTAATATATCATAACTGTCACAGATTATACTATGCAACTCTTCAATAATTCAACAACTTCTTACATCTATCCTTACAGCTCCTTACAGTTTCTTACATCTTCTTACATTTTCTTGCAACTTCTTACATCTTCTTACAGCTTCTTACATCTTCTTACAACATCTTACAGTTCTTTATAGCTCCTTACAGCTTCTCATAGCTCCTTATAGTTTCTTCTCCAACTTACAGCTGTATCTTATCAAGAAATAGAACAAGTCCGAAATGAAATCAAGGAGTTAGGGTTTTTGGCCTTACATATATATATTTTTGGATTTTTTTTTGTAAATAAAAAGTGTGAACCAGGTAACTCGATAACGGGTCCGATTCTAATTTCAAATTTTCATTACTTAGCCTAGAACCAGTTGTCACTGGGTCCTATATTTTCGAACCGGTCCCAGACCTAGTTAAACTGGGTCCGGAATCGGGTACCCGATTTTTTTGCTCAACCCTAGTGGCGAAGCTAGAAATTTCGAGGAGGAGTATCGGACTGTCAAGGACAGTCGTTCTAAAAATGAAGAAAATAAAAAATAAAACAATCAAAAGTTATAAGGAGGGGGCTCAAACCTACAACCTCAAGGGCTACTAGAGTAAAGCATGCACATTGAAATCGCTGGGCTAGAAGCAATTCTATGTAGCTATTCGCCTTATTTTTTATTTGTATTCAACTTCAACTTTTTTAAGTTTTCGACGCATACTTTTTTTTGGAAGGGATGTCGGTTAACTCCACTATACCTGCACTGGATCTGCCTAGGCCTGGCAACGGGTCGGGTTTGGAGCGGGTGAGCCTCTACCCGCATCCATCACCCGCATCCATCCAGTCCACCCGATCCACCGCTCACCCGCTCCCCCGCATCCAATCCACCCGTCATCCGCGGATGAAACGGGTGATAAACGGGTGAAACGGGTGAAACGTACTCTATCTCATTTCATTCGTTTATCGTTGAAATAAATTTCAAAAGCCTGGACAATTACATATTTAGATACAACACCAATGGGTCAGGAATCACATGCCCGATTCTTAAATACAATAATTGCCACAAATGATAAAGATAGGTTAGATAACAACCATCAATTGTCTCTAATTTGGAGGAAACGGAGAGGATTGTCCAAAGACTAAATGTTCTACAAACAAATAATTCAAGACAAATACACAAATCTTCAATTCTCTTCAACGAACTACCAAGTACCGCCCACATAGAGATCATCACTAACCGACGACTATCATTTAAAAAAAAAAGGTTAGTAATCATAATTCTACTAAACATCTTCAAATGCTCAAAAAATATATGTTATCCAACTACCATACCGAATCCACATTAGTGACTTCAGTATTGCAACTTTTATCTTCACCAACATCGGCATCTTCAAGTATTGTAGCACATGCTTGCGCATTACTAAATGAAGAAACTAAAATGCAAGAAAACAATATGATAAATTAGTATCATATGATAAATTGAAATGAACAATATAGATGAAAAATATCGAAGGCAATTTTATTATTACCTGAATACTCGCCAACTATCCAATTTTGCAAGCACATCATAATAATGTAGGCAAACAAATAAATATTACATAAAATCATAATATAAAAAACCTCTTTGGAAAATACTAAGTTACCTCAACGTCTTGTTGCACAAGACCCATTCTTCATCACTAATAGCTCACTGCATAGAGTAGTTTAGTAAGTTGCAATACTCATGCTCCAGTGTCTGTCCACAAGTAAAAGGAATAAATTTTGCATTTAAAAAAAAATCTAAATGCTTTCACGGGTAAAAACCAAAAATAAATTTTGTTCATATATGTCAAAATTAATCAAATTGCAAAGTTGCCTGATGACTCCATATCCTCTAACAGCATGAACAAATTCCTTTTAATTAACATATAACCAAACAAATATATAACAAAGTTGATCGAAAAGCATAAGCTTATTCAACAGATAAAACTTTCATAGCTTATATACTGAAATTACAATTAAGATGATATATTGAAATTACAATATAGATCCACCCCCTTCTTCATCAACTACGCGCAAAACCACATATGCACCCATTTTTTTAAAAAAAGAATAATTTTGTACCTTCATAAATATTCTTTCTCTTTCCCTTTGCCAGTAGTAATGCTTCCACTATTATTTTCGGTGGCTGAACTCAGAGAGATTCTATTGACATCATTACTCAAGTTCAATTTGCAACTAAAATCACTGCCCGGTCTGATTTTCTTGAATATAATTATATCAATATTATATTGTTCAATGTACCCATCCTAAAACAGTATTAACAGAAAATGAAACACGCTCAGTTACTCACTCACTGCCAGATCTGAGTTATGGTGTGGATTACAAATTTGAGCAAGAGAAGGACAAGAAAAGTACTTACAGCCAGCAAACTAAGCAAGAGAAGGACAAAATTGAGTTTGCAGAATGTAGATCTGAAAAAGGGAGCAAGGGAAGTTTTGATGACTTACCTCAACGTGACTGGCTGAGAATCGTGGCGAAGCTTTCCTTCATCGGCGCCGGCGAGGTGGCGGAGCAGAGGAGGTCTCAATTATCAAACCGTCAGACGACTGAGACGAGCGTGAGCCGCTGCAGGACGCTATCAGGCTGCCGGGACAGAAAGAGAAGGAGTCTAGAGGGGGAGGGCAACTCGGGAACGACGGGAAGACAGAGCAGAGCACAGTCTTGTGACGAAAGAGAAGAAAGAAGACAGAGGACTGGAAGGCAACTCGCCTGGAAGACAGGGCATAGAAGCAGACCAGAGCCAGAGACCGCAAAGCATAGAGGAGTCTGGAGATGGAGGGCAACTCGTGAACGACGGCCGATAGGAAGACAGAGCAGGGGGGCTGAGGGGCGAGAGATTTAGGGAAGAAAGAGTCTGAAGGTGGAGAGATCGAGAGATATATATATATATATATATATATATATATAAAGCGGGTGACGGATCGGGTGACGGGTCGGGTGGACCATCACCCGTATCCGACCCGATCCATCACCCGGTTATCCGTCACCCGTTTAATTCACCCGTTTAATCGGATTTTCATCCGTTTTTTCGGATCGGGTGAAGCGGGGGTCCATCGGGTTCGGGTGAAATTGCCATCTGCCCCGAGCCATTCACTTAATTAAATTTAGCTTGCCAGTGACACATGACCAGAAGGGCTTTTTTATTTTATTTTATGATGAACACTAACATTGGATTATCTCTTTCTCCTCTCTCCTCTCTCCTCTCTCGGATGTGTTTGCTTCCAGCAACCGTTAGCCCTAAATTCATCCCTCCTCTTCAACGTCTACCAAACCCTGATGTTCATCTTTCTCATCTCCTGCCATAACCAAACCCACCTCTTCTCATCCCCCTCATCCGCCACATCTGCCCCTACCTTTTCTATCCTCCACCCTTCTCACCATACAAAGAGAGGTAACCTCTTAAATAAAATTATGAGACAAAGAGAAGGATGATTGAATAGATATGTGAAGAAAATCCCTCTCATTCATCTGCCATGTATCGTGTATATACAATGTTTATATGTATCATGAATTTAGCCTAGCTTGCCGCCTAAGACTCGTAACCACAAAGAAATAGGTCACTTGAAAATTCTAGTTATAAAGGAATAGGAAACAGAGTAATACAACTATTTTATTCTTAACGCTCCCCCTTAAGTTGGAGCATGTAAATTGACTATACCTAACTTGGATCTTAAAAACTGAAACTGTTGTTTGCCCAAAAGTTTAGTGAAAATATCGGTAACTTGATTCTTCGAAGACACATAACTTATATCAAGATCCTTGGAAAAAAGATGTTCTCTAACAAGGTGACAATCAATCTCTATTGTTTCGTTCGCTTATAGAAAACAGGATTTCTAGCTATATGTAATGCCAGATGATTGTCACAATACAACTTCATATGTTTATCAAGAAAAATGCCTAAATAGGCTAGAAAAGACTTGATCCACATCAATTCACTTGTTATAGTTGCCATTGCACAATAGCCATCTTCTGTCGAGGATTTGGATATTTTACTTTAGTTCTTTGTCTTCTAAGATACAGGTGGCCCACCAATAGTAACAAAATACCCAGTTAAAGATCTTTTAGTGAGAGGACATGCCCTCCAATCTAAATCATAAAAGGTATAAGCCTGCAAATCTGAATTGGCTTTTAGCAACAAACCTTGACATGGAGTTCCTTTCAACTAGCACAGAACACGTCGAGCGGCTTTCATATGAGCTTCTCCGGGTGCTTGCATAAATTGGGATAATATATGTATTGCATGACATAGCTCGAGTCGCATGATGGTAAAATAGATAAACCTTCTAACCAAGCTCCTATATTAAGCAAGATCCTCAATCGATGGATGATTAGCAAGTGCTAGATTATGGTTAGCTTCCATTGGAAAGTCCACCATCTTTGATCCAAGTAGTCCGCACTCCTCATTAATCACCAAGGCATATTTCCTTTGACACAAAAATAAACCCTGTGGGCTTCTTGCTTCTTCATTACCCAGAAAATATTTTAGAGGGCCCAAATCTTTAATATGAAAGTAACTGTTCAAGTATTCTTTAAACTCAGCACAAGTAGTCCGCATTCCTCAATAATCTCCAAGGCATATTTCCTTTGACACAAAAATAAACCCTGTGGGCATCTTGCTTCTTCAATACCCAGAAAATATTTTACAGGGCCTAAATCTTTGATCCAAGTAGTCCGCACTCCTCAATAATCTCCAAGGCATATTTCCTTTGACACAGAAATAAACCCTGTGGGTGTCTTGCTTCTTTAATACCCAAAACATATTTTAGAGGGCCCAAATCTTTAATATGAAAGCAACTATTCAAGTATTCTTTAAACTCAGCACAAGCTACAGAACTATTTCTTGTAAGCACAAAATCATCCATATAAACTAGCAATGCCATGTAAACATCGCCTTTCTAATAAGTAAATAAGGAATAATCTATATATGATTTGACAAAACCATATTCAAGCAATTTTGAAGAAAGTTTAGCAAACTATTGATGCGGTACCTGTTTAAGTAAACCGACTTCCTGAGTTTGCAAACCTTGCCAAAACCCAATGTTATAAAACCAGGAGAAAGTGTGATATAAACTTCCTCATCTAAATCGCCATGCAGAAAGACATTATTCACATCCATCTGATGAAGCTCCCAAATTTTTGCAACAACAACTGATGGGAAACATCGAACACTCACTATTTTTGCTACCGGTGCAAAATTTCACGGTGGTCAAATCCTTCAATCTGTTCATTTCTCAAATTACAAGACGTGCTTCATAGTGCTCAATGGTACCATCAGAATTGACTCTACACTCCCATTTACAGTTTATAGGTTTCTTGTCAAGAGGTAAGTCCTCAATTGTACAAGTCCTGTTCAATTCTAGACCTTTGATCTTCTTGCCATAGCCTATCTCCATTTGACGTCCTTCACAGCCTCATGGAAATGCTAAGGACTAACTATTTTGGTAATCGCAATAAGATAATTTCTATGCACATTTAAAAATTCAGCATTAGTAACATAATTTGCTACAAGATAAGGTTAACCTAAAGAGACCTTTTGTAATGGGTTTGAAGAAGGGGGTCTTTTGAACTAGCAGTATAGCACAAATAATCTTGTAAATTCCTTGGAGCCTTCCTGTCGCATTGACCTAGGCCCCAATTTCCTTCTATTGTGGTGCATTGCTCCCCTTGTTGGCTGGCCCGCTAGGCCTTGCAAGCGTAGCTTTAACACCGGGCCCGCCACTTCTAATGGTCATCCACGAATTCAGCAGTTTAGGCGACGGATTCATCTTTGGTGTTGGACTATGATGGCCCAGAATCATCACGGCCCTATATCATTTGCAACAGCTGACGGTGCTCTTCAAAGTTAGATGGAACTTCCAAGTTTTGCCAGTCGATACCTACTTTTCTCCTTCAGTGCAACAAGGAAATATATCTTCATGTAAGATAATGCCTCGACTTGCAAATAGCTTATTTGTTTCTAGGTCATAAACCTTCTAGCAAGGGGATAGCCTATAAAGATACATCTTCTACTATGTTCGGTAAATTTATTCTTCTATCATTGATATCATTGAGCATAGAACAAAGAACCAAATACTCTAATATGTTCATATGTAGGCCTTTCCCCTAAATTCGAACGAGAACATTCAGGATGTGTCGGCTCTTTCTTTCAGCCTTACCATTATGTTGAGGGGTATTGGTACAACTCATTTGCTCTATTATACCTTGCTCCCCATAGAATTTCTGCATAGGATTAGAATTGAATTCAGCCCCATTATGACTTCATATCACTTTAAAACACCTACTCAATTGGGTCTTGGTCATCAAACAAAAATTTTTAAACAATTTGGAAGTTTCACTATTTTCTTTCATTAAAAACACCCATGTGCCTCAACTGGCATCATCAACAATAGCTAAAAAATAGTGTGCTTCACACAGGAACTCAACTTGATATGCACCCCAAATGTCACAATATACCAAATCAAAACAATTTAAAGCTTTATTATTGCTAATAGGAAATGAATATGAGTCTGTCAGCTCTAAAACGCACGTCACAAATGTCCATACTCTTTTTATGATCAGAATCTCCGATGTAACTAGAAAGTAGAGACATAACTTGCTGACTATGATGCCCAAGCCTACAATGTCGTAGCTCACAAGTAGTAGCTTTGTTGACTTGAATATTTTCTAGTTGGATGTCCTTGAACAAAAAGGCCCCTATTCACATCAAGTGACATTTTCAATGAGAATTTGACCCCTAATTTTTGAGTAGAGATCATCATTTAATCCCATCAGAAATTGATCAGATTTTTCTTCTTCATACATAGTAACAATTTTCTTTGAGATCCACACTCACAACCCTTGCACATACAGAATGGAACCTTCACATGATTGTTTAGCTCATTCTATAAATTTGCTAGCTTTGAATAAACTCTGCAACTTCAAGATTCCCTTGCTTACAATCTACTATGGCGGCCTTCAGTTGTTGTATCCTCAATGTGTTGGCCACTGAGTATCTTTTTTTCAAATCATTCCACATAGCATACACTGTTTTTGAGTATGCCACATTCATACGTAGCTTCGGGTCGATAATATTGAGAAGCCAAGAGCATAGCATAGAATTAACCACGTCCCATGCATTAGCCTCTGAAAAATTGATGTCGTTTGTCGCTGTAGGGTGATCTGGGTTCCTTCGGTGAACCCTAGCTTATTCTTCGCCTTTACAGTTGTTCTTACAACTGTCTCCCACAAATCAAAATTTTTTCCATCAAATCTCATAGCCATTATCAACTCCTTGGGTCCTTGAGACAGATGTAAATAGTATGTGGAATGAGGTTCAATTGCAAACCTTTTCTTCTCTCCTACCCCACTCATGATTGAGAAATATGAGATTGATAATTTTTGATATCAATGCTCTGATACTGTGAAATAAAACAGTGAGATGAAAGATAGAGAAATATTATTAAGTAGATATGTGAAGAAAATCCCTCTCATTCATATGCCACGTACCATGTATATACAATGTCTATATGAATTTAGCCTAGCTTGCCACCTAAGATTCCTAACCATACAAGAATTAGGTAACTTGATAATTATTTTTCATATGTTCTTAACAACCTTAAGACCCTGTTGACAATGTTTAAGTAGCATTTAGTGCTTTGTCCAAGTCAACGCACTAATCATTAAAGTTTTAGTATTTGGTAAAATAGTATTTTGATTAGCATTTTAAATAGTATTTAGTGTTTTAAGCAGCATTTACGAAAAACTAATAATATTAGCTTTTGGCATTCAAAAGTACTGTTTCATATTTTTTGGCCAAAAATGTCCTTCGGAAATTTTATCTCTGGAAATTATTTATATCATTTTATGTCAATTCATATTAATCAGTTAACCTAACAGTTAAATTTACCAAACACATTGTTTTAACTGCTCATCTAAACAGCTATCCGCTAACAACTAAATTAGAAACATTATTCGCTAACTGAACCGCTCTACGATACCTAAACAACTAATTTTACTGAACAGAGTCGTAGGCTCTCTTTTTCAAGTTTTGACACTTCCAATTTGCCAAACCTCGAATTTCCGATGACCAAGTTCGAGAGATTATTCACAAGTTCACTTCCGATGAACTTCCGGCAAAGGACAGAGCATTGTGGAGCCATCGGCGAATTGATGAAGGATTGACTTTCGCAACACAATGCGGAGGTTGAAGGTTAGCCTCACTATGCATGCGAAGGCGGACGAAGAACACAGAATGGTTCAATTTTCCGTTTTGATAGGCTTGTCAATGGGTGAGGAATAGATAGTAGGATGAAGTTGTTTTTGCCATCTGTAGACAGATGAGAAGGCGTGGGTAGGCATGAAAAGTCGGGAGAGAGATGGGGCGGGGGAATTGGTCTTCTGTTTTAAACAACCATATTTCCTTTCAATTCTGCCCCAAAAAAAAAAAACAAAAAAAACCATATTTCCTTTCAATGTTCCAGATTTATCCTTACATGATCAACGGTTCGTATTTGTTAATTACAGTAATTTAAAAAAGGTTAATTACCATAGAATTTTTCTATATTTATTATGCATTCACTTAAATTTAATATCCACATATTGTAGATGGTGTATGTCTTTAATTAATAAAATTATAGTCTATTTTTAATAAAAACGCATGTAATCCAATTAGATCAACCTACATGAGCACCAAAATATTGGGATTTTACAAGTTTGATTCTCACTTCGTTATAACTCCTCGTCTCTAGGGCTATTAAAAGTTAATCCGATATGATTATCAACCTGAACCGAACACGAAATTAAGTAGATTTAGGTAAAAATTTTCAACCCATTTAATTAAATAGATTGACACATTTAACTCGTGTAATTAATTTGGTTTGGTTCAGGTTGAGAATTTTAACACGAAAAAATACCTATTTAACCTATTCAATTAAGTGAATTAAATAAGTTGATCTGTTTACCCAATTAGCATGTATTTTTCGAGGGAAATTGTAAAAATATGAGGTTTAATCAAGTTGATAATTGTTTTGTGACTGTGGTTCTTATGAATCATAGACAATGGTTACATTGTGATACTATATTCAAGTCAAAAAATTGATTTATAATGCTCGATAATCATATTTTAGTCAAAATATTAAGTGGATAAACAGATAACTGAATTACCTGAATCTGACCCGTTTATGCTAAATGGATTAATAGGTAAATTTCAAATCAACTCATTTAAAAAGTGAACAGGGACAGGTCAAAGTTTTCAAGCCGTTTAATAAACGGGTTAGATTCAAATTGAGAATTTTTTAACCCATTTAAGTTCGATACAAATAAAAATTTAATTCGACCTAATCTGTTTAGCTGCCCTACTCGTCTCCAAGCAAAAAGAACTTGTGCTAACACAACCGCGGTGACACTTTTTTTTTTTGGTTCTTTCTTTTTTTGGGGGGGGGGGGGTTGCTCATGCTTATTTAATTTTTTTCAATGTCAATGTACAGTGTATTAGTGGCCAACAACTATTTGACCTATCCTAATTCCTTATTTGTTTAATTAATTAAAAGGGAAGAAGCGGCTAACCGCCAAGCTAAACAGATTGTTAAATAGAAATTGATCATCTACTTTTTGTATAGTTACAGATTGCATTTAGATTTTAGCACAAGAAAATTTTTTTTTTTTTGTCTTTGGCCTCGGTTTAATCACAATTGTATTATCGTTGGCTCATGAAGAAGCAAAACTCTCCTATCCCAAAATTTTTCTATTTAGGCATTGTTTGACAATCAACTGTTAGTTGTTAACTGATTGAATTAGCTATTAGTTGTTTATTATTTGTGTTAGCTGTTTGACTTGAGCCTATTCTATTTCACGTTTAGATACAGCTAATACATATAAGGAGATGTAAGGAACTGTAAGGAGCTGTAAGGAGTTGTACGAAGATATAAGGAGCTGTAAGGAGCTGTAAGAAGATATAAGGAGCTGTAAGGAGATGTAAACTCTTAGCTAAATCCTCAAAAATGCGAAATAGAATAGAACTAGTTGATTGTATTAGCTGTTTCTGAAAAAAGTGTTTGGTGAAATTAGCTGTTTCTAATAAAATGGTTTCATAAAATTCCACTGATTACCTTAACTCAATTTCTTATTTTTTTTCACATAACAATCTTTATAAATTATATATTCTTCTTTCTTCCAAATATCAATTAATACAAAATTACATTTGTACATTTCCTAATTTTGGTTATTACAATACTTTTGCTCATCATTTTCATACATTTGTTATGAATAATATCTAAAATTTATGTGATATAAGCATGCTTATCTATTATGTAAGAGAAATTAAAACAAAAATTTTTTTAGAATATACTAAAACAAAAGGTGTTACCTTAAATATCATGGCCACTCACAAAATATCACTTCAAAAAGTATTTATGAATTGTTTGTTGTGAGTGGCATTTCAAGTAATTTTGTGAAAATTGTTATGGTCAATGTAGTTAATTTAGTGGTAAAAATTAAAAAGCTCTTTGAAAAAACTATTCTAAAGAGTTTTTTATAAGATCATTTTCTGGGTCCAAAAAGTAATACAAAAAGCTCTTCAATCAAATACTCTAAAGCGTTTTTTGACTAGAGTCAAATAGCTAATAACATCAAAAAACTCTTTTTTGGCTCAAAAGACTCTTTACCAAACAGGGCCTTAGACTCAAACCCAAACTTAGGAATATATGTAAAATGCTTTGAACCAATTTTGAACAAATTTGTGTTGTTCTAGAAAAGTAACATAACCCAATTAAAAAGCAACTTGTGTTGAACTACCTATGTCACAAGAAAAATATTTTTGAACATTATGTTTTTTTGCCCCTAGAAGCAAATGTTTTGGACCATAATTGTCACCCCAATGCGTCTATGCAATTAAGTTACTAATACTAGTACATAATAGAATCAACATAACTCGATCTAATGGCTACTTTATCTATATAGTTTAAGGGAATGCATCAACTATAATTTTTGATGTTTAGAGAAGCTTTGCAGAGATTTTTTAGGTTTTAAAAGCAATGATAAACCCATAAGATGTTATGCGATGTTTGGTTAAATGTAATGTAATGTAATGTAATAATCTTGTAATACAATCGTGATTATATAATTTATGATAATCATTATTACATGTTAGCTAATATTTGCAATACTGTTTTGTAACCAAACAAGATAATGGAAACAAAATTACAAACTTATTTACTTTATATAGTTATTTATATCCAACTAAACATTATCTTACAATCTCAAGGCTGTGTAAAAACTTAACATGTTAACAACTAATTGTAGTCAGCCTGAGAGCGACAAGTTGTTGGCTACTTCCCACGGGCCGAATAAAGCCACCTTGGTTTGAATTAACATGGCGAACACTGGGCCAAGGTCTGATTTCAACCCCCTTCTACCTAAATGTAGGACTTTACCTTAGTCAGCTAAGCTCAAGGGTTCAGACCAAAAGACGTATTCCGAACAAGGATAGGATGGTCATATAAGAGCATTACAAAAAGGATTTTAATTTGACAAAATCTCATTGTTATATAACATACAAAAGAGCACTCAAGCAATGTCGTAAATACTTGTCTCCCGCCGTTCTTGAGAAGGCAATTGCTTAGCAACTTTGACAAATTATTACGTACTCCTATAGGCATGTACTTCCATTGTCACAAATATATACTTTTTCAATGCGCATTTGTCATATGAACGGTTATTAAGATATATTTCGCTTATGTGGCTTTCAGAAATATACACTTTAGGGTGTATGATATAGACTTTGATGAGGATGCTATTACTCTAGAAAAAAAATCCATCTTTTGTTGATAGATGCAATAAACTTGTGGTTGTCACTTATCGTTGCTATAGCCTGTAGTCTCTCTCATTATTTTTGCCAATTTCTTCGCAAATAGCACGGGAGGATCTCAATGCATTAACAAATATTTATTGTCCAAGTCAATAAATACCTATACCAACCCATAAAACAAACAATACATCATCAAGTAATACACAATCAACGGAATACTTTCCTCCCTCCCACTAAGCCAAGCTTAAAAAGTCCAAAACCCACGTTCACATAAAAAGAGGCAATAGGCCGAACAAGCAAGAGAACTAAGCATACCAAATAAGAGACGAAAGTGGTGGAGAACGAGAGCAAACAAGCAAGCAAGCAGTCACAATCTCTCCAAATCTAAAATGAAAATGGCTAGAACATCTCCTCTTCCCCACCTCCTCATTTTCTCTCTCCTCCTGACACTCTCCCTATTTCCCTCCTCGGTCATAGCAATCGAGGCAAACCAGACCGGATTGACTTTGGTGAGCAACGAGTTTGAGATGAGCTCAGAGAGTGCCCGAAGATCATTATTGCCGGCAACGCTTTACATAAGTTATGCTGCACTACTTGCAGACACAGTTCCCTGCTCACAAAGAGGGGCCTCTTATTACAACTGCCAACCGGGTGAAGATGCTAACCCTTACACTCGTGGATGCAGTGCCATCACTCGCTGTGCTCGTTAGTTTCATTCCCGGCTTGAAATATATAACTCTTTTTTCTTTTCTCTCTTTGTTCCATTGTCGTTTGTGATGAAGGTTGTGTTCAAATCCAATTCTTTTTCCTGCTTGGTGCAAGCGGGAGTGTCATGAGGGGTAATGGGAATAATGTTTTGGTTGTTTTGAGGATAAGAATATAGCTTCTCCTTCATTTCTATATGTGATAATTTTTAATTTGTTGGGTGTGAGTGTATTATCGATGTCGTTCTCGTTTGTACCTTTTTAACAAGGGGATATCTTATGCTTATTGTACTCGTGGATTTATAAATGCCTGCCTATGATGTAAATTCCAATGTTTTTCACGCTTAAAGCTCCGTTTGGTCCTTAGAAAATTTAGTGGAAAGAAAACTTGAAGGAAAAAAAATATGAAAGAAAAAAAGTAGGAAGAAAATGAGTTTTTCCTCTTGTTTGGATTAAGGAACAAATATAAGAGTTTGGATGAGAAATTTAAATGTTGATAAATTACTTGAATCATGTTGATATCATCTAAGCAATGTGAAATTAGAGAAGATTAGAAATTTTCTTCAAACTTTCCGCACAATTTTGTGAGGAAAAATTTATCACTTGTTTCTAACAATTTTTATGCCTAACTTTCCTTCATATTTTTTCTTTGTGATTTTCTCTAAACTAAATACGAGAAAAAAAGTACCTTTCCCAAAAATTTTTTCTTTCCATCAAATTTATCACTTGTTTTTCAGACACGCGTACACTCGGGCTGTCAGGGACCAAAGAATGAACTGGGTGAAGATTAGACGTGAAAAATGGGTCATTCGGTTCGGGATCGGGTCGAATTAAATTCAGTTCAGGTTATATTCCGTTTGGGTTAGTGTTTGATTCGGGTTAAGTTTGGTTCAGATTATATTCGGATTGATCCATTTCAGTTCGGGTTAAAGTTTGATTCGGGTTAACTTTTGTTCGGGTTAAGGTAGGGTTTATCGGATTCGGTTCGGGTTTGGGTGTGATTCAGATTGGGTCAACTTTGGGTCAAGCTCATTCGGATTGATTTGGGTTTGGGCTGGCTTAAAGTCGGTTCGTGTAGGTTTTGTTTATGGGTTCATGTCAATTTTGAGTCGGGTAGAAATCGGATCGGGTTACTTTCGGGTTGACTTGTATTTCAATTGGATAAGTTTGTATGTGTTTTGAGTTTGATATCTTGCATGCTCACATAAGCCATGGAATTTTGGATGACTTAGAAGGAGGTTATATGGCCATGAATTTCAATTGGATTAATTTTTAATTTCCTTTTAATTCGACCAAGATTATATTTTAATTGGATTAAATTTTAATCTTACACCAAAAAAAAGCCCCATATCAATTTGCATTTTGAATATGGTATGAATCCCTTCTTCCAATTTGTCCAAGATTTAGTTTCAATTGGGTTACTCCTAATACATCACACAGGGAAGTAATCAAATAGATGAACAAATAGTACTATAAATCGCCTCTCCCACCAACCATCAAATCAAAGATGAAGAAAAAAATAAATCGAAAAGTCGTGCCTAATCAACATAAACCATAAAATAACTTCAACTACTTGATTCTATATTTTCATTTTTATTACTCAAATGAGTCAAATCTTTACTAAGTCATTTCCTTCCAAAATTGTAAATGCATTATTTTATTTGTTCAAAGTAAGATTTTGTCATTTGCTTTCGCCTTTCCCGTGCTTAATATCAAGTGAAGCCGTGTAGTTAGGATCACCATTCACTACTTTAAGTTTGTATTGGATAGGGTTAGGATCGGGTTGGATCAAACTCAGATTCAGGTCAACTTGGGTTCGGATCATTTGTGCTCGAGTTGGATTGATTTGACTATGAATGGCTTCAGGTTTCACACTGTCTAGGTCATTTTGGGTTCGCGTCTGCATCGAGTCAATAAGATTTCAGGTAAGTTCGGATTCAGTTCGAGTTATTCAGGTTTTAGGTCAAATTGGGTCAATACGATTTCAAATCGGTTCGGTTTTGTGTCAGCTGAATTTCGGGTTTTCGGTCGAGATTGGTTCAACTCTTTCGGATGTCGGCTTGGTGCTTGTTTCGGATCGTTCGGTTCAAATCATTCAGATCGGGTCAGTTTTACCAGGTCTGGTGAAGATATGTATGGCTACTATTGATTTGCATAGCCTACATTGCAGGTTATTACAGGGAAGATGGGCAAGATGAGATGATGTGTCCTTTTTGCAATGTATGCAGCAATGCAGTATAACATTTGGATTGAAAAGGAATCACTCATAAGCCAGCAACAGCTCGTAAGCAAGTTTGTTGAGGTTATCAAGCTTTTGGCTCAACATAATGTAAATCTAACTAGGCAAAGACTTTTTATAAGCAAAATTGTAAATACATTTTGTAGATCCCTGCAACGAACGGAGTGATTGGTTTTTGCCTTTTAGGTAATGAATGTATTTGCCAAATAACTATAAAGAAACAAAGATAATCTTGTGTCTTGCAGATTCTTACTAAAAAAAGACCCCTAACGTTTCTTCTATCCGGGGGACTACCATGAAAACAACAAAAGGAAAAAAAGATGATTCGTATAAGTCTAACCGCTGTAGTCCCTACCAGAAGACAACTCTTACTGTTCATCATCATTCCATAAGTCTCCCTGCTGCCCCACTCCTGAGTCCTGAATCCCCTCCCAACAAATATTTCGAGTCTTGTAGGAATCTTTATATAATAAATAGTAGAATGAGAATGATTAATAAGCCTTCCCTCCCTCAATCCAAGCTTTTCTTTTAATCCCGTCAAAATGCCCCAAGTAGTTACAACTTTCATTTGATTTCAAATTTTAAATTTTGGATATTATCTTCATATTATCTACTTGAAGACAGATATAGTGGGTGGTTGCATCGTTGTCACCTCCTATTTCCATGACCACTAGCAGCATTTATGAACTATGGCTGGTTACTTCCCAAATCTCACAATCAACCGTATATCTCTCTCGACTATCAGTTAACCGGCCCATTGAGGTTTCCATCATCGCCATGAACGCATCTATATCCCCCCTAGTTTCTTTAATGTTGTTCCCTATTTTGGGGGCCTCCATCAGATACTTATCACTATTTTTATTCATCTTAGATCATTATCAACCAATTGGAGACATATTGGCCTCTCTATTTTGCGAATCAAACCCAAAGCAACTAAATGGGGTTTTCAGGGATCTCATCTTTTTCTAATTTTAGATAGTATTAATGCAATTTTCATGTATGGTCGCAAGTTGAGGTCTTCTGACAAAGTATAACTTCCACCCTCTTCAATAAATAGCAATAAAATACAGCTTTTCTTTCATTCATATCTGTCATATGCTAAACTACTAATGGCATTAACAAAACTAGCGAGTACAATGATGACAAGAAGTAATCAGGCCAATTTAATTTATGACAAATTTTGATATATATTTTGGATTTGATTTTTCATTTGGTATATACATTTGTTTGTTTGATTTTCTTTTTTTTCCCCCCTCCGGTGTCAGTAAAAACACCGTCTTCAATTACCCCTCTCCTTTCAACACAAGTGCGTCAATTGGTAACTTCTTTTAATTTCACTTTTTGTTGGAGGTTAATAAGATTAGATAATTTTTTTCCATACAATGTGAAAGATAAGTAATCAATCTTACCATCCTACTTTATTAAAAAAATGTTTTATAGCTATTCATTTTTTTTTTCCCTTTTATATGTCTAACTCTCCATAGAGCTTTTTTGTTTGGATTTTCGGTGGCCATAATATAATCATATATATGTGCATATAACTCGCATAGAATAGAACAACAACAATTATTAAGTATTTTTAGTATCAAAAGATTATAAGTTGATCCTATACCTAGAGTGTTATCCATATTCATGGAAGAGCCTGCAAGACAATTCTTTTAACTCATAATTTATCTTCCATAATTCCAGGCAGTAATGAATAATCCATAATGATATTGTATGCAAGTTTTCTTAGCTCCCTTAATAGATCCTATTTTCCATTTTTTTGGGCCCCTATAGGGATGCGTTTAAGTATAGAATTATGAAAAATCCACTTTGCATTATCACTCTAACAATAACATGTCTCATACTTTCCTTGATTTTGATATAATGGTAACTCACCATGAGTTTGCTTTCTTCCTAAGTCAGTGTCACTAAATGTTATAGACTATAGTACTATATATTCGTGCTAATTTCTTGAAACTGTAAAACAGAATGAAACTCTTCAATTTCTTATACATATACATATATTTCATTTTCTTCCTTCAAAAAAACAGAGGCAGAGCTGATCAATTTCAGTTGTGAAAAGTAACAACATTACTATTCCCGTCACTGATAAGGGGTCTATCTTTGGTGATGTTGTAAATAATAGGGATGAATCGAAGCTCACTAATATGAAGCGATTAGTTCAATAATAGGATTGAAATTAAATTAGTGCCATTAAGAGTTTCCATGGAGAAAAAACCAAATTATTGTTGGAATGTATTAGACTTGGATTCCCATAAATCATGTATAAATAAGATGACGCCATTGATTTTGTCGTAAGTTGGATGCTTCTTCTTCACTTTGGGAGATGTTAATATGTACATATCACTGAATTATTTCATTAATATATTCAATAATTGAAAATCCTTTTATGTTCGATGTAAAATTATTTCTACATTTCAACATTTTAGTATGAACATTGGATTAGTCAATTTATATAAATTTTTAAGCTAACAGAATTAAAATATATATTTGAACATACTAAATTGACACTCTATGTTTTCTGCTAATATCCAATTTTATTAATCTTTATCATTTAAAGTCCCGTGCACGAGCACGGGCACAAACTAGTTTGACCACGTAGTAGAGAAAGCATGGCAACTAACGCTGCGACGACCTCCAGCAACATCAAGAATAGAAAATAGGCCCCAAATTGAAAACACCTGAAAGTGGAACGAGACCCTTCCAAACAAATCTGCAGCTTACAACATCAAGAGCGGGAATACTGCTTTTTCAAATGAAAAGCACCATAAAGATACCTACGGGTACTGTAGTAACTGTCCGGGAGCAAGTAACAGATCCTTGCACAAGTGGACTAAACAGCAGAAGGGGACCACAATCCCACCTTAATTCATGGACGACAACCAACAGCCAATTCAGACCGTAAACCAACAAATAACAGATATCATTTATGAGAATTTGATAACACTAACAAGCCCCCTCAACCAAAAGAAACTGAGAATGATATGCTTACAACAGCCAAAGCTGCAAACATGCTTACAACAGCCAAAGCTGCAAACAAAAATCAGGCAAGAGGCAGCAGCAATAACGAGACTTCATGGTGTCTACGTCCTAAGACTCGAAAACCCAGGCAAGAGTAATACAGTTGACTGCCTGTTTCCTATAATTCTAAACAAATTCAACTCAGCCGCTAATCAAAAGATAGCATTCTCGTCATTTGCATGTGAAACTTGTTCTAAATGGGAGAAACCATGGCAATATCTTGGCTGATGCTTCGTACAAGGAGCAGTCTGCATTAACAACTGAATTTTTACCTTTTGCTGAAACAGTGACCTCCTTCCCTCCCTTCCCCCTCTAAAAAATCCCGGGGGGGGGGGGGGAGAACTACTGTAAAGAGAAGACAGCAAAGAACTCATGAGGCTATTCTTTCTACCATTAGATACCCCCCAAAAAAAAAAAAAAGCATTTCAATCCAACATAGTCGATTGAGAATCATTGCTACTTGAGAAGTGAACATTAACTTCCTTTAAATGGCACAAATGCATTTTTCACTAGAAAGATACAAAAGAATAATGGGGGTGTTTGGTGGATCGCCTTTTAAATAACTTTTTTGGTCAACAGAGCTATTTGACCAAGTCAAATAGCTATTTCATGTAGGGCTGTCAAAAGCTGACCCGACACGATTACCGACCCGAACCGAACACGAAATTAGGCGGGTTTGGGTAAAGATTTTCAACCCGTTTAATTAAATGGATTGACACGATTAACCCGTTTAATTAAACGGGTTAGGTTCAGGTTGAAATTTTCGACACGAAAAAATACCTATTTAACCCGTTTAAATAAACAGGTTAAATAGGTCAACCCGTTTACTTGTTTACAGTAACCCATTTAACCCGTTTAACCTATTTATCAATATATAATTATGTGTAGTTTTTTTGAACATTTTTTAGGGCCATTGAAATTTTAATTTTCAGATTTTTGACGGGGGGCGGGGAGTTCAAATTTTATATTTTTCACATTTTTGGTTCCTAAGCCCATAAAGCCCACCCTATCAAGTGAAAACCCTAGATATAAAAGGCTTCTTGCCTTTTTAAGTTCTTCAATCGCAATAACACTTCTCCACACAGAGCTAGAGTTTGCTTGAGTTGCTTCAGCCTTCAGTCGCCGCTCTCGTCTCCTCTCTACTGATTCGATCTCCCCATCTCCTCTCCACTCCCCTCGCCCCATCTCCTCACTACTGATCCCTAGGACTTACTGATCTCCTTAGAAGCCGGTTTGTTGAGTAGTTGGTATACCAAGAATTCATGTAATCATGTATTGTTTACAAAATGTCCAAGTGTAGTCTCAAGCTCACACACATGTTCATTTAAAGTTTGAAATTTAAGTGAGTTAAACAGGTTAAACAGGTAAGTGGTACCTGATTCTGACCTGTTTAACTTAAACGGGTTAAACAGTTCAGAATCAGGTTGACCCGTTTAAATGTTAAACGGTTTCAGGTTGGATTTTTCAACTCGTTTATTAAACAGATCAGGTTCAGATCGGGAGATTTTCAACCCGTTTAACTTCGACCCGAACACGAACCCGACCCGACCTGACCTATTTGACAGCCCTAATTTCATGTTTGGTAAATAATTTTTTCTAAGAATTGGTTGGTCCCAAAAAACTAAACTAACTTTTTGGGATACTTGTTTGGGTTTTATTGTATAAATGACCAATATAACTATAAGTTAATTAAAGGCATGTCAATCGGAATCATTTTTTAAAAAGAAAATTGTTCTTGCTTAAGCAAATGTGGTGCTGATTTCTTGTTGTAATTATTATACATTATCAAACGAAAAATTAGCTAAATGAAATGTCCAACATTGTGTATATTTTAGATATTTACACTTTTTTTTTTTGAGTGGCGAGTCAGAGGTTTGCATAGACATATATCTTAGAGACATTTATATGAAGTTATTTACACTTAATCATTGCTCTTGGGATTCTTCCTCAGCTCAGAGAGATTGTACATATTTTTTTATTTGTTAGGATTAATAAAGTTCAGCAAACCATTTAAATTAATGAATTTTACATAATAAATATTTCAAATGTCCCATAAAGTTTAGTTCATCTTAAAAACAAAAATAAATAAACTATTGAAAAGAAAATTGAATTAACAATAAGTTAAGAATCATGTTCAATTATATGGTGAATTTGACATATGGGTATAAATGGAATTATACCAAATATATTTTTTTTAAAATAGCAAATTTTACCAAATAATTTTTTTAAAATAGAAGCTAACAACTAATACAAACAGCTAACAGCTGCTTGCCAAACAGGGCCAAGATGTGCAAACCTCATAAATGCATAAATTGCACCAAAACAACAGGCCTATTGATGGGGAGGTTATGCAATCTTGAGGGAAAACAATAAGAACAGCATCAGACAGAGAGCAGCCCATCATAACAATACCTTGGCCAGCGTGAATGAAGAATGGACAAACCAAAGTGTATATTTTAACCTATATTTGGTGCGATGTCTCATTCTGTATTCTCTTTACTCTCCTACTCGCAAGAGATGTATGAGCAAAGCCATACATGCGGAGTACCTGGTTATCCCCAAAATTGAAAGCTCTTTCCATCTGCTTCACACATCTTTCCACAGGATAATCACTGACTTTACCACAAGGCTTGCAACCAACAAAATGAGTGACTAATGGCCATCTATGATCTCCCAGGCCAGGATGGTAATTCTTCATCAACTCCTCATAATGATCGACCAAAATTCCCCAATAACCATGCAAGTAATAAGCATTTTCCAAGTAAACCTTGTCAACCCATTTTTCTTTTTCCTTGGCCAATAAATAAACCATCGCTGACTGATCATCGGCTTCGAAAGCTGGGCGGTACTTCAACTCCTTGGTAAGAAGCTTACCAGCGTCTACCCTGATCTTGCCCTTAGGCCCCATTGTAGCCCACTCATCAAGAAGGTCAAGAGCCCACTGGCAATTACCAATTAAGAAGCTCCCAGTGTTCAAACCAATCCAATTCTTCTGATCAAAGACCATTTCCTTCCAACCATGCATGACCAAATTATAACCCTCATACTTCTTCCATGGCAACTCAAACGCCATGTCCGTAAACATGGCATCGCTATCCATCCACCATAGGAACTCAACCTCAGGGTGGGACAGCAACAAGCTCCTAATCAACGGCAATTTCGCCCAGAAGCCTGACATCTCAGCATCAAGCAACGCCATATTATAGAAGATCTCAATCCCATGTAACCTACAATAATCAATCTTATTCTTTATCGATTTCAACAAGTAATGATCCCCCACAGGATTCTCACACGGCTTTGGGGACGAACCAGTGACTAGCAAAACCCTAGGTTTCTTCTTCGGCCCAATAAAATTAGGAAATTCCGGGTTTTCTGTCAACCACTTCTCTCTTCTCTCATCCCAATTCACAACCCTAGGACCAAGACTATAAGGGGAAGACGCAGATTCAAAATCACGCTTACCCTCGTCGTCATCATCATTATTAAGAAGTAACTTCTTATAATCAAATGTGGCGTAATTGGATGAGTCAGAAGACGAAGATTTTACCTCTTCGAGAACGCGGTGTGGCTCAGAGAGTTTTCTGGAGGTGAAGTGGTTCCGAATTTCGATGAAGTCTTGTTCTGGCGTGCCGAATTTTCCGGCGCCGATTGTGCCGCGAAGAACGACGATGGTGAGGAGGAGACAGAGGAAGGTGACCCTGCAATGGCGTACGAATCTGTAGAATTGTCGAGCTCTGCGAACTCCCAAGCACTTCTCGATCATTTTCTCTCTCTCTCTCTCTCTTTCTTGGGGAGTTTGCAGAATGAAGAACACGACGGTTGTCAATGGCGGAATGAAACCCCACACTCTGGCAGAAGGAGAGAGTTGCAGGGAGTGTCGGTGGCAGTGGTTTGAATTAATGAGGAAATGTCCAGATTGTGAGTTTTTTTAAAAATAAAATAAAATAATTAGTATTCATATTGGAATTAGGCTCTGTTAATGGTCAGACACCCCATTTGTTTAACGGCATTGTCTGTCATTCGAAATTCCAAGGGTTAAACTGTCCAAGGGAATCTACCAGCTCGTTATTCTGTCTGGGATTCCTTCCTGCGTTTTACTCGGGTGTGTTCTTTGAGCGTTTGCAAAACTTCCTCGACTCTCATTTCCGGAATTTATTCAACCAGAAAAAATGGGTTTGATTGTAAAAGTTTAGTCCTAATTTTAAATTTAAAGAATTGGTGATGCTCGAATTGAATTTGGACAGGATTCTGGTTTGACAATTCACATTCAAATTGTCCACATTTTGCGACTACTTAGGGTTCGGACAAACTCAAACCTTCGAATAATCGCGATCAAAAATTTGAACAATCAGGTTTATGTATAATTGTGATTAGGATTGTTCATTATTCGGTCTAAACATGATCGGACTGAAAATCAGTCTAGAACGAACCGCACTGGACCAAACCAAATGAATTCAGTCCTGGCCATGGTTCTCAAATTTTTCATATTCGGTCTTCTATTGGTCCGGTCCAGTCCAACCTCCTAGTCTATCGGTCCGGTCTTAGGACCAAACAAAAAAATTAAGGTGAAAAATATATTGAAATGTTTAAAGGGTTGGTCTTTTACTTATTTAATTTGGGGCAACAATGTTTAACGGGTGGTCTTTTCCTTATTTAATTTCCTTTTTCTTTTGCATCTTAGTAGTACTTATTTCTCAGATGTTCAAAAATATTGGTATTTCTTAATGATGAAAATATATTGAAATAGTTCATATTGAATAAACTATAAATTGCTCATATTGTTCAATGTTATCCAAATGCTCTATCTTGGTAGCCTAAAAATTCGGTCCAATTCGATTTGATCCTAATTCAGTACGATTTTCTTCAGTTCGGTCCCGGCTCGATCCATGACCCATTCTTCAGTCCAATCTTTGGTCCATAACTATTATCTTATTCAATATTTTGTCCAACCCCGTCCAGTATAGGTTTGGACCGATGAACACCTCTAATTTTGATATAAAATCTCTTGAATTTTGGGTGAAAATTCGAATAATTAAGTTGGTCATACAAATAGTTTTGATCAAATTTCCAAAAGTGCATATCACAAATCGGGACATTAAGACAGACAATTTTGAATATTAGACATTCAGGTTTGGGTTTGGTTTTCGTTACGATGTCCCGATATGCCATTTGAATAGGGTCAATGTATGGTGTTTTTATCAGAATGTCCAATTTGATCAAATCCAATTTGATTCCACTCTGAACTTTGCCAACTTTACTTTTCAACTTAATTTTACTAAACTAATCTTAATTAAATTTAGTTGAACTACACTGAATTTATTTTTGTGAATCAAAATAAAATGAACTTATTTTGTTGAACTAAAATAAATTTGTTGTAGATTAGTTTTTCTAAAACTTAATTTGTTTTTAAAGAGAATTCTGAAGTTTATTTTGCCGAATTTCACTGAACTAAACTCACTTTTGTTGAATTGAATTGAATTAAACTTATTTTGTTAAGTTAAATTGAATTGAACTAAACTTTTTTTTCTTTATGAACTAAACTAAGCTAAACTTATTCTAAAAAGAGCAGTTAAATCAACAATGGTTTTGTTCTTTTCTAAATTAATTATTTAAGCCAAATTTATTCCATTTTGATTAATATTCATAAATGAATACAATACGCAATGTAATTGTACAATTTGGGGTTTCTTCAAACAGTCTAACATTCATTTGTGTTAATATTTCTTATTACTCTAGCATCCTAGCTGAGAAAACATATGCTAAGAAAGCTTGTCTTTTATAGATTGACAATAAGTCGATTTTGAACAAGAAATGATCAAAGACTAAACCAAATGAGTATAATAAGCATTGATATTGAGTAGATCTCAATTAGCTCAACTAATGAAATTTCTAAGAATTTTTAACATGGCTATGAATTCTAATAACGTCTATACCGACATTTGTTGTGCAGTTAGATCCAAAAAAACCTTTATATAACACCACCACCATCACCACCACGACCACCACTAACAACAACAACGCAACAATAACAATAGAACTATTAATTCTTGCAAAACAAAAAAAAGAGCTATTAATAACAATATATGCACTTCTTCTTCCTGTTTTCTCTATGTGATATGTTGTAATGACTATTGTAAGTTGAGCCATGGCAAAGGTAGTTTGGGGTAGAAGGCATGTTTCTAAGAGTGTAAGGTGGGCATTGGACTTAATAGATTGCAAGTAGAGGCACATCGATGGCGTCAAGGTAGTATGATGAATGGCTAAAGGTCTTCATTTTTTGGATGAAATTGATAGAATTTTGGAGATTGAGAGTGAAATTGCTCCTATTACAATCGAGGTTGCATGCAAACAAAAATCCAGGGATTCTTTGGCATTGATGTGTGTTTCATCACGTACGAATGAGTTGTCGATAAGCAACCTATTGTAACTGAGGTGAATCCACCTGAGAACACATACAGTTGCTGGGTTCAAAAATCTAGGGATTCTTTGGCATCTGTGGAGGGAGATGACAAGATAAAGTTTACCATGAAGGACATTAAGGAATAGCTTGATTACTGGAAATCATCGTTGGTGGCATCTGTCCTAGTTGTGAATCCTCCGTTCAAGTTATTCAAAGGTGTCATTCATACATGGAGGGACAAAGTTTATAAGATTATATTGAGTGATGATGCCAATTTCCTTCTGTGGTTCATACCTTAGGATGAATTATGTTTGATAAACTCATGGTTACCTTTAAGAGATGGATCTAAGTCTTCCATTATAGAAGGAATATATTCAAAACATTGATGTGTGTGCAAAATTTCCTAAGCTACACGTGAAATATTAGGGTTCTCCGAATTTAAGTAAAATTGTGAGTGAGGTTAAGAAACTCAAAATGTTTGACAATCACATTGCACAAAGAGAGAGGGTGAAATATACTTACATGCTCGTGGAAATTAATTTGAATAAACCCCTGGTTTAGGAGGTGGTTTTTGAGGATGCGCATGAAGTGGATACGCATCAACAAATGGCCTATGAATGGAAGCCTATAAGGTGTTCCAATTTTAAGATGTATGATTAATAAGTGCCCAAGTTGCATAAGATTTTTAGGAGGTTGTGCTTGTATTTTGGGAGATAAGTGTGCATTTTTAGTGCTTTTATGCCCTTTTTCTATTTATGTTTTGGTTGGTTGTTGTTGATTGAAATTTTACAGATTCTAGCTAAGGGAACCCGAGCTTGCATGCAAAACAGATGGAGAAGCAAGGGGCTAAGAATCAGATATGATTTCACTGGAACCAACCATAAATAGCCTAGCACCAGCATGAATTGGTTGTGCAAGAGAGGAACTCAATTGGGTTCTTAAGCACTTGGTCCAGTTCAACATTAGAGAAAGATTGGCAGAACTTTGGAGTTTCAAAGGCCACCATGGCTAGGCTATAGTGGAGACCACAAATTATGGTCGTCACTACGGTCTGTATGTTTAACAACCCTAATACTTTCTTTTGTAGTTTTCTCCCATTTGCTTGTTAAAGTTCTTTTTCTTATAAAATTTTCTTCTTCTTCTCTTCTTAGATTCATTTCCCATTGATGACGAGTATCCTAATGGGATAGAAATTATTTCTTCATTTTCTTTTGATTTTGGAGATCAAGGCGATAATTATTAATCTATTTTCTTAAATAAGAGATTTTTGTGCCAAGGGCATCTATGACATCCACTTTCTCAAGCCATGTAACGTATTTTTCATTGATTATGGAATTTATTGGATAGAATAATTTGTTATAAAACATACCCAAATTGGTTTCACTATGCTCAATTTTGTAATGATATTGACAACTTCAACAATATAATTTTCGAAATATCTCATGTCCCAGAGTTTTATATCATTATCTTTCTTTCCTCTTTCTAGATTTTTCTGCGGAATTAAGTTTAGCTCTGATGAATTTAGTTTTAATTCTCTTATATTTTTTGAACATAGCAGCTTGTATTTTCATCATTATTGATACATTTTTATGTTCCTCATCTAATGAGTCATTCCAATAAGTTATAGTGCCAAAAAACCTATGTTCGATATAGTTTAGGAAATTTTCAGCACAGTCTATGTAGTATTCAAATTTAGGATATTATTCATACCCTCTCCTAATGTTCAAAAATTTCTTCTCTATTGCAAGCTTCATCGGTGTTTAAGATAATCAGTTTGATGAATTGGGATAAGGCTAATCTCTTCAAAGAATGTGGCTTTTCTTAGGATAAACCCAAAAGAAAAGTTGGTTATTCGTCCAACTGGAACACGTCTAGATCTCATACAATGAGTATTCCTTCTAAATAATTCACCAAACTCTTCTGGTTTGGGAATTACATTGTTAGCTAAGTTGGATTTAAATCCGTTAATGTTAAAATTTTTGCCAATTTCATTGATTTTACTTTCAGCCACCAATTTCCCATATGCTTTCTCCAATAAAGGAATGACATCCAGATCCTCTAGTTTAAGTAAATTTATCTATCTATATATTTCTTCTTTTAACTGGACATTATTTTTCTCTTCATTATAGCAGATAATATTTCTTGTTTGTCTATTATTGTGCACATGATTCTGTTTAATTCTTTTGGATTTTTTTCTTTACTAAGCATATTTTGTAATTCCTCTAGATTGTATTATTTATAATCCATCCTCTTTCTCTTCTTCTTTCTCTTCTTTATCTGATAATGTTTCACCTGATTTTCATATTTCTTTTTTGATTTTATATCTTGTAAAGGAAAATAAATTTTGTTTTTTAGGTTTTAGAAAGAATATTTATGCTGACAAGAATAGTAATATCTAAATCATATTTTCCACTATGTTTAATTAGCTGATTAAAGAAAGATGAATTACAGTTAATTGCTTCGTTACTTCCTCAACTTCAATCTTAATTTTTGTTAATTCAACTTTTAGTTTTAAAACTATATTAGTGACACAGGTTAATTATAGTGCTACTGAAATGGATCCCTCTAGATTGTGCACAATATGTGAATAATTTAAGGCATCACAAGTAGATGATGATTCAAGTATTAACTACAATTAATTAACTTAATTAATTATTAATTATCTTAATTACCTTAGTTATCTTTAGCGCACATGGCTTTAATACCAGATAAAAGCCTCAAGTAACACTTATGGACACAAAATCTCATGAACAGAATCAAAATTTTTGAAAGTTTTTAAGGATTGGGGTAAAATATACAAATATGAAAAATTATAGACATTATGTGTGAATTGACATAGTAGAATTGTATGTGAAAAATAATTTGTATAAACTTTAAGAGTCCTTTGTGTTAGTCACTACATAAATTAAGGTACCTTACAGTTATTTTTAAAAATTGAGGGTCCTTAAAATAGTTTATACAAAACTTAAAGTAGCTTTGTGTAAGTTTTTGCTAGTTTGAGTAGCCAATTTTAGGTTTCCTTTCGTTTGCACTATTGTTTGCATTTATTTACCTTTAGGTTTGCATATAGGGATGGTGTCCATTGGATGGCAATGCATTCTGATGATGCTTTTGCTAGGCGATGGTAGCCTTCTTAAGCTTGAATGACTTTTGATGTGTAGCTAAAAAGGTGCTAAAAATTTTTAAGGTGTTGTGAATTATGTCTCATGTTTTTACGCCTCATCTTATTTGAGAACTATGCTATCCCTTGGAGTCCTTAGTACTCGTGCTGGTGCCTATGGTTCACTTAATGAGCTAGATGAGGCTGTGGTAGATATCTCGTGAAAGCTTGAGCCTTAGATTGGCTAATTCATGATTCTTAGGCTTATGCTTTGTTTTGTGTGTGTGTGATTCTTCTGTGTTGCAACTCTAGAACTTGCCTAGATTCTGGTTCAAAACCATATTAATGTGTGCATATTTGATGACATGATAGAGAAAGTCTTTTTTTGAACATTTTGCTCATATTGGCTGTAAGAGGCCGAACCTTATTCAAGCTAATTACTCTAATTAATCTTAATTTAAATTTAATTAAGTTGAACGCCGCATTTCAATTCATTATTTGATACATTTGTGAAATTAAAGGCTAAAATGACAAAGTGGTCTCGAAATAAATTGAGTCATTCTCTATATTAAATTATACGAGGCTTACACATAAAAAAATAAACAAATAAAGATTAGTCCATTGATAGAGATGGGTAAAAGGGTAATATTTCATGGAATGTATATTTATTTACAATTTGTTCACTTATTTTATGTAAATAAAACTGTGATGTTAATAAACAAGATTTTTAAAAAAAAGCAAAGAATGAATTAATTCATATGGGTGGAATTTATTATAAATTTCTTGTAAATAAATAAATCGTGAAGCTACAGAATAATAATAATAATAAGCTAATTATTAGTTCCAAATATTCAATACCTAGAAGAAGGGTTCGTTTTTCTTGGAATTATAAATAATAACAATACTAATAACTAAAAAAAAGAAAACAAACAAAAAAAGATAAAGTTTAGATTCTTTTAACCATTCGCCGACCATCGTGCGCCCAGACGTCCGTTGTAGCTGCCGCCTTCTCCTCCCACTTTCTCCTAGCTTAGTTCTTTTGGGTATCGAAAGGTAACCCCTAACTTCCTCCTTACCTATTTCTACTCTTTTTACTCCCTTATTCAATTAGTTAACGTGTTGATTGGTGATACTTTAGAGTGAATCATGATGAATTCGAGGTTTGGAATCATTGGGACCATGTGGGTGCTCATGGATAAATTAGGTGATGAACATAGGTTGTGGTATGGGGTTCTTGTAATTAATTTGTGCAATTTTGAGGATTGTCGATTTTGTTTTAAATAAAGACAAAGGTGGTAGAAGTGACGGGTCTGCTATGGAAAGATTAGAGAAGAGTGGGGAGACTTGAGGTTGAGGAAAAAAGGTATTTAGGGTTTTGAAATGACCCAAAACATGGGCGACTTCAGAAACAAAATGGTAATTATTGGCGCATCAAAAAATTGTGATTTTTGATGGATAGGTAGATCAATGAGTTATTTATTCAATTGCCTCTTGAATCACTTAATTTTGAGTTTTGTGGACAATGTTATGGCTGATTTACTGGGACTGCATAGAAAAAAAACTAAAGTTGTGCAAGGTTTGCTTAAGTTCAATTTTAGAAGTCGTGTTGTGGTGGTTGTGTTTTGCGTTGTGAACAAAAGTGTTATGGGACTTCCTAAGCTTTCATATTGAGGTTTTAGGTCTCAATTTGAGATTGGGGTCGAAAGATACGAAATTGCTAATGTAGACATTAACACAGTAATAAAATATTGCGAAGTGGTGAATTAGAAATTTGGGGCCATCTTTGCATAAATGGTGAACTAATGCTTAATATAGAAATTGAGAGAAACTCAAAATTTAAGAGCAATATTGACTTTCATGTACAATTTAATCAAGTAGTGAAGATTATGGGCTATAATCAGTGTTAAGAATGACTCAAGGCATAGGCATTACCCAGGAATATAATTGGAAGTTGAATGAGGTTCTCTTTAGCTAAAGATGACATATTTTCTAAGAGTTAATGATAATGATTTTCTTAATAATAATAACCATAATAATAACGACGATGATGTTATAAGAAGGGGAGAACAAAATCAGTTCACTTGATTAAGTAATGATGGGTGCTTTGGTAATTAAGAAAAATTCCATGGTGAACTGTGAATTATTTATTTGGAGCAGAAACAAGGCCATTTCCCTCATAATAACAATTTTTAAAAAAGAGAAGAGATTTGAAAGATTACAGGTACGTTTACTGCCTATGCTTTTCGAAAATCTCACATATTTTTATCAACATCACAATCCTATGATACACAATTGTTTAGTGATTCATTTTTAAGCAATGTTTTTTGCCACATAATCAAGTGGACACAATAGTTATCAATTATCAGGTTTACACCATTCAATTCACCCACACAGCCTTAGGTCAGACTACTCAATCGATCGGCCTAGAAAGTGCATGCCTATTCAATGATCACACAGTGCTTATGAGCTCATCAGATTGGGGATTCACTTTTAGATAATAACCCACAAGCAATTTTACTTAGATCTTCTCCCTCTCTTGATTTCGAACTAAAATGATTTGAAATACGAGTGCCCTACTAAATCATCCTAAAGGCTTTTTTTACAGTATAGGGATAAATGTACTAGGCTTCGGCTTATTTTTCAAAATATTTTTGTGTTTTCTATTTTAGGTAAGGAATTAATGAGTAGATCTCTCCTAACAATGTTGAAGTAAGTAAGGAGTAGAAGTAAAGTCTCATGTCCACGCTCTTTGTTGCCGTTAGATGCTCACAGTGGATTGTGGCATAACTTAAAACTTGATCGAGCTGAAAGATCATGCTGGGTGTATAACTTGAGTAAGCATGCCTAAAGTGGAGTATTATGAAGACACCTAATCTAGTTATATTTTGATTATGTGAAGGTTAAATTGTAGTTTGATGTTGACTTGAATGCCTTCAATTTAGTGGAACTTGGGAATATGATAGTGTTTCAGTTAAAATAGTATAGTTTTCATACATGTAGCCTTGTCTGACTTAGGGCTGTACTAATGCCTCCAATCATTAAGACTTCTGCTGTAATTATGATAATAAGTGGTAAAATTCCAATAATTGGGTAATTAGTATTTAGAGGCGCTACAGTTGTGATATCAGAGCCCCGTTTAAAGGCCACTATGACCTATAGGGATTTATGATTTGTGTTGGTCGAGTCAAATGAGATGTAACCCATGAGTTCACACATATGAGTGCATAGTGAGAATGTTTTAGTAAACATTTACCTGATCCTTAGCCCTGGGTATTCAGGCCGATGATTTAGTTAGGTCACCACTTAGGGCTCGATTATTGCCAAAGTAGAGCAAGGAAACATTGGCTGACCCTCGATTAACGTTCACATCTTAGACAAGTTATAAAGCCTTGGTCACCCATTTGTTTTGGTGATGTCATTAAGACATACATGCAAGATTGATGTTTGGGAATGGTAGCATTTAAGACATGATGTCTGGATGTCATTTGCAAATTCTTACATGGTTAATGGAGTACCAAATTGCATCTAACTTTCTAAACATGGAAAATGCATTATGTGGTAATATCTTTGTGCTGAATCAGTACGAAATGACTATTGCAATAGTGTATATGTTTGAGGATCTACCACATCATTATAGATGAGTTACAATAATATTTTACTGCAGTAAATCATGTGATGGCAGCCCAACAACTTATGTTGTGTTACAAGGTATTATGTGCATTGTATACGACAAGGTAAGGCTGTTGCACAATGGAGGTGTTGTCATTAATTAGGTTCCAGATTATGCAAACTTATGTAGATTACTGGACACTTAGTGTACACAAGTCATCGTACTATAAAGCATGGTTTACCATTATGGAGGTAATGAAGAGGTGGAGGATATTTAGAAGGGCGGGCTTGTGTATTAACCTTGCGACTTTGGGCCATCGACTCAGGTTATATAAATAAATATGTCTCAAACTTTGAAAATGTGTAGAGGAAAAACTCTTCTACAGTTTCGAGATTATATAATGTGGTTGCGCCTTACACTTATTATACGGCTATAACAAATCCTAAAGGCACACAAAAATTATTAAAGGTGGACCTCAGCACTATGATATCCATAGCAGATTCCAAGGAAATGGTACAGTAATTCCTTAGCCGATTTTGGTGGGGGTAGCTGATGCGTGTTGTTGGGTCAAGCCATGTTCATTATATATGCAAAACAAATGAGGTGAAGAGAATTTTATTTTGTATCGTATGATGTGATTCAGTGAGTAGACCCTTTCGGCTTACCAAGGATGAAGCAGAAAAAAAGAAGAAGGGAGAGAAGAGAAAAGAGAGAAAAAATAGAAGATACTTAGTAAACAAGACGGGTGGTTAACAATTTTAAGCACACTTATTTTGTGGGAAGACGATTATTCATACAGGTCGGATAGGAGAAAGAGGCTTGAGGATATGCTATGTATGTGTGTATAGATTCTCCACTTCTGTATATTAGAAATTCTAAAGGTCATAATTTATATTTCAATTAATAAGTGGCCAAGGTTCAGGAATAAAATTTAAGGAATAAATAATCTATGGAGGAGTATGACATAAGTTCAAAGGTTTTGTGAATTGAACTTAGGGCACTTGATGTTGAGGGATTAAAGCCCATGCTAGTAAGGAATTAGGAGGGGGGATCCAAGTATATATCGCATGGATTCTATGAAACTATTACTAGTGATTTTACAAAATTGAGATGTCGAGTTCATGACTGTATTGCCAAGACACAACCCCAGGTGTGACAACAGAAGATTATAGGTAGTAAGATGTGGGAAGTGTCTACATACTTTCCTTTAAATGCATTAAACCCATCCAAATTTAGTTGTATGAGTTTTTGTATTAATTTAAAAGAGTGTACAGTGACCTTTAGCCAACTAACAATGGACCTTACTAGTAAGAAATTGTTATATAATTGTGTGTTTTGCATTAGGAACCCTTCATCTCTTTGACCACCACCCTAGAACTAGTCACACTCCTATTATGCAATAGCATAATTGAATCCATAATTCCTTTGAATCATATAAGTTCCTTTAATTTGCAAAAAAAATTGTATGATCGCCTTAGCAACATTTCGATGCGTATCTGTTCCCTCATTGAATTATCTCGTAAGGTCGATATTTATGTAGAATCCCCATGACTAAGATGAGATATATCCCTTTTCCTTTCAATAACTATCTCTACTCAGTCTACTTCTTGCAATTACCCTTTTGGCAATAACGTGGCCTTTCTTACTCATAAACACCGTAGATTTTGTTATCTTGTCTTTGTCACTATTCTTGAGCCATTACATTTAAAAGGAGGCACCCCTTCAAATAAGTGAATTGAAATTAAGCATACTAATGAACAAGATATATCCCTGTTCAACATACTTCAAACTCTTTTGCTAGTCCTTTCTAGGGTTGCCAACTATACATCTTTGTGAGTGTGATTCGAGCTTTTATGGCCATATGCTGTATAGAAGATAACCTTGTCTCCTACGTCATTTGTGACCTTTCTATTTATGCTTCTTCAGGCTTTCCATTCAACTATATAACCTTGACAATTGTTTTGCTCTCCTAATCCTCAGGGAATGAATTAGAAATCATCGTGGCTTTTGTCCTTATAACTGTATAAACCTACATGTAGATTCTTGCCTAAATAATGTCTGATACCTTTGTAAAAATATTTACACTTCTTTCCTACTTTTGATTTTCACCCCCTTGTTATCATCGTCAGTTTAGTTCATCATCCAATTGCCTTTATAAAGGCTATAACCTTAGGGGTTCCTAAAAAGGAGAAATCTTAAGCAGAAGAATAATTTCATAATCTGATTTGGGTAAATACCTTATACATATTGTTCCTTGTAAATAAGGACATTCGATCTGCCCTAACCTTTTGATCATCACTTAAACAATCTATATTTACGAATTGTTTAGCTTTCAAATTAATATCAAATGTTTCATTTTCTATGTAACTAATGTTTGGAACTATTTGACTCTTATCGCTCTCCATTCCTGAATTATTTATACTTATAGTTGTTTCCATCTTATCCACCTCATGGTACATTTTCTCCATCCATCATTTCGAAATCTCCCATATATTCTTCTCATCAAAATCTTATATCAGTAATATTCTCATTGCTGTCAGTCATTAAATTTATTTCCTCCTTAATCATCTTGATTTGTTGTGGGTATCATCTATTTGTTATTGCATCCCTTCTTCATCTAGAACATTTGATTAAAAAGTCTTAACTGACATCCAAACCTTGCCAATTAAAATTTGTCTTTTGCACCAATACTCTTTCTTCTAGCATTCCTCATATTTGAATGATTTGCCTTATCTTTAAACTTGAATCTTCCCTTTGTTATATAATTTCCCATTTTTCATTCGAAATGTCTGAAGTTCTGTAAATCCTCAAGAGTGCTCGTACCTCCTTTTAGCATGGCACACCATGTCTTTAAAATTTGTTGTTAGATAAATACATTCTTACTCAACTATAAATAGTTGTCAGCATTCCGATCCTTTTGATCTTTATGATCATCTTCTTCTTTCCGCCAAAAGTGTATTTACACGTATATCTTGCACCCTGTTTACCTATGGTAATAAGCTCGTATAGCTTGTTTGAATTAAAGATGTAAATGGGCTTTCAGTAGTGTGGGTGAATGTTGAATATGGTAATCCCACCATTCTTCTTACTTTTAAATTCCACTCCTCATGAATGGACACGGTCCTTATTTATTCAATCTTTTTGTGTTACTTGAATTGCTTCTTATGAGCAAGGGCATATACCTGTGAATTCATTCTGTAATAAATCCAGGATGTTCTACACGTTGCTTGCCCAAACCCTTCTATTGCATTTATTATGTTCATTGTGGCAAACAGGTCACCTTTTTGAAACCCTATTGCTACCATTTTGTTTATAATTTAACTGCTAAACCCAACTATAACTGAACCACCCTTCTCTGTAGAATGGAAGAATGGTTGAAACTCCTTGCTGCAAGCCTCTCTATGGTCGTTATATATTGCCCTGTGTTGGACATCATGATTATATCATTCCATGTAATATTAGCACAATAATTATGATTTTGATATTTAACCACAACTTGGTGTGAAGATTATAGAAGCGGTTCACCTCTTATTCTTTGCAGAGCTCAAGTAACCCAAATTCCTTTCCATTTATGCAGTGCTCTAAGTAACTTGATTGAGTGATGAGAAAACCTATTCAAAGTAGCATTAAGTAAGTGAATAATCTTGTGTGGCTAGTTTGGATACTCGAATCTTTTCTTATATGATAAACTACACAAGTTGATATATAATTCTACCTTCTAACCATCCATCTTGATTGAGATGGTGAAGAATACTCATCTCTATCATTAACATGGTTCAAGAGGTGTTGAGCATCTATTGGTTTCTCCTATGATCCATACTTGCAAACCATAATTCTTGTGACCTTCTATTTTCTTGAATTCTGGATACATTCGTAGCTATATTTATTGTAGCCATCCCATGACAATTCTTCCTTTATCAATCATTTCTAATTTCCTTGCTTATTTCTTTTCAAGGGTAATGGCTCACTTGATTATCATTTTCAACATTCTTATCTTTGCACATGTTCATTTTTAACGTCAAATTTAAACCTAGAGCAAATCTTTAGCTAGTCTGATGAGGGAAGATTATGTAAATATGCTAGTGAGAGTTAACAGGCAGAATATGGAATATCCTTTTAATACTAGTGAAAGAAGAACTATAGACTTAAGTCATAGAATGACATCAAACTTTAGAGCATAGTAGATATTTATTCCTCAATGGGCATGTAATACAATCAAGAATACAAAATGAGGGCCCTTCATAATCTCGAATAATGCCTAGCAGTATTGGAGTGGGTTGGATGACATGTTGATTATAGGATCAGAATCAATCCAAGTAACCACTAAGAAGGTAGGAAATATTCAAGAACGCATTAAGGCTACTTAGAGCCAATAAAGGAGTTATGCAGATAAAAGAAAGGAGACCATTAGGGTTTCAAATGAGAAATAAAGTATTCTTAAAAGTTCCTCTAGTTAAGGGTGTTGGAAGGTTCCATGTTAGGGGAAAGTTAAACTTAACCACTTACAGATTGGCTCTGCCAACAAAATTTGAACATGTGCATAGTGTCTTTGTTAGAATATATAAGGTTTTGATGATAACAAATCCAAGTGTTGTAGTAGTCGTTGTTGTTCCAAACAGGCTTTACCAACAGGGTCTTACTGCTGTTTTTTAATATATTAAAACTGCTTGACTAATGGTTTATCAAGAACAGGTACTCAAGTCAGCGATGTAAGAGCAACCATGAGAAACAGGCTCTGTAAGGTGTTTGAAACATGTCCTGTGAAGTGTTTGAAGCATATGATATAAGTGCAGCCGTGAGGAACAGGTTCTGTGAAGTGTTTGCAGCAGATTCGTCTTTCTACAAGATGACTAGTGGTTACAACAAGATGTCTTGATTTAATTTGGTTTTATATTTTTAGACTCTTGTTAATATGCCAATCAGAAACTCTTAACTTACCACTTACTTGAAACGGTTTTGTTTTCTTTTGGTAAATATTTCGGATCACCCTTCAGAACAATCCTGGAAACAGGGTGATCAGGGTGTTTCCAGAATAAGCTGCGAAAAACTGTTTTGCACGATTTTTATCTTTTGAATTTTGAGCAGCTTCTTCAAGGATTTGCAAGAAAGATTTTTTATGGAGTATCTTACCCCTTATCCTAAAAACGGTTATTAAAATCTAAGGGGATTTGCAAAATCTTTTTTGAATAAAAAGAATATCCAATTTTTGGCAAGTGGATAAGGTTGTTGAGAAAAACATGGGCTAGTTGCTGAGAATCACCGCCTTATGCACACGGTTTAGGAAGTGTTTCCAGCTCATGTTTCCTCATCCCTTGTGGCTAAAGAATTCTATATTCTTTAGAGATTTTAGTTTCCAAAAATTTGAGGAATTGTTTTTCCAAGCACTATATAAAGTCGCTTCTTAGAACGATAGAAGCATCGGTTTTCAAAAAGAAAAATTCAGTGTTCATGAGCTTAAAAGTTTGAAAAGAAAACCGTGTCTAGTGAGTGAGTTATTTGAGCTTTCAAAGTTGGCATACTAGGATTTCATTGTACCCTATATTAGCTTAGTTGAGAAGCATTGTAATAGGGTGTTTTTCTTTATACTCTTCTTTCACAAAAGTGAGTTGAGTGTGTGTCCAAATCAAGGGGATTTTGGACGTGGGGTAACCTGTCTTAGGGAAGACGGTTACGTGGGTTGCAATTTGTAACAAGGTGTGTTACTATTGTAACGTGATTAGCCCGTTTAGTGAAGTGTTTAAATCCTACAGGAGGTAGGTCGTGGTTTTTAACCTCAGTTGGGCTAGAGGTGTTTTCCACGTAAAAATCCTGTGTCCATTATTTCCGCATTCAATTTTGTTGGATTTTCGCTTCTGCTTATCTCAGAAACAACCTGTGCGAACAGGGCCTAAGACTGTTTGCCAGCAACTTGCGAAAATCGGACACCACAATTCACCCCCCTCTTGTGGTTGTGTACTCTCTAAATCAACAAGTGGTATCAGAGCAGGTTCTCCTTTGACAGGCTAACACCTTGAGAGATCCTTGAAGATGAGTACTCCACAAGGCATGCTTGAAGGTCAATCCATAACTTGACCACCATACTTCAATGGCCAACACTATGGTTGGTGGAAGAATAGGATGGAAAACTACATCCAAGCAGAGGACTATGAGTTGTAGATGCTCATCAAGAATGGACCACTCATCCTAAAGAAAATAACTGAAGATGGAAAGTCAATCCCCAAGGAGCCTAAAGAATTCAATACTGAAGATTACAAAATGATGGAAAGAATGCCAAAGCCAAGAAACTTCTATATTTTGGCCTAGGCCCTGATGAATATACTCGCATATCTGAATGTGAGTCGGCCAAAGAAATCTAGGATGCTTTGCAAGTAGCTCACGAAGGGACCAATCAAGTAAAGCAATCCCGGATTGAATTGCTTATGAGAAAATATGAGCTGTTTGAGATGGGTGATCGTGAAAGTGTGATGGACATGTACACTCACTTCACTCACATAACGAATGAGCTAAAATCCTTGGGAAAATCCTTCACCACCGAAGAATTGGTGAGGAAGATCCTAAGAATTTTACCTCATTCTTGGGAAGCGAAAGTAACGGCCATCCAAGAAGCTAAAGACATGAACAAGATCACCCTAGATGAGCTGATTGGCAACCTCCAAACGTATGAACTTAGGAAAAATTCTCAACAGAAAGATAAGACAAAGAGAGATCGAGGTCTTACACTAAAAGCCTTAGAAGATGATTCTGATTCTGATGAGGAGGAGATTGCCATGATCACTCAAAAGTTCAAGAAGTTCTTCACGAAAGTCAAAGAAAATAGCAAAAGGAAGGACTTCAGCAAGATTAGGAACACCACTCGGGAACAGTTCTCCGGGTGTTTCAAGTGTGGCAAACTGGACCACATTGTGAGAAACTGCCCACTGCACAAGGAAGAACAAGAACCCGAACACCCTAGAAAACAGGGGGTAAACAGGGTGTAAGCAGCTCAGCGAAAAGGTTCTCAAAACTATGCTCGCGGCCTGGGGAGACTCAAGCGAGGATGAGGAAGGGTCTGAAGCTGGGGAAGCTGATGTAGCACTCATGGCAAGAAGTGACACTGATTCAGATGATGAATCAACAGATAGTCTGACTTAACTCAAGAACAAGGTACGTGGTCTAAATAAATTAACTCTTGAGGAATTAGTGTACACTATAATGGATATATGTGCTGAATTAAAAAGGGATGTTCGAGATCTAGAACTTGAAAATGAAACCCTTAAATTGGAAAAACTTAAAGTTGACAAAGAAACTCTTGCCTTGCATGAAAACATCAATGTGCTTAAAGAAACTCTACTCATGAAAGAAGAGACTTGTTCCACTAAATTGACTGAGCTGGAAAAAGAATCCCTTGACTTAAAAGGTAAGGTCGAGTCCTTACTTATAGAAAATAAAAACTTGCTTGAGAAAATGAAACAAATGGAATCAGACCTTGCCACAAACAAGCTCTGGAACAGGTCCTCACAAGCACTTGAATGGTTAAACACCCATCATAGTCGAAATAGAAGAGGACTAGGTTTTGTGCCTAAGATGACCTACCCAGTGAATAGAAAATATGTAGGATTATATGAGAATATTGTATGTTATCACTGTGGTAAAACGGGTCATTACCATTATACTTGTCCCTCAAGAAAGTATGCCATTAAAAGGAACTCAGTGTACGTAAAACAAATATGGGTTAGGAAAGATGAGATTTGTACCTCTAAAGGAATGGGACCCAAGTGGATCTGGGTTCCCAAAACTAACCCTTGATTTGTTTTGCAGGCTGAAGTGAGAGAGAACAACCCAGCAAACAACCCAGCAAACAGTGCAGGGAATAGTCTAGGGAACAAGCAGCTGTGGTATGTTGACAGTGGGTGTTCGAGGCATATGACTGGTGAAAGATCCAATTTTCTCTCACTTACAGCTTCAGAAGGTGGGAGTGTGGCATTTGGAAACGGCAAATCCGGGACAATTGTCAGCATAGGTAAGATAGGTGAGTCACTCTCCCATTCAATTGACAATGTTTATTTTGTGGATGGATTAAAACACAACTTGCTAGGTGTGTCCCAACTATGCGACAAAGACAACCTGGTAGTGTTCCCACCAACACGTTGCTTGGTTGTGAATATGAACACAGGAGATGTTGTGTTGAGGGGGAAGCGACACAAGAATGTTTATAAAGTGTGTATCTCCACTCTTCCCCAAAATAATTTGACTTGTTTGAGTGCCCTAAATGATGATGTTATGCTTTGGCACAAAAGGCTAGGTCATGCAAGCCACTCACTTTTGAACAAACTTGTAACCAAAGACTTAGTGGTAGGCTTACCTTCCATCAAATTCAATGATGACAAGGTATGTGATGCATGTGCCAAAGGCAAACAAGTCAAAAATTCATTTAAATCTAAAAAATGTGTAAGCACTACTCGACCTCTTGAATTGATACATATGGATCTATGTGGTCCAATGAGGATCATGAGCCGAGGTGGCAAGAGGTATGTGCTTGTGATAGTGGATGACTACTCTCGTTTCACTTGGACTTTGTTTTTGGCTTCTAAAGATGAAACCTTTGAAAAATTTCTTGCTTTCATTAAAAAGATTGAAAAGAGAGTAGGACATTCCTTAGCATGCTTAAGGTCTGACCATGGGACAGAATTTGAAAATTCGAGCTTTATTGATTATTGTAATGAGCATGGTGTTGATCATAATTTTTCAGCTCCAAGAACACCCCAACAGAACGGGGTGGTAGAACGCAAAAATCGCACTCTAGAGGACATGACTAGAACAATGCTTGTTGCTAGTGGTCTTCCTAGAAACTTTTGGGCTGAAGCTTTGAATACATCATGTTACATTATAAATAGATGCATGATTAGACCTATTCTTAACAAAACTCCTTATGAACTTTTCAAGGGAAGAAAACCTAATATTATGCATCTGAGAGTTTTTGGTTGTAAATGTTTTGTACATAATAATGGAAAGGATGCCTTAGGGAAATTTGATCCAAGGAGTGATGAAGCAATATTCCTTGGTTACTCCTCGCATAGTAAGGCATAAAAAGTGTTTAATAAGAGAACCTTGTGTATTGAGGAAAGTGTGCATGTGCTTTTTGATGAAACTAACTCTCTAAGCGAGAATGATGCACAGGAAGAAGACTTCGAACTCGGTCTTATTAGAAAAGACGTGCTGCTTCAAGGTGAACAAGGTAACGATCAATCGGAGGAAGCAAGGTCTGAGGCTGTTCTTCAGGAAGGTAAGCAAGGTGTGAACCAAACAGGGAGAAACAGGGTGGAACCCTGTTCGGGACAACACCAGCCGAATCCTTCAGGGATAAATCCAGGAACAAGCTCCCAAACAGGCTCAAGAACAGGTTCTGAACCTGTTTCACCGAGTATTCCAGCTAGGATGGAGAGCGAGTCTGCGAACTCACTTTCACCACGATCATGGAAATACCAAAGTTCACATCCTCTTGATCAAATTTTGTCTGATATTAATGCAGGAGTTCAAACTAGATCTAGACTCAAAAATTTCTGTGCTTTCTATGCTTTTCTCTCAAAAATTGAGCCTAAGAATATTAATGAAGCCCTTGCAGATTCAGATTGGGTCACAGCCATGCAAGAAGAACTCCATCAGTTCGAAAGGAACAAGGTATGGCACCTTGTGCCACGGCCAGAGGATAGAACAATCATTGGAACCAAGTGGGTGTTCCGTAACAAGCTGGATGAGTGCGGAACAGTCACTAGAAACAAGGCCCGGCTGGTAGTTCAAGGCTACAACCAAGAAGAGGAAATTGATTATGAAGAAACCTTTGCACCTGTTGCAAGGATGGAGGCTATTCGAATCTTGATAGCATTTGCAGCCCATATGGAGATCAAGTTGTATCAAATGAATGTCAAAAGTGCATTTTTAAATGGGTACCTCAAAGAAGAAGTGTATGTCAAACAACCCCCTGGTTTTGAAAGTAATGAATTTCCTAACCATGTTTTCAAACTTGACAAAGCACTTTATGGTTTAAAATAAGCCCCTAGAGCTTGGTATGAGTGTTTGTTAAGCTTTTTATTGGAAAATAATTTTGCAAGAGGCAAGGTAGGCAATACCTTGTTTCTAAAATCTAAGGGGGAATATTTGTTGATTGTCCAAGTATATGTCGATGACATCAAATTTGGTGCAACTCATCATGAATTGTGCAATGAATTTTCAAAAATGATGAGGAGTGAGTTTGAAATGAGCATGATGGGTGAGCTTAATTTCTTTCTAGGCTTGCAAATCAAGCAAACTTCAAACGGCACCATGATCCATCAACAAAAGTATATCAAAGAGTTACTTAAGCGCTTTAAGATGGAGTCGGCCAAGCCCATTGATACTCCCATCTCTCCCTCAACCAGGCTGGTAATGGATGATGGTAGTCCCTCAGTTGAGGAGAAATCCTATAGGGGCATGATAGGGTCACTCCTATACCTGACGGCTAGTAGACCTGACATTGTTTTCAGTGTTGGTCTATGTGCACGTTTTCAGTTTAACCCTAAAGAAACTCATCTTAAGGCTGTAAAAAAGATTTTAAGATACTTAAAACATACACCTGATCTAGCCTTATGGTATTCTAGAGGTTGCAACTTTGATCTTGTTGGGTATGCTGATGCTGATTATGCAGGTTTCTTGGTTGATAGAAAAAGCACCTCAGGTATGACTCACTTTCTTGGACCTTGTTTGGTATCTTGGGCAACCAAGAAACAACTCTCTGTTGCCTTGTCCACAGTAGAAGCTGAATATGTAGCAGTTGTATCTTGCTGTGCTCAGTTATTATGGATAAGACAACAACTCAAGGACTTTTGCGTTGACATAGGATGCATTCCTATTTATTGTGACAATACAAGTGCAATTAACATTGCCAAAAATCCATGTCAATACAAAAGAACAAAACATATTGACATTCATCATCATTTCTTAAGAGACAATGTTGAAAAAGGAGTGATCTTAATGAATTTCTGTGCCACTGAAAATCAAATTGCTGACATATTCACCAAGGCATTGAGTAGAGAACAATTTGAAAGCAATAGACTCGAACGAGGCTTAATTGGAACAACCTGACCAACCTGTTCTCTCACCCTGTTTGCAACATTTAAAAGTTACGGGTACAACATGTTCAAATTTTTTGTTTGCAATCAACTTCTGTGCTATGTTTAGCATATGTGAGGTTTGCAACCTGCTGACACTTATTGAGGTCTAATGAGATTGCCCTTATTGTCCCATGTTACCGAGCAAGTAACCTCAAGAACAAGCACCAGGAACAGGTACGCCTCTTGTTTGTCAAATATGTGCAACAAATTGAAAATTGCTAATCTCTTCCCGAGGCGTGCGCGGCCTAAATAAATGCAAAAGCCCGTTGCAAAACGGGCAAAATCTTTTAAAGATTTCGCATGTCTCTCTCTCTCTTTAAAGCTCTCTTGCTCAATCTCTCACCTCCACTGAAACTCTCTTGCTCTGAAACTCTGTTCAAGAAACCCTAATCTCTCTCCTTCCTCTGAAAAATGGCGTCTCCCATTAGCTCCGAGAGCTCCTCGACCTCGACTCAGGGCAACCAGACACAGAGCACAGCCTTGCAAACAGCCACAGCCCTATTTGCGCCTACACAATTTCTGACGGCCCTCATGGAAGGTGAAACTACTGAACCTTCTCGACCCATTGTCTATAAACCTTTTGGGTTTTTAAAAAGCATCGACCTTTGAACAGTGAATCTGAAATTGGAAGACATCCCTTACAAATTTGGGTGGGAATTGATTTTGTTTGGAGAAACGGGGGCATGTAAACCCCAAGAACCTGTTGGGGCATCTGAAAGAGAAATTGGGCCTTTAGATGAAATCTTTCGGTTCGATCATAGACTAGATGACATCAATTCGCTTGGGCTGTTCCCAGAGCAGGAAACAGGGGTCGAAACAGGGCCTGAAGTTTTTAGGGATGACCTAGGGGAGGATTTGTCAAATGAAGAAGGGGGTAGTAGTGATCAAATGGAGGAGTCTCTTGTGAAGCCTGAACAAGCCACACCGGTACCACCAACTGGTGAGAAACGTAAACGATACAAAATTGTGGCTCGGCGTATTAGAATGCCAAGAACACGACCACCATCAAGACCTAAAAGCGGCCAGACTGAAGAATCCTCAAAAAGTGAAACCCCTGTCAAACCAAAACCACAAATCTCCTCTTCGGCCAAACCCACAACCTGGCCAACTCGAAAATCAGCCCGAATTGCTTTCCACTCCACACCTCGTCCTGTCAAACAGTCATCCCCTGTTGTTGAGGAAATTGATTCCTCTTCTGAGCCTTCATCAGATAGCGACCCTGAGAACACCACCTTCAAACAGGGCACTCCCGTGTTCTCAGAGTCCTCAGGGGATAAGCCTCTGCCTGCACCAAAATCAACCTCCACTTTACCTTCCAAACCATCACCACTCAAAACTCCCAAGAGAAAAGCCTCCCTCAAACACGCCTCCACACAAGACCCTCCTACTGAGCCCCAACCTAAGAGAGCCAAGAACTCTACCCTGTCTGCCATTTCAGCCAAACTGACCCAATTGCTTCAGAGACGGGTCGTCAGGGGCAAAATTATCAAGGTAAAATATTTTAAGGAACAGGGTCTGGGGGTGTTTCTGCATAAGCTGCGTGCACAGGGGTGGTATGAGCTGTTTACAAACACCCAGTTGGGGTGTTCTGTACATGAGTTGGCAGAGTTCTATGCCAACTGCACTGTCACCGAAGGAGTGGTGACAAGTATTGTTAATGGGTAACAGCTTCGCTTTGATGCAAAGATATTAGGGGAAATTCTGGGGATTCCCTCCTCGGGCTTTGATATATATATGAGAGAAGACAAGACTATTCTAGGAACAGTCAGGCTGCTGGAGCTCGCCCAAAAATTTAGCCAGCAATCAAGCCTCTAAACACCCAAGTCCGTGAAAAAAGGGGACATGACATCACTCCATCAATTGATATTCTGGTTTATCATCAAGAATGTCATCCCCAGGGGCCAGGGTCGCAATCTTGCTGATGCCATGGTTCAATGTTTGATGGATCTGATGGACAAGGAAGAGCAAATCAACCTTCCTGCCATCATGATTCGCCACATAGTAAGAATTACAAACACCTCCAGGGAACATGACCTGGGATACGACTTCCTCCTGACGAGTGTGTTTGAGCACTTTGGGGTGACTCTGCAGAAGAAGGTGGGTGCTCAGTTCATTGATGAGATTGGGAGTAACACCCTTATGGGGTGTGGATACACTTTGGTTGAAGGATCTGCCTCAGAACAAGGGACCAGAACACCTCGTCCTCATGTTCCTGGCAGTTCCTCAGTCAAGCTTGAGGCTGCTTTGGAAGAAAACTCTCGACTCAGTGCTGAGCTTACTGCTGTAAAGGCTGCACTGGATGAGGAAAAGGCTCTCAATGCCAAACGCCATGAAGATATCCTCGCCCTTCTCTCTTCCCTCTCAGCAAAATTTTCCCCTTCTGCTCTCTGATCACCCCCCATCTGTTGTTCTCATAGCCTGTTCTCACTTCTCTTGGTTATCCTCTCTTGTCAGTTTGTACTTTCTGTTGCACTTGTTTGGTGAATGACAGGTTATCTTGTTTTTTAATTGGCTTTGCCTTGCTTGCTTTCTGTTGTGAATTGCTTGTGTGTGATTAGGATGGCCAATCTCATTACCGTACCAACACACTTGAGTGTATCGCCTGTTGACTTTCCTCCATTACCCAAGTGGTGGTGATAGCAAACACCCTATGTTTGACTGTTCGCCCCTACTTTTTAATGATGCCAAAAGGGGGAAGATAGGTTGACTAATATTGTTTTAGTTTTGCCATGGATGAGTTAAATTTCTTACACTTTTTCGATACTAACTGCTTCATGTGAATTGTCGGTCCTATAAATAATTGGCACTAATCACTTCAATTGTCCTTGAAAGTCAATATGGTCACTTGGTTTGTCATCATCAAAAAGGAAGAATTTGTTAGAATATATAAGGTTTTGATGATAACAAATCCAAGTGTTGTAGTAGTTGTTGTTGTTACAAACAGGCTTTACCAACAGGGTCTTACTGCTGTTTTTCAATATATTAAAACTGCTTGATGTATATGTGGGTGGCAAGTGAACCAAATCAAACTCCAACTCAAAATAAGCCAAATTGGGAAGAGAAATGAAAGATGGATGAGATGGATGAAGAATTTCACTACACAAGAAAAAGGAATAGAACAAGATCTTGTAATTGAGATAATCCTTCACGGAGCCACTCAATGACTTGACCTTGGGCTAATTCTCTTGTCTTAACCAAGGAATCACTCCAATTGGAAAAGGAAGAGAACCTAGAACACCACTTGAATTTGCCACAATTCAAGATATAGAACTAGGAATTTAGTTGCACTTTTGAGAAACACACTCAAAGTACTTGTATTGCTTTGGAAATTTCTTACAATGCTGAATGAATAGCTTCACACGCCCCTCCCCTTTTTATAGACTCAGCAAAAGACAATCAAAGGACTCAAATAACTCCTAACAATTAAAACTAGCTAATGAAAAGTCTAAGAAAAATGAAAAGACTCATCATAAAAGGGGTGGGGGAGGTTACAAGGAATATTCTAGGATTTTTGCAGCTGATTACATCAATCTAGAAGGCTCCAAAACGTGCACAATGTCAGCCACACAATCACATGTAACCGAAGACTCTTCATATTCCCAGAATTAATCCTTGCAGCTGCCTCAACTTCAACAGAGCATAACTTCCAGAATACTCGGCCAAATCACGCGTTCTTGGGCTTGATAGAAAGCCCTGGAAGTCTAGTTTCCAGAATGGGCTCATTTGCTCAATTTGGATAAGCGGTTTAAAAGTTATGGCGATGACTGGATCTCAACTATCTCCCAATCAAATGATGTCCAAAAATGGGCTTAAACCTTCTTTTTGACTTGAGCTTGTCTGGTCCAAAAATAGTGTCGGCACCAAATTTCGCAGCTTAACCTCTTTTTGACCTCTCCATAGTGTCTCTTTGACTCTAATAAGACCAAATAGGCAGATTTCCATGCATGATCTTCTTTGACCCTTTTCTTCTTTGAAATTGGACTTGAATAAAAATGATGCATATGGAAATATGCATCATACTCCCCGGGTTGTTTTGAGTTTGTCCTCAAACTCAAAGGATTGGCAAGCTTCTCATGAAGGGGGTCGCGCTTACAATATGGGAGCTTTTGGGGAAGGAGGTCATAGGGCATCACCTCTAGAGAGATATAGAAGAGGGTGAGGGGAGGATGATAAAACGGGTCATACCTGGTGAGGAGAAGAGGCGGAAGTGGGAAATCTTCTTTGGGGGCAAGGGTTTGGGAAGGATGAATGAGGGTTAAGGCTTGTCGGTCCTTTTGTGGCTTGGGGGTTTGGCACGATGGAATAGGGGCCAAGGTGATTTTCTTCTCATCCTTAATAAAGGAGTAGGTGTTGAGGCGCCCATGATGAATTACATGGCGATCAAACATCCATGGTCTACCCAACAATATATGGCTTGCATCCATAGGAAGAATGTCACACAATATCTCATCCTTATAGTGGTCTCCAATAGAAAGAGAAATGAGGCACTGATGAGAAATGTATATACCTTTGCCTTGATTTAGCCATTGGATGCTATAAGGCTTAGGATGGGTTGTAGTCTCAAGTTTGAGAACATTTGTACAACTACCTCCATCGATGATGAGGGTACAAACTTTCCCTTGAATAGTGCACCTTGTGTGGAAAATCGCCTCTCTTTGCTCCAAGCCTTCTTGAGTAGCAAATCCGCTCAATGCTCGCCTAATGACAAGCAACTCACCTTCATCGGGGCCTATGATAACCTCTTCTTCTTTTTCCTCCAAACTTTCCTCTTCTTCATGGTCATGCTCCTCAAAAGAAGCTTGGTACTCAGCCAGGGAAACAATCTTCTTGTTAGGACACTCAGATGCAAAATGTCCCATACCTTGACAACGGAAACAACGAACCTGGTCTTTTGGCCGTGAGGGCACTTTTGTGGGAGGTGGAGGGGTGATGGGAGGGACACTTTTGGCGGGTGAGGGGGTTTGAATTTGTGGGGGAAAGTAAGGTGATTCTTGAGAAAAAGGACGGGAAGGAGTCTTGGAAAAGATGCTCTTTTCCTTAGATTTCTTTTGTTGCTCTACCTTATAGGCTAGAGAACTCAAGTCATCTAGGGATGAGTAAGGTTGCAACTCAATTACATGAGCAATGGACTCATCAAGACCGGTTAAGTATCTTACCAAGGTTTGTGAGTCGTCTTCTCTCAAATCACATTTGAGTAGGAGTTGTTCAAACTCCCGAGTGTATTCTTCCACACTCTTGGATCCTTGCTTGAGTCGATGGAGCTTGAGATAATTGTCTTGCACATAGTGAGAGGGAAGAAACTTGGCCTTGAGTTTTTCTTTCATTTTGGCCCACGTTCTAATTTTCCCTTTCCCATTTCTTGCTCTTTTCGCTCCAAGGTTAGCCCACCAGATTGAAGCATATTTGCGGAGTTTAAGGGCTACGAGTTTCACCTTCTTGTCCTCCGGAATGTCCTCATATTCAAAAATCCTCTCAATGGTGTGCAACCAATCGAGAAATAAGTCCGGGTCAAGTTGGCCTTCAAATTCGGGGATGTCAATTCGGACACCACCAATATTGCTTCCTTGCCTTCGTCTCCTTGGGGCTTCTTCGTCACTAGAATTAGCTCGGGATTGAAGGACTTCTTCTTCCGATTCGACCACCGGTTCATGAGGATGAGAGGGAGTGGGGCTATGAACCCACCTTCGTTTTTCCTCCAAAAGTTGCCCAAGTTGAGTTCGAAGATAAGTGACTTGAGCTTCTAACTCTTCCACACGTGCTTGGTCGCTTCTTGTGGACTTTGTAGACATGTTGGAGATGCTTTGAAGGAAGAATAGGCAGCAGGGAAAGTGGCACGGTCGTGCAAGGGGGCACGGGCAGGCCGTGCTATGCTTCGACTTGAAGAAATGCAGAAAATTACCGTGGCACGGTCGTGCTTGTGGCACGGGGGAACCGTGCTGCGTCTCGGCTTGCAGATTTCTGGAAAATGAATATGGCACGGTCGTGTGGTATGGCACGGGGGCACCGTGCTGCTTCTCTGGTCTTCGAGACTGGGTTTGCCGGTTTGTGCCTCTTTTTTTTTGTTTTTTTTTTTTTTTGTATGTTTGGCTTTTTGGGATGTATGTGGGTGTGATGTGGGTCACTTAAGAACCTTGGCTCTGATACCAATTGATGTATATGTGGGTGGCAAGTGAACCAAATCAAACTCCAACTCAAAATAAGCCAAATTGGGAAGAGAAATGAAAGATGGATGAGATGGATGAAGAATTTCACTACACAAGAAAAAGGAATAGAACAAGATCTTGTAATTGAGATAATCCTTCACGGAGCCACTCAATGACTTGACCTTGGGCTAATTCTCTTGTCTTAACCAAGGAATCACTCCAATTGGAAAAGGAAGAGAACCTAGAACACCACTTGAATTTGCCACAATTCAAGATATAGAACTAGGAATTTAGTTGCACTTTTGAGAAACACACTCAAAGTACTTGTATTGCTTTGGAAATTTCTTACAATGCTGAATGAATAGCTTCACACGCCCCTCCCCTTTTTATAGACTCAGCAAAAGACAATCAAAGGACTCAAATAACTCCTAACAATTAAAACTAGCTAATGAAAAGTCTAAGAAAAATGAAAAGACACATCATAAAAGGGGTGGGGGAGGTTACAAGGAATATTCTAGGATTTCTTAGCTGATTACACTCAATCTAGAAGGCTCCAAAACGTGCACAATGTCAGCCACACAATCACATGTAACCGAAGACTCTTCATATTCCCAGAATTAATCCTTGCAGCTGCCTCAACTTCAACAGAGCATAACTTCCAGAATACTCGGACAAATCACGCGTTCTTGGGCTTGATAGAAAGCCCTGGAAGTCTAGTTTCCAGAATGGGCTCATTTGCTCAATCTAGATAAGCGGTTTAAAAGTTATGGCCCAAACAATGCACCTATCTCAGACTGGACTGGATCAGCATAACGTATCTTTGAGTGATGTTTTGCCCAATCAAATGATGTCCAAATTAAACAAACTTGGGCTTATTTGAAAGATGAAATCTTAAGCTTCAAAAGCACATGGGCCCTCAAGTTGTGGGTCCACTTGAGCTTGTCCAAAAGTGGTCACAAAAATCGGGTTCCGCAGGGATGAATTCGGCACCAAATTTCTAGCAAAGCTTAACCTCTTTTTGACCTCTCCATAGTGTCGTGAGTCTTTGAACTCACTTAATAAGACCAAATAGGCAGATTTCCATGCATGATCTTCTTTGACCCTTTTCTTCTTTGAAATTGGACTTGAATAAAAATGATGCATATGGAAATATGCATCACTGCTTGACTAATGGTTTATCAAGAACAGGTACTCAAGTCAGCGATGTAAAAACAACCATGAGAAATAGGCTCTGTAAGGTGTTTGAAACATGTCCTGTGAAGTGTTTGAAGCATATGATATAAGTGCAGCCGTGAGGAACAGGTTCTGTGAAGTGTTTGTAGCAGATTCGTCTTTCTACAAGATGACTAGTGGTTACAACAAGATGTTTTGATTTAATTTGGTTTTATATTTTTAGACTCTTGTTAATATGCCAATCAGAAACTCTTAACTTACCACTTACTTGAAACGGTTTTGTTTTCTTTTGGTAAATATTTCGGATAACCCTTCAGAACAATCCTGAAACAGGGTGATCAGGGTGTTTCCAGAATAAGCTGTGAAAAACTGTTTTGCACGATTTTTATCTTTTGGATTTTGAGCAGCTTCTTCAAGGATTTGCAAGAAAGATTTTTTATGGAGTATCTTACCCCTTATCCTAAAAAACGGTTATTAAAATCTAAGGGGATTTGCAAAATCTTTTTTGAATAAAAAGAATATCCAATTTTTGGCAAGTGGATAAGGTTGTTGAGAAAAACATGGGCTAGTTGCTGAGAATCACCGCCTTATGCACACGGTTTAGGAAGTGTTTCCAGCTCATGTTTCCTCATCCCTTGTGGCTAAAGAATTCTATATTCTTTAGGGATTTTAGTTTCCAAAAATTTGAGGAATTGTTTTTCCAAGCACTATATAAAGTCGCTTCTTAGAACGATAGAAGCATCGGTTTTCAAAAAGAAAAATTTAGTGTTCATAAGCTTAAAAGTTTGAAAAGAAAACCGTGTCTAGTGAGTGAGTTATTTGAGCTTTCAAAGTTGGCATACTAGGACTTCATTGTACCCTATATTAGCTTAGTTGAGAAGCATTGTAATAGGGTGTTTTTCTTTATACTCTTCTTTCACAAAAGTGAGTTGAGTGTGTGTCCAAATCAAGGGGATTTTGGACGTGGGGTAACCTGTCTTAGGGAAGACGGTTACGTGGGTTGCAATTTGTAACAAGGTGTGTTACTATTATAACGTGATTAGCCCGTTTAGTGAAGTGTTTAAATCCTACACGAGGTAGGTCGTGGTTTTTAACCTCAGTTGGGCTAGAGGTGTTTTCCACGTAAAAATCCTGTGTCCATTATTTCCGCATTCAATTTTGTTGGATTTTCGCTTCTGCTTATCTCAGAAATAACCTGTGCAAACAGGGCCTAAGACTGTTTGCCAGTAACTTGCGAAAATCGGACACCACAATTCACCCCCCTCTTGTGGTTGTGTACTCTCTAAATCAACAGTCTTTCATATCTCACAGTTTAGGAAGTATGTTCCAGACCCGAAGCATGCCATGGTGACAAAGCCTATAGGGGTTTCTCAAAACTTGATTTATGAGAGCATCATGTGCAAACACTAGATTAAAGAGTTAAACAGCTTCGCAATAAGAGCATTACTCTAGTCAAGGTCTTGTGAATTAACCATACCTCATCTGATTTTACATGGGAGATAAATGATGAGATGAGGAACAAGTACCCGTAATTGTTTGAGGTAAATCCAAGATTTCTTTCAGTTTGCAAGTTTCAAGGACGAAACTTATTTTGCGTGGGGAAGGCCGCAATAGCCCAAACCTAATTCATACTAATTACTTCGATTAATCTCAATGTAAATTTAATTAAGTTAAGCATCGCATTTCAATTCATCATTTGATACATTTGTACAATTGCAGGTTGAGACAACAAAGTGACCTCGAAATAAATTGAGTCATACTCTATAGTAACGTATCATGGGCTTACAAATAAATAAATAAACAAATAAAGATTGGCCCATTGAGAGAGGTGGGTTAAAGTGTAATATTTCATAAAATATATATTTATTTACAATTTGTTCATCTATATTATGTGAATAAAACTATGTTGTTAATAAATAAGATTTAAAAAATGGAAAGAATGAAATAATTTATATGGGTGGAATTTATTATAAATTTCTTATAAATAAATAAATAAAATTGTGGAGCTACAAAATAATAATGATGATGATGATGATGATGATGATGATGATGATGATGATAATAGTACTAATAATAATAATCTAAGTATTAGTTCGAAATATTCACTACCTAGAAGAAGGGATTGTTTTGCTTGGAACTAAAAATAACAACAATACTAGTAATTAAATAAAGAAAACAAAACAAAAAAAAGATAAAATCTAGGTTTTTTTAACCAAAGTAACTTAATAGCAAACTCCCCACATCCAACATCACACGCATACCCCCCCTCTGCCTCACGCTATCCCCCCTACCCTGTTTTTGTCCATGCCATCCACCATGCCCAGCCACCAAGCGCCACCTCCCGATGCCCGTTGCCGGCCTTCATGCTCCCAGACATCCACCGGAGCCGCCATCTTCTCCTCCCAATTCCTCCTAACTCGATTCCTTTGGGTATTGGAAGGTAAGCTCTAACATCCTCCTCACCTATTTCTACTCTTTTACTCCCTAATTCAATTAGTTAATGTATTGAATGAGCTCAGATAGATGTTAATTGGTGGCACTTTAGAGTTAATCATGATGAATTTGAGGTTTGGAATCGTTGGGAGCTTGTGGGTGCTCATGGATGAATTAGGTGATGAACATAGGTTGTGGCATGGTGTTCTTGTAATTAATTTGATCAATTTTGAGTATTGTTGATTGTGTTTTGAATATAGACAAAGGTGTAGGAGTGATGGGTGTGCTATGGAAAGGTTAGAGAAGAGTGGGGAGACTTGAGGTTGAGGGGGAAAGGTATTTAAGGTTTTGAGATGACCCAAAAACAGGGGCAACTTTAGAAATAAATTGGTAATTCTTCTATATCTAAAAATTGTGATTTTTAGTGGATACATAGTCAATGAGTTATTCATTCAAATGCCTCTTGAATCACTTAATTCTGAGTGTTGTGGATAAAGTGATGGCCCATTTACTGAGACTGTAAAAAAAAAAAGAGCTGCGCAAGGTTTGCTTAAGCTCAATTTTAGAGGCCGTGTTGCAGTGGTTGTGTTTTGAGCTGTGAATGAAAGTGTTGTGGGACTTCCTAAGCTTTCATATTGGGGTCTTAGGTCTCAATTTGAGGACAGGCATGAAAGATATGAAATTTCTAAGGTATACCTTAACATGGTATTAAAGTATCATGAAGTGGTGAATTAGAATATTGGGTGCCGTCTTTGCATAAATGATGCACCGATGCTTAATATGGAAATTGAGAGAGACTCAAACTTTAACAGCAATAGTAAGTTTGATGTACAATTTAATCAAGTAGTAAAGACGATAGGTTATAATTAGTGTAAAGAATGAATTACCCATGAATATAATGGGAAGTTGAGTGAGGTTCTTTTGAGCTAAAGATGTCCTTTTCTAGGGGCTAATCATAATGCTTTTCTTAATAATAACCACAATAGAAATAATATTAATAATAATGGAGACAACAATGTTAATGCCCACAACAACAATAAGAATGAATTACCCATGAATATTAATGCTTGGTTAAGTAAGGAATGATGCGTGCTTTGATAATTAAGAAAAATGCCAAGTGAACTGTGAATTATTTATGAACTGTGAAATAAAAATTATGTGAAACTTCACTAACCATCTAAATATATATTTGGAGCAGAAACAAGGCCATTTCCATCGTTGTCAAGCCATGAATAACTATGTTGAAAAAAAGGGAGATATTTTAAAGATTACATGTATGTTTACTATTTGTACTTTTCGAAAATCTCACATATTTTTATTAACGTCAAAATCCCATGATACATAATTATTTAATGAATTATTTTCTAGCAATGTTTTGGCACATAATCAAGTGGACCCATCAGTTATTAATTATCATCGTTGACCTAGGGTGGCGGTAATCATTAAGACTTTTGTTGCAATTACAATAATGAATGGTTAAATTCAGATAATTGAGTAATTAGTATTTGGGGGTATTGCATTGCCAAATAACCTACCTTGTGCTGCATGTTTAATCTTTTGCTAGCTTCATTGAGCTTATATCCATCTTTGTCTCATCCGTTCAATTTTACCATTGCCCATATATATATTCCTACCTTTAAGCCAACTTTATAGGGCATCACTTCATGTTTTTCATGGGTAATATTTAGGGTGTTTGAGGTGGCTATGGTATGTTGGTTCATTGAGAAATCCATGACATCGTATATTTGGATTTGTTCCCCTCTTGTTGGGGTTGTGTCCCTATGTATTTGGATATGAGTTGACAATTGAGTCCATTCCATCCTTCATTTTGGAAAAGAAAAAAAAAAAGAGAAGAAAACAAAGAAAAGTTTTCAGAAAAAAGAGACAAAAAAGGTGTGAATAAGTTATGCGCATTGGTTCTTATACAAAACTTGTGTTCCTTCTTATGTTTACCTATTTCCATTTTTATTTGTGGGGAGTATGTTTATTGCATTGTTGAGGATTGGGAGTGTTGGAAAATGTCATGGTATATTGGCCCTTGTTGGTTGTTGCTTAGTAGCTCCACATTGCCTAAATTCATTTGTCCACCTCTTTTCCTATAGTTGTTGTGCTCCATTACGACCCAAGTAAAGTCTTGTTGATTGTCATGTGCATATTACACCTTAGTGGTGGAAAATTAGAGAGTTTTGGAAACCATATGGTAGTTTGCATCTTTGGATGAGTTTTAGGTGAACGCATGCTATGTCTTAGACACATGAGTGGAAGTGATCTACATTTTACAAAAGTGAGATCCTACCAGTTCATTTAGCTTTACCATATTCCATGTACTTGCATGATATGCTTTGTGATTCTCTGAAGGTGATCATGTTTGATTTCAACCATGTGGTTCTATATGCCTTTGAAAACATTCACCTTCTAATGATTTTGAAATGCCTTGTGCACTATTTGTAATTGCCATTGGATGTTACTCTTCCTTGTAATGTGCTGTCAAATATCTAATCTGAGGAGGAATTGATTCTAGATACATTTTACCTTTTTAGTTTTATCTAGTGTTTGCTTGAGGACAAGCAAAGGTTTAGGCATGAGGAGTGATAAGTGCCCAATTTGCATAGGATTTTTAGGAGGTTGAGTTTGCATTTTTTGAAATAAGCATGCATTTTAGTGATTTTATGCCCCTTTATGCTTTATGCTTGGGTTTGGTGTTTTTGATTGAAAATTTATAGATTCTAGCTAAGAGAACCTAAGCGTGTGTGCAAAACAGATGGAGAAGAATTAAGGGGCCAAGAAGCGGACATGATTTTGCCTGAACCAACCATAAACAGCCTAGAATCCGCTAGAATTGGTTATTTAAGCCCAGAATGGTAAAATACTGCGTGTGGCTTAAAGTATTTGAAGTGACTACTCGTATCATCAATATTGCACCTTCCTTTTCGAGAAGTCCATTGATAATAACTCCATAGTTAGGCGTACTTGCTATGGAGAAATGTTGGGATTGGTGACATGCTGTGAAGTTTTTTAGGCATTGTACGAACGATGACAAAGCACATTGGAAATGCTTGTGTGATTTACAGGGCCGGTCAACATTCATTGAAGCCATTCCTAGTAACCATTTGCGGCCTAGGAAGGGCTTGGAGGATTAAAGAAAGTAACGAGGCGGTGACCGTATGTTGCGCAAGTGGAAAGGAGAACCCAGGACAGTAAGCTAGCTGGGGAAAAGTTGCTGCGATGAACCGTCGATTATGAGAACACGTAAGTCGGTCAGTTTGTGAGGCACAATGAGGACGTTATACTCTTCGAGTGGGGACGATTGTAACGCTTGGAGGAGGACTGAAAGGATTTGAAACGACTACTTATATCACCAAAATTGCACATTTTTCTTTTGGAAAGCCCACTCTTAAAAACTCTATTGTTAAGCTTGTTGTAGAGAAATCTTGGAATGGGTGACATCCGAGGAAGTTTTTCAGGCAGCGTGTGAGTAAGGGTAAAACACATAGCGAAGGCTTATAGTGATATGTGAATCCAGTCGATAATACTTGAAGTCGTCCCTAGTAGCTGTCCATAACCCTAGAAGGGGTTAGGGCATTATAGGAACCCAATTAGGGTCTTGAGTCACTAAGTCTGATTCAGTAGTAGAGCAAGATTTATAGAATTTTGGAGTTTCAAAGGCCATCATAGCGAGGCCATGGTGGAGGCCAAGAACCGTCCACGACCTATGCATGGTGGGTCCCTTCATCCATAGTTACTCGATTTGTTCGAAGCTATTCATTTTCCAAGCGTTTTTTTACATTATCCAGTCTTAAGATTTACAAAAAAACCTATTTTTAGTCTCAATTCATTCCAACTTATCCACCATTTAGTTAGGTTGAGACTATGTTAGAAATAGTTGAGAGCGAGTTGAGGGTGAAGATTTGTGAGGATTCGAGGCCGAGTTTGCATACACCAATTCAAGCAACATCGGCAGATTCCTCTCCTTTGTCTTCTCTTTTCCCTTTAGAATTTTTTACTTTTTAGATTAGTATTGATTTTTATGTTAGTTTTGAATTGTTAATCTTGAAATTGTGTTGAATTCACATGATTGAACTAATTCATGTCTTGATCTGAAAGTGCTTTGGATTTGTTAGGTTTATTCTATTAAATCCTAGACATTGAATTGCTAGTGGGAAACTTGATCGATTTGGTGCTTGTTATAGACATTTGGCGAATGAGTTAGGGTATGTTCTTTTTCAGGATAAGAAGCAGTTGTAAGCTGTAAGGAAATGTAAGGAGATGTAAGAAGCTATAAAAAGATGTAAGAAGTAGTAAGAAGCTATAAGGAGCTGCAAAAAGCTATGAAAATAGATAGATAGATATATATATATATATATATATATATATATATATATATATATATATATATATATATATATATATATATATATATATATATATATATATATATAAGGAGTTGTTGAATTGTTAAAAGGCTGTATAGTATAATTTTTAGATATGTATACACGATTATTGGTCTTTAATATATGAATTATGAAAAAAATTATTCTATGAAGATAAATTATGTGTATCACTGATATTTATGAAATAACTTTTATAACATTGCTAAACAAATTATATTTTAACATCATAGGAAGAATCTATTTTCTGTAATTATCATTTTGGATAATAAAAAATAATACTGAAATAACATAATTAATGAAAACAAATCTTTAAACAAGTCAATTAAGTAATAATAAGATAAATTCAAGCTGATAAATATGTAGAACCAAATATGTTTCACACTCGAGGTGCTTTTTTGGTGTTAACATTAGTTTCACCTCCGTATAAGCAAAATAAAAAAATAATAATTTTTCTCAATAACATTGAACAGAACCTTAAAAATGAAGTTCTATTTGAATTAAACATTTTGGAATTAAATTCAATCTATTGTTCAACTGCACGTAGGGATGGCAATGGGGCAGGTGCGGGGTGGGGTTTAGCCGTACCTTCACCCATACACATTTTCAAAATTAATATGCATACCCATACCCACACCCATACGCATTGGGTGTTATAAAGCTATACCCATACCTATACCTATACCCACTGGGTATAGTGGGTGTGCGGTTTTTATTCAGGTACATATAGACAAAAAAGAATTAAACCCATGTGGTACTCATATTCGACATTAAATAGCCAATATGTAACATTAACTGTAAGCTTCTAACAACATATCATATTACGTTGAATACAACTAAAACTTTTCTAATTAAAGCAATAAATTAGCACTTGACAACTACGATTTCTAACAAAATGTCTCACTGAAGTCTTGAATACCATACAACTCAAAGCAACTAGCAAAATATCCAAGTATAAGCAATAAATTAGAATTTTAAACAAACCGGTACGAGTTTTATGTAGGGCGAATATGACGCGTGTATGGGGCTGTATTGATAAAAACAGGTATGGGGCAAATATGGGTGGGTAGGACCTATACCCATACTGATACCCATACCATACCCATTTCAGCAATACCCGCCCCATACCCTTTTTTTTTTTCATTTTTACTACTCATACCCATACCTATTGGGGCAGCTGTTACGGGTTCTAGGTGGGTACGGGTTTTTTAACGGGCCCTAATTGCACGACGATAGTAACCAAGTTGTTGTAGATAAACTTATGGATGAAATAGCTAAAATGCTTTTATCACCTATAGCTTGATTATTTTCATATATGATTTAGATTAAAACTGAAACATAAATGCGATTTTTATAATTTTAAGACATATTGACTTATTTTCTTTATAATGCATATATGCTTCATGTCAAAACTCAAAGATTAATTCACATTGTCAAATTTTATTTTTATGTTAATACAAATATTATATTCATAAAAAGCTACAAGATTTTCATATTGGTAGTGTATAAAAATAATATACATATTTCTATAAATATGAGAAAAAAAATAGATGACAAGTTGAATATTATAAAAAAATATATGAGGAGATTTAAGAAGATGTAAAAAGATATAAGAAGCCATAAACTGTAAGCTAAATCCTTCTAATCGTAGAAAAGAACAAGGCCTAGAAGGTGAAACTAGATGTTTGAAACCAAAACTTTGGCTAAAGCGTGAGGAATTTTGGGAGAGACTCCCTGTTTAAGACATTCCTTAAATTTGATAATTAAGCTCTTAATGTTCTTAGATTAATCAAAAACCCTTAAGAAATAGTGGTTGATTAGATTTTAAATTTTCATTCCACCTTGAAAGAGGGGTTTGATCATTCAATTATCAGTTTTGAAATTGCCCATCTAAATAAGAGATGCTTGATTGATTCCTGAGTTGGAAAATTGTTTCATTTTGTCAAATTTCTTGATTGTTTATCTATTGGATGAGATTGGTAGTTTAGTTCATTTCAATTTTCGAAACTCTACTTGCTTAGCCTGACTAGGGAAAATATGATCTGGTTGCTCCATCTAGTCTCTATGGGATCGACCTTGATTTGCTATAACATCATTGTGTGCTTGAAACCTGATCAATGATTGTAAGAAGATTAATTGTAGAAAGAAGAAAATGACAATTGTAGTGTGGGTTAGGAAGGAAACCAAGGTTCAACCTGAACCACTTAGAGATGTGGCCAGCAAGCTGTTTAGTAAGGGGAGAATGAGTTGATTACTCCAAGGATAGTTGTATGAGCTTTAAAGGCTCATGTGACTAATACTGCGGCAATCAATTCTTTTGCTACGCTCAAATATTGATAATGGAGTAGTTAGAGAAGCTAGTATTAATCCTGATATGCAACGTGAAGATAGAAGTATTAGAGGGGTCCTTCCACCCATTATACGTAATAGATAATTTGGGATTTTAGAACATCAGAGGGTGGAATCGCCTCAGCAAACAGAAAGAAGTCAAAGCCTTCTAATGAAAAGCCTTCTAGTGAAATAAAAAAACATGGGCTAACTATTGATCCCTAGTGTCTAACATCTCTTATAATAGGAAAGGGAGGATTTAGTTGACATGGCTATATAATTGTTTTCAAGTGCAAAATCCTTAAAATGTCTACTTAGCATATTCATTCCTTTGTTATACATGGTTTTGGTACAATTTTTCTTCACCACGGTTTATGGATAAAGTGATGCAAAAGGGAGGGAGACTCTATGGAGTTCTTAAAACAAATATAGTGTCAATATTACTTTTCCTTAGCTTGTTATGGAGATTTTAATAATGGTCCATGTCCAAATGAGAGAGTTGGAGTGTCAAACTGCTTCCACTACTAGAAAAAGGACTTCTAACGATGGAAAATTTCGTCGTTAAAAGTCTATTTTATAGTTGTTAGAGCCTTTAACGATCAAAAAAAAAGTTGGTTGCCGTTCATCGTTATTGGTCCCGTCGTTAATACTTTTAACAACGATTTGAATATTTTCGTCGTTATAGTCAGTAACGACAAAAATAGTTTTTGTCGTCGTTGATTAGCCAATAACAATGAACTATTTACCAATAACGATGAAATTATTGGTCGTAGATTTTACATTAAGAGCTACTTGCCACGGTATTCAAGTTAATAACGATGAACATGTTTCAAAGTTATCGTTTAGAATAAGCAGCTATGACGAATTTGCTCGCCGTTAAAAATTAAAATTTCAATAGAAGAGTTCTACCAATTTATTGTTACTGATGATAATTACTCGAGTAACACTATTACTGTCAACTTCAATCACCTTCATAAAAAATTAAATTCAAATAATTAGAAAGAACATAGCAAGATCAAAGTTAAACAAATACAATTTCATATATATATATATATATATATATATATATATATATATATATATATATATATATATATATATACCCCTTATATATATATATATATCCCTTGAATCTACCATAATAATATATGTTACAATGTAAGTTAATTGAACACAAATATACATATCCTTAAAATTAAAGTTTAAGCCTACAAATGATGCTAAAAAAATAAAATAAAAGACTCGGGTTGTTGAGTGACTTCATTCAGAGTCTCAAAACACCTGCAAAAAAGAAAAAAATGGAGGTCAGAATTCTCCATATCGAAAATCAAATTAGTTTAAGTACTTACATAATAAATAATAAGAGATGACCAAGCAATTGACCAAAAACATACGCCCTAATGTAAATAAATTACTACAGACACAAGGCTAAGTGTCAGATTTTAAGCGTTGATCTCCTATTGCGAATATTATTTAAGGCTATGTTAATTAAGCGATGTGTAAGAAGTTTAAAATGGCCTAAAATATTAAGTTGTCAAAATAAAGCGAAACGAAAATAGCTATTACAAAGACTTAGCCTGTACATAAAACTTGGGTTACCATCCCAAAAGTCCAAACCAGTTTTTGAGAACCAATCATAAAAGAAGCAAAAAAGCAATATTGTTGCATAAAAGGCTATATTTCTAACAAGAAGACAAAGATCAAAATAATGTAGGCAATGCCCCGAGAAATAGTAGATTTCCAGATTAGAATTCTCCACATCGAAAAAGCAATATTAAAAGGTATTACCTCAACAAGGTAGAGCCATGGAGATTGGAGATTGGGAAATCTGCAGATTTACAACTTGACTAAGTAATAGCAAGCTCATTTGTAGCAAACATAAGAACATGTCAATTGTCAAGCAAGTGCAAGTTCTTCACATCCTCAAATATAACTATACTAGAACTATTCCTCTTGCGATACAAGGGTTGAGTAGATCAATATATCAATGTTCAGACTTATAATATTTGATCAACAACTTTTTTTTTTATTGTTCAAATTTATTTTATTAGTTAAAGAATCTGTGTATTTTTTTTTTTTAATTTATGCATGTGCTATTTCATCAGGTAAGTGTTTATTAATGACATTTCTAAGTAATTGATTAAGCAGAAGATGAAAGGTCTTACAGATTATATAATAAATAAAAAAGAATTGTATACATGCTAAAAAAATTAATTAGAATAGTAGTCAATATTCTAACCAATAATGCCATGACGCTTGGCAAAAATTTATGGATTCACTCAACTTTATATATAGTTATTATTATTATATACATAAGTTGTGCAATAAGGAACAAATAACCTACCATGAGAACATTGATCTCTGCCTTGTTAGGTTCAATGACACAGGTCTAAACTTTTTTTCCCTCCTATATTAACAGTTCTATGAGTGTAACTAAAGAATTGACCTGTAACTAACCTAGAAACAGCTAACCCAATGAAGTGCTAACTAATATACCATTACAAATGATCTCCAAGTTAAATGACATATCTGACAGCACCATTGTTGATAACCCCTTACATGAAAGTCTAGTAAATGTGCAATTAAACAACTAACATGGTACAAATATGAACAAATGGGCAGGCATGATTAACCTCACGAGTATGTTAATGGTCCCGAGTGCCTTAATGCTTCAACTTTCTTTCATGAATCAAAAATAGTAAGCAAAAAAATAATTAGCAACAAAATGCTAAAGCATTAAATAGTTACAGCATTAGCCAATTAGGCACCCAAAATATGTTATAAAGTATTGCTCTGCTTGTGTAAGACACACAGTGAATTCTCAAAGATTAGTTGTATTAAACTATAGAAGGAATGGAGGATCTTCTATGTCTGAAAGTAACTTGTCTAATTTATAGTATGTAAACTACAAGCATACCTACATAGGCTGCAGAAACACCAAGTCCACATGAACCATTTTATATCTTTAATAAGAAATACTACTAAATCAAATTGAATGTATACAATAATCTGAATTCATGCTACTAACTTAGCCACCCATGTCAGGCACCTAGAGAATATGTAATAGGAATAGGGATGTTTGGAGAAGTAAAAAGCTTGGAAGAATCCACAAGTTACATCCTCACATGGGTCTCTATAACAGTAAATGGGTATAAGTTAGAAATTCAATATAAAGGGAAACGACTTCGTCAAGTGATTAATCATTTTGGGAATCATTAAAGAATTCTTCATATTAGAAACATTTTAGAAGCTTTAGTCGTATTACTTGAACAAATTAAAATTTTCCTTACTCTCAATTTAGCACGTAGTATAGCGCTAGTGAGGGTCAATCCACGAAGTGAGATATAAATTTAATTTTACGCTTACCTAATATCTAGTTCAAATTTTACCAAATTAATTTATATAAATCCACGCAAAGAAAATTCTGGAAAAATATTACCTCAGATTATTTATTAATATGAATCTAAGAATGCTCCTAAAACTGTTTTTAAAAAAAATTAGATTATAATAATGTAACCAATAAAATTAGAAAACAGTGCAAAAATCAAAGAACAACCCAAAACAGAAAATATAATTCAGAAAAATAAAATATAAAATGATGGAAAAATATTTCTAAGTATGATAAACCTAGGAAAAATACTAAAACACCCAAATTATGAATGAATTATTCCAGAAAATTCAAAACAGAAACTCAAAAACTGCAGATTATATAGAAAATTGCAGAAAAATACTAAGGAGAAAAAAAATTAAAATAAAGTTTCAAAAATTACCAATAAATCTAGCCTATAATTATCATAAAATTTAGTTAATAATATTTGGAAGATAACAAAAAAAAAGAATAAAAAAATCTAAAAGAAAACTGAAGAAATCTAAGACAGAAAGTCAAAATAAATTATTCTGCACAAATAAAAAAATAAAAAATAAAAATAAAAACATCCACAATAAACTTCTTGACCCACTACACTTAAACAAATCCTAAATACAAAATATAAAGTCAAAAAATCAATTTTCAGAGTTATGAAACTAAAAACCTGCACTTTAAACCTGGAACAAGTTTAGAAATAAAATCTGAAAAAATTATTAAATAAAGTTTGAAAATTCTAGAATTAATCCTTATAAAACAAAGACACTTTTAAAACCCTAAAATTATCTAAAATGTAAAAATAATCAACAAGTACTAATTTTGAACTTAAAATCAAACAAACTAATTGTTAGAATGTATAAGGTTTTGATGATAACAAATCCAAGTGTTGTAGTTGTGTTGTTGTTCCAAACAGGCTTTACCAACAGGGTCTTACTGCTGTTTTTCAATATATTAAAACTGCTTGACTAATGGTTTATCAAGAACAGGTACTCAAGTCAGCGATGTAAGAACAACCATGAGGAACAGGCTCTGTAAGGTGTTTGAAACATATCCTGTGAAGTGTTTGAAGCATAGGATATAAGTGCAGTCGTGAGGAGTAGGTTCTGTGAAGTGTTCGCAGCAGATTCGTCTTTCTACAAGATGACTAGTGGTTACAACAAGATGTCTTGATTTAATTTAGTTTTATATTTTTAGGCTCTTGTTAATATGCCAATCAGAAACTCTTAACTTACCACTTACTTGAAACGGTTTTGTTTTCTTTTGGTAAATATTTCGGATCACCCTTCAGAACAATCCTGAAAACAGGGTGATCAGGGTGTTTCCAGAATAAGCTGCGAAAAACTGTTTTGCACGATTTTTATCTTTTGAATTTTGAGCAGCTTCTTCAAGGATTTGCAAGAAAAATTTTTTATGGAGTATCTTACCCCTTATCCTAAAAACGGTTATTAAAATTTAAGGGGATTTGCAAAATCTTTTTTGAATAAAAAGAATATCCAATTTTTGGCAAGTGGATAAGGTTGTTGAGAAAAACATGGGCTAGTTGCTGAGAATCACCGCCTTATGCACACGGTTTAGGAAGTGTTTCCAGCTCATGTTTCCTCATCCCTTGTGGTTAAAGAATTCTATATTCTTTAGGGATTTTAGTTTCCAAAAATTTGAGGAATTGTTTTTCCAAACACTATATAAAGTCGCTTCTTAGAACGATAGAAGCATTGGTTTTCAAAAAGAAAAATTCAGTGTTCATGAGCTTAAAAGTTTGAAAAGAAAACTGTGTCTAGTGAGTGAGTTATTTGAGCTTTCAAAGTTGGCATACTAGGATTTCATTGTACCCTATATTAGCTTAGTTGAGAAGCATTGTAATAGGGTATTTTTCTTTATACTATTCTTTCACAAAAGTGAGTTGAGTGTGTGTCCAAATCAAGGGAATTTTGGACGTGGGGTAACCTGTCTCAGGGAAGACGGTTACGTGGGTTGTAATTTGTAACAAGGTGTGCTATTATTGTAACGTGATCAGCCCGTTTAGTAAAGTGTTTAAATCCTACAGGAGGTAGGTCATGGTTTTTAACCTCAGTTGGGCTAGAGGTGTTTTCCACGTAAAAATCCTGTGTCCATTATTTCCACATTCAATTTTATTGGATTTTCGCTTCTGCTTATCTCAGAAACAACCTGTGCGAACAGGGCCTAAGACTGTTTGCCAGCAACTTGCGAAAATCGGACACCACAAGTCACCCCCCTCTTGTGGTTGTGTACTCTCTAAATCAACAAGTGGTATCAGAGCAGGTTTTCCTTTGAAAGGCTAACACCTTGAGAGATCCTTGAAGATGAGTACCCCACAAGGCATGCTTGAAGGTCAATCTATAACTCGAACACCATACTTCAATGGCCAAAACTATGGTTGGTGGAAGAATAGGATGGAAAATTACATCCAAGCCGAGGACTATGAGTTGTGGATGCTCATCAAGAATGGACCACTCATTCCAAAGAAAATAACTGAAGATGGAAAGTCAATCCCCAAGGAGCCTAAAGAATTCAATACTGAAGATTACAAAATGATGGAGAAGAATGCCAAAGCCAAGAAACTTCTATATTTTGGCCTAGGCCCTGATGAATATACTCGCATATCTGAATGTGAGTCGGCCAAAGAAATCTGGGATGCTTTGCAAGTAGCTCACGAAGGGACCAATCAAGTAAAGCAATCCCGGATTGAATTGCTTATGAGAAAATATGAGCTGTTTGAGATGGGTGATTGTGAAAGTGTGATGGACATGTACACTCGCTTCACTCACATAACGAATGAGCTAAAATCCTTGGGAAAATCCTTTACCACCGAAGAATTGGTGAGGAAGATCCTAAGAATTTTACCTCATTCTTGGGAAGCGAAAGTAATGGCCATCCAAGAAGCTAAAGACATGAACAAGATCACCCTAGATGAGCTGATTGGCAACCTCCAAACGTATGAACTTAGGAAAATTCTCAACAGAAAGATGAGACAAAGAGAGATCGAGGTCTTGCACTAAAGGCCTTAGAAGATGATTCTGATTCTGATGAGGAGGAGATTGCCATGATCACTCAAAAGTTCAAGAAGTTCTTCAAGAAAGTCAAAGAAAATAGCAAAAGGAAAGACTTCAGTAAGGCCAGGAATACCTATCGGGAATAGTTCTCCAGGTGTTTCAAGTGTGGCAAACTGGGCCACATTGTGAGAAACTACCCACTGCACAAGGAAGAACAAGAACCCGAACACCCTAGAAAACAGGGGAGGAAACAGGGTGTAAGTAGCTCAGCGAAAAGGTTCTCAAAAGCTATGCTCGCGGCCTGGGGAGACTCAAGCGAGGATGAGGAAGGGTCTGAAGCTGGGGAAGCTGATGTAGCACTCATGGCAAGAAGTGACACTGATTCAGATGATTGATCAACAGATAGTCTGACTCAACTCAAGAACAAGGTACGTGGTCTAAATAAATCAACTCTTGAGGAATTAGTGTACACTATAATGGATATATGTGCTGAATTAAAAAGGGATGTTCGAGATCTAGAACTTGAAAATGAAACCCTTAAATTGGAAAAACTTAAAGTTGACAAAGAAACTCTTGCCTTGCATGAAAACATCAATGTGCTTAAAGAAACTCTACTCATGAAAGAAGAGACTTGTTCCACTAAATTGACTGAGCTGGAAAAAGAATCCCTTGACTTAAAAGGTAAGGTCGAGTCCTTACTTGTAGAAAATAAAAACTTGCTTGAGAAAATGAAACAAATGGAATCAGACCTTGCCACAAACAAGCTCTGGAACAGGTCCTCACAAGCACTTGAATGGTTAAACACCCATCATAGTCGAAATAGAAGAGGACTAGGTTTTGTGCCTAAGATGACCTACCAAGTGAATAGAAAATATGTAGGATTATCTGAGAATATTGTATGTTATTACTGTGGTAAAACGGGTCATTACCGTTATACTTGTCCCTCAAGAAAGTATGCCATTAAAAGGAACTCAGTGTACGTAAAACAAATATGGGTTAGGAAAGATGAGATTTGTACCTCTAAAGGAATGGGACCCAAGTGGATCTGGGTTCCCAAAACTAACCCTTGATTTGTTTTGCAGGCTGAAGTGAGAGAGAACAACCCAGCAAACAACCCAGCAAACAGTGCAAGGAATAGTCTAGGGAACAAGCAGCTGTGGTATGTTGACAGTGGGTGTTCGAGGCATATGACTGGTGAAAGATCCAATTTTCTCTCACTTACAGCTTCAGAAGGTGGGAGTGTGGCGTTTGGAAACGGCAAATCCGGGACAATTGTCGGCATAGGTAAGATAGGTGAGTCACTCTCCCATTCAATTGACAATGTTTATTTTGTGGATGGATTAAAACACAACTTGCTAGGTGTGTCCCAACTATGTGACAAAGACAACCTGGTAGTGTTCCCACCAACACGTTGCTTGGTTGTGAATATGAACACAGGAGATGTTGTGTTCAGGGGGAAGCGACACAAGAATGTTTATAAAGTGTGTATCTCCACTCTTCCCCAAAATAATTTGACTTGTTTGAGTGCCCTAAATGATGATGTTATGCTTTGGCACAAAAGGCTAGGTCATGCAAGCCACTCACTTTTGAACAAACTTATAACCAAAGACTTAGTGGTAGGCTTACCTTCCATCAAATTCAATGATGACAAGGTATGTGATGCATGTGCCAAAGGCAAACAAGTCAAAAATTCATTTAAATCTAAAAAATGTGTAAGCACTACTCGACCTCTTGAATTGATACATATGGATCTATGTGGTCCAATGAGGATCATGAGCCGAGGTGGCAAGAGGTATGTGCTTGTGATAGTGGATGACTACTCTCGTTTCACTTGGACTTTGTTTTTGGCTTCTAAAGATGAAACCTTTGAAAAATTTCTTGCTTTCATTAAAAAGATTGAAAAGAGAGTAGGACATTCCTTGGTATGCTTAAGGTCTGACCATGGGACAGAATTTGAAAATTCAAGCTTCACTGATTATTGTAATGAGCATGGTGTTGATCATAATTTTTCAGCTCCAAGAACACCCCAACAGAACGGGGTGGTAGAACGCAAAAATCGCACTCTAGAGGACATGACTAGAACAATGCTTGTTGCTAGTGGTCTTCCTAGAAACTTTTGGGCTGAAGCTTTGAGTACATCATGTTACATTATAAATAGATGCATGATTAGACCTATTCTTAACAAAACTCCTTATGAACTTTTCAAGGGAAGAAAACCTAATATTATGCATTTGAGAGTTTTTGGTTGTAAATGTTTTGTGCATAATAATGGAAAGGATGCCTTAGGGAAATTTGATCCAAGGAGTGATGAAGCAATATTCCTTGGTTACTCCTCGCATAGTAAGGCATACAAAGTGTTTAATAAGAGAACCTTGTGTGTTGAGGAAAGTGTGCATGTGCTTTTTGATGAAACTAACTCTCTAAGCGAGAATGATGCACAGGAAGAAGACTTCGAACTCGGTCTTATTAGAAAAGACGTGCTGCTTCAAGGTGAACAAGGTAAGGATCAATCAGAGGAAGCAAGGTCTGAGGCTGTTCTTCAGGAAGGTAAGCAAGGTGTGAACCAAACAGGGAGAAACAGGGTGGAACCCTGTTCGGGACAACACCAGCCGAATCCTTCAGGGATAAATCCAGGAACAAGCTCCCAAACAGGCTCAAGAACAGGTTCTGAACCTGTTTCACCGAGTATTCCAGCTAGGATGGAGAGCGAGTCTGCGAACCCACTTTCACCACGATCATGGAAATACCAAAGTTCACATCCTCTTGATCAAATTTTGTCTGATATTAATGCAGGAGTTCAAACTAGATCTAGACTCAAAAATTTCTGTGCTTTCTATGCTTTTCTCTCAAAAATTGAGCCTAAGAATATTAATGAAGCCCTTGCAGATTCAGATTGGGTCACAGCCATGCAAGAAGAACTCCATCAGTTCGAAAGGAACAAGGTATGGCACCTTGTGCCACGGCCAGAGGATAGAACAATCATTGGAACCAAGTGGGTGTTCCGTAACAAGCTGGATGAGTGCGGAACAGTCACTAGAAACAAGGCCCGGCTGGTGGTTCAAGGCTACAACCAAGAAGAGGGAATTGATTATGAAGAAACCTTTGCACCTGTTGCAAGGATGGAGGCTATTCAAATCTTGATAGCATTTGCAGCCCATATGGAGATCAAGTTGTATCAAATGGATGTCAAAAGTGCATTTTTAAATGGGTACCTCAAAGAAGAAGTGTGTGTCAAACAACCCCCTGGTTTTGAAAGTAATGAATTTCCTAACCATGTCTTCAAACTTGACAAAACACTTTATGGTTTAAAACAAGCCCCTAGAGCTTGGTATGAGCGGTTGTCAAGCTTTTTATTGGTTTTACAAGAGGCAAGGTAGACAATACCTTATTTCTAAAATCTAAAGGGGAACATTTGTTAATTGTCCAAGTATATGTCGATGACATCATATTTAGTGCACTCATCATGATTTGTGCAATGAATTTTCAAAAATGATGAGGAGTGAGTTTGAAATGAGCATGATGGGTGAGCTTAATTTCTTTCTAGGCTTGCAAATCAAGCAAACTTCAAACGGCACCATGATCCATCAACAAAAGTATATCAAAGAGTTACTTAAGCGCTTTAAGATGGAGTCGGCCAAGCCCATTGATACTCCCATCTCTCCCTCAACCAGGCTGGTAATGGATGATGGTAGTCCCTCAGTTGAGGAGAAATCCTATAGGGGCATGATAGGGTCACTCCTATACCTGACGGCTAGTAGACCTGATATTATTTTCAGTGTTAGTCTATGTGCACGTTTTCAGTTTAACCCTAAAGAAACTCATCTTAAGGCTGTAAAAAGGATTTTAAGATACTTAAAACATACACCTGATCTAGCCTTATGGTATCCTAGAGGTTGCAACTTTGATCTTGTTGGGTATGCTGATGCTGATTATGCAGGTTTCTTGGTTGATAGAAAAAGCACCTCAGGTATGGCTCACTTTCTTGGACCTTGTTTGGTATCTTAGGCAACCAAGAAACAACTCTCTGTTGCCTTGTCCACAGTAGAAGCCGAATAAGTGGCAGCTGCATCTTGCTGTGGATAAGACAACAACTCAAGGACTTTTATGTTGACATAGGATGCATTCCTATTTATTGTGACAATACAAGTGCAATTAACATTGCCAAAAATCCATGTCAACACAAAAGAACAAAACATATTGACATTCGTCATCATTTTCTAAGAGATAATGTTGAAAAAAGAGTGATCTCAATGAATTTTTGTGCCACTGAAAATCAAATTGCTGATATATTCACAAAAGCATTGGGTAGAGAACAATTTGAAAGGAATAGACTCGAACTAGGCTTAATTAGAACAACCTGACCAACCTGTTCTCTTTCCCTGTTTGCAAAACTTAAAAAGTTATGGGCACAACATGTTAAATTTTTGTTTGCAATCAACTTCTGTGCTATATTTAGCATATGTGAGGTTTGCAACTTGATGACACTCGTTGAGATCTAATGAGATTGCCCTTATTGTCCCATGTTACCGAGCAAGTAACCTCAAGAACAAGCACCAGAAACAGGTACGCCTTTTGTTTGTCAAATACGTGCAACAAATTGAAAATTGCTAATCTCTTCCCGAGGCGTGCGCGGCCTAAATAAATGCAAAAGCCCGTTGCAAAACGGGCAAAATCTTTTAAAGATTTCGCATGTCTCTCTCTCTCTTTAAAGCTCTCTTGCTCAATCTCTCACCTCCACCGAAACTTTCTTGCTCTGAAACTCACAACCAGGCCAACTCGAAAATCAGTCCGAATTTCCTTCCACTCCACACCTCGTCCTGCCAAACAGTCATCCCCTGTTGTTGAGGAAATTGATTCCTCATCTGAGCCTTCATCAGATAACGACACTGAGAGCACCTCCTTCAAACAGGGCACTCCTGTGTTCCCAGAGTCCTCAGAGGATAAGCCTCTGCCTGCACCAAAATCAACCTCCACCCTCCAAACCATCACCACTCAAAACTCCCAAGAAAAAAGCCTCCCTCAAACACGCCTCCACACAAGACCCTCCTACCGAGCCCCAACCTAAGAGAGCCAAGAAGTCTACCCCGTCTGCTATTTCAGCCAAACTGACCCAATTGCTTCAGAGACGGGTCGTCAGGGGCAAAGTTATCAAGGTAAAATATTTTGAGAAATAGGGTCTGGGGGTGTTTCTGCACAAGCTGCGTGCACAGGGGTGGTATGAGCTGTTTACAAACACCCAGCTGGGGTGTTCTGTACATGAGTTGGCAGAGTTCTATGCCAACTGCACTGTCACCGAAGGAGTGGTGACAAGTATTGTTAATGGGCAACAGCTTCGCTTTGATGCAAAGATATTAGGGGAAATTCTGGGGATTCCCTCCACGGGCTTTGATATATATGTGAGAGAAGACAAGACTATTCTAGGGACAGCCAGGCTGCTGGAGCTCGCCCAAAAATTTAGCCAGCAATCAAGCCTCCAAACACCCAAGTCCGTGAAGAAAGGGGACATGACATCGCTCCATCAATTGATATTCTGGTTTATCATCAAGAATGTCATCCCCAGGGGCCAGGGTCGCAATCTTGCTGATGTCATAGTTCAATGTTTGATGGATCTGATGGACAAGAAAGAGCAAATCAACCTTCCTGCCATCATGATTCGCCACTTAGCAAGAATTACAAACACCTCCAGGGAACATGACCGGGGATACGGCTTCCTCCTGACTAGTGTATTTGAGCACTTTGGGGTGACTCTGCAGAAGAAGGTGAGTGCTCAGTTCATTGATGAGATTGGGAGTAACACCCTTATGGGGTGTGGATACACTTTGGTTGAAGGGTCTGCCTCAGAACAGGGGACCAGAACACCCCGTCCTCATGTTCCTGGCAGTTCCTCAGTCAAGTTTGAGGCTGCTTTGGAAGAAAACTCTCGACTCAGTGCTGAGCTTACTGCTGTAAAGGCTGCCCTGGATGAGGAAAAGGCTCTCAATGCTAAACGCCATGAAGATATCCTCGCCCTTCTCTCTTCCCTCTCAGCAAAATTTTCCCCTTCTGCTCTGTGATCACCCCCCACCTGTTGTTCTCATAGCCTGTTCTCACTTCTCTTGGTTATCCTCTCTTGCCAGTTTGTACTTTCTGTTGCACTTGTTTGGTGAATGACAGGTTATCTTGTTTTTTCATTGGCTTTGCTTTGCTTGCTTTCTGTTGTGAATTGCTTGTGTGTGATTAGGATGGCCAATCTCATTACCGTACCAACACACTTGAGTGTATCGCCTATTGACTTTCCTCCATTATCCAAGTGGTGGTGATAGCAAACACCCTATGTTTGACGGTTCACCCCTACTTTTTAATGATGCCAAAAGGGGGAAGATAGGATGACCAATATTGTTTTAGTTTTGCCATGGACGAGTTAAATCTCTTACACTTTTTCGATACTGACTGCTTCATGTGAATTATCGGTCCTATAAATAATTGGCACTAAGCACTTCAATTGTCCTTGAAAGTCAATATGGTCACTTGGTTTGTCATCATCAAAAGGGGGGAATTTGTTAGAATGTATAAGGTTTTGATGATAACAAATCCAAGTGTTGTAGTTGTGTTGTTCTTCCAAACAGGCTTTACCAACAGGGTCTTACTGCTATTTTTCAATATATTAAAACTGCTTGACTAATGGTTTATCAAGAACAGGTACTCAAGTCAGCGATGTAAGAACAACCATGAGGAACAGGCTCTGTAAGGTGTTTGAAACATGTCCTGTGAAGTGTTTGAAGCATAGGATATAAGTGCAGCCGTGAGGAAAAGGTTCTGTGAAGTGTTTGCAGTAGATTCGTCTCTCTACAAGATGACTAGTGGTTACAACAAGATGTCTTGATTTAATTTGGTTTTATATTTTTAGACTCTTGTTAATATGCCAATCAGAAACTCTTAACTTATCACTTACTTGAAACAGTTTTGTTTTCTTTTGGTAAATATTTTGGATCACCCTTCAGAACAATCCTGAAAACAGGGTGATCAGGGTGTTTCCAGAATAAGCTGCGAAAAACTGTTTTGCACGATTTTTATCTTTTGAATTTTGAGCAGCTTCTTCAAGGATTTGCAAGAAAGATTTTTTATGGAGTATCTTACCCCTTATCCTAAAAACGGTTATTAAAATCTAAGGGGATTTGTAAAATCTTTTTTGAATAAAAAGAATATCCAATTTTTGGCAAGTGGATAAGGTTGTTGAGAAAAACATGGGCTAGTTGCTGAGAATCACCGCCTTATGCACACGGTTTAGGAAGTGTTTCCAGCTCATGTTTCCTCATCCCTTGTGGCTAAAGAATTCTATATTCTTTAGGGATTTTAGTTTCCAAAAATTTGAGGAATTGTTTTTCCAAACACTATATAAAGTCGCTTCTTAGAACGATAGAAGCATCGGTTTTCAAAAAGAAAAATTCAGTGTTCATGAGCTTAAAAGTTTGAAAAGAAAACCGTGTCTAGTGAGTGAGTTATTTGAGCTTTCAAAGTTGGCATACTAGGATTTCATTGTACCCTATATTAGCTTAGTTGAGAAGCATTGTAATAGGGTGTTTTTTTTTATACCCTTCTTTCACAAAAGTGAGTTGAGTGTGTGTCCAAATCAAAGGGATTTTGGACGTGGGGTAACCTGTCTCAGGGAAGACGGTTACGTGGGTTGCAATTTGTAACAAGGTGTGTTACTATTGTAACGTGACTAGCCCATTTAGTGAAATGTTTAAATCCTACAGGAGTTAGGTCGTGGTTTTTAACCTCAGTTGGGTTAGAGGTATTTTCCACGTAAAAATCCTGTGTCCATTATTTCCGCATTCAATTTTGTTGGATTTTCGCTTCTGCTTATCTCAGAAACAACCTGTGCGCACAGGGCCTAAGACTGTTTGCCAGCAACTTGCGAAAATCGGACACCACAATTCACCCCTCTCTTGTGGTTGTGTACTCTCTAAATCAACACTAACAAGATTGCCCTAGAAAATAAAATCAGATCTTTAAACCAAATTTAGTCCTAGGATTTTGATAATTCCAAAATCACCAAATCACAAACTAAAATACTAAACCATTAGGGAGGGTGAAGATTTAATTTAATTTAAGAATAATTAATAAATTGACAACTAAAAATAAAAAAACTACCTAAGAGAATAACAAGAAAATATTAATCAAGAATAGCCAAATCGAATAAATCACTTGACCTGATTATGATTCACCATGCCATAATTTACATCAATCATTGATATTATCCATCATTCATTTTTTTAATAGCTAGACACTAGAAAAGACCCACCAGCAGTTCTTTTCCAATTTTTTAGTTTAACTTCTAAGCCTATCCCTAGATTTAAACCCTTCTAATTAAACTAACCAATTCATACCAGCATAAATTAACTAATTTAATTAGTGTATTGAACATGTCTAACCCTAGCAAATTACAATTACCAGTAACTATAATTCACTAGTCCTTGTTTAAAAAACCTAAGTCATAATAAGATTAATCAAGACCAGCCTTAAAGTAAGTCTTATAATAACAATTTTAATGAATCAAATTCTCACAAGATATCAAAATTAAACAATGGAATAAATATGCATAACAATCAACTTATCTCAAAATATAAATTTGACGTGGTTTAAATAATCAAGTCAAGTAAATGAAAATTTAGAATAACATGTTAAATAAACTACAAATTAATACATCTAACAAGTTTGGATTAACAAAAAGCTAAATTAATTAACACAAGAAGTTCGAAAGCATAAGGCAACACCACTAGGAAATGTAGACAATAACTAACACTGAAGGGAAAAAGAAAAAAAGTAAATCCTCAATTCCTCATCCTGCGAATGGAAGAGCAGAGCACGACCAGAGCAACAATATGAACAAAAACAGAGCATGAGAATTAAGACTGAAACCCCTTTTTTTTTTTTTTTTTTTTGCGAGATGATGATAATGCTCGACGAAGGTGATGATGGTCTTGGTGATAAAGATGATGAGGCAGAGGAGGAGGTAAGAAAAGCTATTCTGATGGGGGTGTTTGTGAAGATGATGATGAAGATGCTGAGATGACGATGAAACTTCTGAGGTGGTCCTACCCTTTTATAATGGGTGAGCTGATGAGGGCTGCGTGAATGAAGGAGATGATGAGGATGGGATATGTGGTGATGCGTGAGAAGAGGAGGATGGTGAATGAATATGTGATGATGCGTGAGAAGGGGAGGAGATGAAGGAGAAGAGGAGGGAGATGGGTGTGTTTTTGTGGACTTGTGGTGGTGTGGCTGCGAAGAAGAAGGAGAAGCCGAGAGATGAGAGAGAGTGCTGAAGCAGAGGTCAAGGGGAAGCTGGGTCTTCAGGATTTCTGGTTTGGTCAGGAGAGAGAAGATGCTGAGATGAAGGCGGGTGCTATTGTTCGGTTAAACCGAGGAGGGAGAGAGTGAAGTGGCTCAAATGAGGGTGGACTGCATGTTCTGAGGTTGGGCTTCGCCTGGCCCTTTTTTTTTGGGGGTTAAAGATAGAAGGACTTGGGCTGAAATTCTCTTGGCTCAATTCTTCATTTTCGACAGTACTTTATCTTTTTCCTACAATTTTATCTCAATTATTCAATACCTATAAAACAAAAATAAAATTAAATAAAAATCTAGAAACAACAATTATTTCCTAATAATGTAAAAATAACGAATATTAGACAAATTGATAACATAAAATAAATTAATAACACATAAAAAATATGCATAAAATAAGACTTAACAAATTTCCCCACACTTAGACTTTGGACGTCCTCGTGCAACAGTATCTAGTAATCTACCCTTAAACCCTTCTTATAAATCCTACATGAACATAAAATCCAACTAGACTCAACTTGCTCAAGGAAACAATTTTGTGAAAATTTATAATATAACTTCTTGTAGGTTAAGAAAATAAACATGCAGCTCACCTAGGTTTTTTCTTTTTTTTTCAATAAAAAAAAATCTAATTTCCTTTGTCAAGATAAAGAATCCGAACTATTTATTCTATATATATATATATATATATATTATATATATATATATATATATATATATATATATATATATATATATATATATATATATATTATATATATATATATATATATATATATATATATATGCCAATCAAGAGGACTTTCAAATGGATTTTTGGCTTAAGGTGAGAGGAAAGACATATTTGGATAAGTAGTGGTATGATGGGTTTCCTGGCCAGGGAAAGCATCATCCATCATTTTACTTTGAATTCATCCTTTGAATCTCACTTTGACCTTACTCTTCGCTTCGAATATCTTCTCCCTTTGGGAGTGTAGTTGTAATTTTTCTCCTTAAGCCATGCTTAGGCGAGATAGTAATATGAATTATGTTTAATTGATTTTCCTATCTCGCTTAACACATCGGTACCTCAAGGTTTTGACTTGGATTTGGATTGAAAGTACTTGCAACTTTGACTTAGAAAATACCACTTGATATCACAAATACTCCGCTTGATAGCAATTTCATTGCATGCATTGAGGATGCCTCCTAACTAGTTAACCCAGGGTTTAGGAATGTGACTTTTGGCTCTGTGGTGTTTATTGAATGCAGTTTCTCAAGAATATAGGAATTAGGCTCAAATTGGCTTCTAGTGGAATAACATTAGGTAGGCAATATTATTCGGCTCATATGGTGCTTTGCCTCTATCCTTTTTAGCATATGACAAGGGTAAATAAGACTAAACAGTCAAGATGATCACCCTTTTAAAATAAATTAGTAAAAGCAACTTCACTATTTTCTCAAAATTCAAAAATCCTTCTAAGTGATAACCAACAGCTTATAGACTTACCCTACTCAAAGAAAGATTCAAAACAAATTTTGAAAAAAAAAAATTATATAAGAGCAGGAAGTAATCTAGAAAGACTCACACTCATGTAATATTTATAAGACGGACTTAAAATGTCTCTCTCTCTCTCTCTCTCTCTCTCTCTCTCTCTCTCTCTGTTTTATTTTTTTACCTTTTTTTTGAGGTATAAATAAAATGGGAATAAAATAAATGCAAAAATGGGTATAAATAAAATGCAAGACAACCTAAATTAAATGTGGATTACACCCCCACACCTAGTTTATGTATTATCCCTAATGAATGCAAAATAATAAAAGAAAAGAAAAGAAGGTACTAAAAGGGAATTAAAAACTTCCCTGACAAATGTTGGGTTGCCTCCCAACCAGCGCCTTTATTTACAGTCGTTGACTCGACGTCATGAAGCTCATGGATCCTCTAGAGAGATTTCTTCAATGACATTCACAGAGTCTCCGTCTTTGAGATGTTTCAACCTATGTCCATTCACTTTGAAAATTTTGTTAGTGGATAAGCTTTGAATCTCAACAGCACCGTGAGGATGGACACTAGTCACTACAAAAGGTCCTAGCCATCCAGATTTTAGCTCGCCCGGGAAGAGTCTCAATTTAGAATTGAATAGCAGAACTTTTTCACCTACTTGAAATTCTTTCCTGGACAGCTTAGCATCATGAAATGCCTTCGCCTTACCCTTAGAGATCACAGAATTGTCATAGGCCTCTAATCTCAATTCCTTTAATTCTTGCAACTGTAATTTTCTTTCTTTACCTGCCAAGTCATAGGCTAGGTTGCACTGCTTAACAGCCCAATAAGATTTATGCTCTAATTCCATGGGTAGACGACAGGGATTTTCAAAAACTAATTGGTAAGGTGACATACCTATAAGCGTCTTGTATGCAATCCGGCAAGCCCAAAGAGCTTCCTCTAACCTAATGCTCCAATCTCTTCTATCTGGGTTGACCACTTTCTCTAAAACACTTTTAATCTCCCTGTTTGAAATCTCAGCTTGGCCATTTGTTTGGGAGTGATAACCAGTAGACACCTTATAAGTGACATGATATGTAGCTAACAAGGCGCCTAAGGTTTTGTTGCAGAAATGTATACCCCTATCACTAATGAGTGCTTTAGGAATTCCATATCTATGCAGAATATGTGATTTAACATTTTTAACCACAGTCTTAGCATCATCATTTCTAGTAGGCATAGCTTCGACCCATTTAGAAATGTAATCCACAAACAAGAGAATATAAGTATAACCACAAGAAGAGGAAAAGGGTCCTATGAAATCAACACCCCACACATCAAAAAGTTTACAAACATAAATGTTGCCAAGATAGATTACCTGTTCTCTAACCAGGTTCACATCGCCTGTAGAATTCATAAGCATCTTTAAAGATAGAAGGCCAGTAAAGAACACATTCTAAGATTTTGTGGGCTGTTCTCTTAGGACCGAAGTGTCCCCCACTTTTAGAAGAATGACAAAAGGTAAGAATGGAATGAATTTCATTGTCATCTACACATCATCTAATAATCTGATCACTGCAAAATTTCCACAAGTATGGCTCATCCCATAGGTAGTACTTAGCTTGGGCTCTAATTTTCACCTTCTATGCTCGAGACGAGTCTGTAGGGAATTCCTTGGTTACTAGGTAATTGACTATGTCTGCATACGAAGGGAGACTACCAGTAACAGCATATAAGGTCTTATCTAGGAATTGATCACTAAGTGAGTTTTCCTTTTCCCCATTCTCTAGCCTACTCAAATGGTCAGCTACTAAATTCTATGCTCCAGGCTTGTCTACCATCTCAATGTCAAACTCTTAGAGTAATAAAACCCATCTAATCAACCTAGGTTTAGAGTCATTCTTTTGCAACAAAGCTTTGAGGGCAGCATGATCAGAAAAGACAATAACTTTCACACCAAGCAAATAAGAATGAAATTTCTCAAGAGCAAACATAACATCATACAATTCTTTCTCAGTCGTGGTGTAATTTCTCTGGGCATGGTCAAGAGTTCTAGACGTATAGCATATTACATGGGGTACTCTTCCTACTCTTTGACCTAAAACTACCACTACAGCTTTATCATTAGCATCGTACATTATTTCGAAGGGTAGGGCCTAGTTTGGGGGTTGGACTATAGGGGTTATGGTCAGTTTCATTTTCAATTCATCGAATGCTTTCATACAATCTTCATTAAAATCAAAACAAGCATCCTTAGCAAGCAGATCACACAAAGGAGAAGCAATTTTAGAAAAGTCTTTGATAAATCTATGATAAAATCCAACATGTCCTAAAAAGGACCTAACTTCTCTAATAGTTCGAGGGTAAGGTAGAGATTGAATGATTTCGACTTTTGCTTTGTCTACTTCTAATCCCTTAGCAAAAACATGTCCTAAGACTATGCCATGCTCAACCATGAAATGACATTTTTCAAAATTCAAAACCAAATTGGTTTGAATGCATCGCCTAAGCACTAAAGTGAGATGATGCAAGCACTCATCAAAAGAATCACCATGAATGGTAAAATCATCCATGAAAACCTCCACAATTTTGGTGATAAAGTCAGAAAAAAATTCTCATCATGCATCTTTGAAATGTGGCCAGTGCATTACATAAACCAAAAGACATTCTCCTAAATGCATATGTGCCAAATAGGCAAGTGAAGGTGGTCTTTTTCTGATCCTCAGGGGCTATCGGGACCTGGATATACCCTGAATACCTATCTAGGAAACAATAAGGAGACCTACTAGTTAGCCTCTCTAACATTTGGTCCATGAAAGGTAAAGGAAAGTGGTCTTTCTTAGTGGCTTTATTTAGTTTTCTATAATCTATACAGACTCTCCAGCCACTTTGAACTCGAGTAGGAACTAACTCCCCTTCGTTGTTCTGAACCACGGTTGTCCCCCCTTTCTTTGGTACCACATGTATAAGGCTCACCCAATCAGAATCAGCTATGGGATAAATCACCCCAGCATCTAACCATTTAAGGATCTCTTTCTGCATAGCTTCCATCATGGGTGGGTTAAGTCTCCGTTAAGGGTCTCCTTTAGGTCTAGCCTCTGACTCCAGAGTGATCGTGTGAGTAAAAATGTTGGGCTAAGTCCTTTAAGGTCTGCTAGAGTCTATCCAAACGCTTCCCTATGTTCTCTAAGCACCCTAACCAATTTTTCTTCTTGTTTAGGCTTTAGTGCGTTGGAGATAATTACAGGCAGTGTTTCATCATCCGCTAAATAGACATATTTCAAATTCTTAGGCAAAGGTTTAAGATTTAACTTAGGGGGTGAGATAAGTGAGGGTAGCAATTTATCATGTTTAGTAGTCAAACAAATTTCCTCAGACTCCTCAATGGAATTCACTCGACAAAAAGACTCTATCATAGCCACCAATGCATCATGCAAAACATATGGCATATGTTCTAACACATCCAAATTCATGGTCAGCATAATTTCTAGCTCATCTTTATGCGACAAGTCATGAATATCTTGGGATAATTCATCTATAACATCAAGTGCACATATATGGTTCCCATCAGATGGCAATTTCTTAGCATCAAATATATCAAATTTAATTACATCTCCATCAAACTCCATAGACAAAGTTTCAGTGTACACATCTATTTTTGTCCTAACTGTTTTTAAGAATGTCTACCTAACAGTAGGGGGACATCATTAGAAGCATTACCCATGTCCAAGATAAAGAAATCAGCAGGAAATATCAGTTTATCTACTTGAACTAAGACATCTTCAATTACACCATCAGGGTATGCACAACTTCTATCAGCTAGGTGAATTACCAAACTAGTTCTTTTCAACTCTACTACTTTTAGTTGTTCAAAAAGAGATCTTAACATCACATTAATGGAAGAACCCAAGTCAAGCATAGCTTTATCAAATGACATGTTCCCTATTTTACAAAAAATTGAGAACATTCCCCCCCATACTTACCTTTTCATTTCCTTTCATTTTGCGCCTTGAAATACACAACTCCTTTAGGAACTTAGCATAGCGAGGTACCTGTTTAAGTGCATCCAGAAGAATAATGTTAATCTCAACCTTTCTAAATACATCTAGAATGTCCTAGTTGGCCTCTTCTACCTTATATTTGTACTTCCTCGATCTACTAGGAAAAGGTGGAACTGGTTTCGATGGTTCATGTTTAGAAATAATAGTAGACTGCTCTTTTTGCTCATTTTCAGATTCCTTAGCCTCAATTTCTTTTTCAGACTCTACCTCTCTACTCCATTTAGGCTATTTTAACTCTTTTCTACTCCTAAGTGTTATGGCATTAACACTATCCTTAGGGTTCGAGTAAGGTTGAGATGGTAGTCTTTGGTGTACTTGAGCCTGTAGATTGCTAACTAAGGTGTCGGAAGCGGTTTGTCTTTGTTGCATTTGCTTCATAGTCATTTCTAAGTTCTGTAATTAAGGTCTGTTTCCTTCTTCTATTCATCCATCTTTTTTTTATCATCTGTTCAAGAAGGAAGTTAGCCTTATCTTGAGCAGAAGGTTGGTTCAATGGTTGGTTAAAGCCAGAGGGATTAGGTCTAGGTCTATACTTAAGGTTAGGATGATCCCTCGATCTCTTATTATAGGTATTGGAGTAAGGGTCATACCTTCTTTGGCCCTGATTAGGAAACACAGCATTAACATTTCCCCCTTGCATATTAGGACAAGCATCAGAAACATGACCATCTAAGCAGCAAATATTACAAGTAACAACAGTTTGAACCCCACCAGTAACTAACTTGTTCAGCATATTAGTAATTTGAGATAACTGAGTCTCGACAGATGATCAATGTGAAATTTCATTAACTCGCCTAAGTTGGTTCTCTCTAGTCCTAAATTGTTGCGTGTTTTGGGCCATGTTATTAATTAACTCCCTAGCTGCAGCTGGCGTTTTGTTCACTAACGCCCCCCACTTGCAGCATCTACTATGCTCCTGTCAGATGGTAATAGTCCTTTGTAAAAATACTGGATTAATAATTGATCAGTGATTTGGTGCTAAGGACAACTAGCACATAGCCTATTAAAGCATTCCCAATATTCATATAAAGACTCCTTATTCATTTGTTTTATTTCACAAATATCTTTTCTAATTGACCCTATCCTAGATGTAGGAAAGAATTTTCTAAAAAAGCTTTGTGAACTTGAGTCCAAGTGGTAAATGATGCAGGAAGAAGATAATATAACCAGTCTTTAGCCCTATCCTGAAGTGCAAAAGTCTAATATGGTCCTCAGGAATTCCCTCTGGTTGCATGGTGGAGCAAGTAATAATGAATTCATTAATAAATCTATATGGATCCTCACTAGGCAATCCGTGAAATTTAGGTAATAAGTTCAAAATCCAGAATTCAGTTGTAAAGGTCTATCTAAGGCAGGATATGGAATTGATAAGGGTTGCACAACCAAGTTTGGGGCAGCAAGCTCACGCAAAGTAGCATTATATGCCATTTTATCGATAGAAGGTGCCGAACTATCAGAAAGACTTACAGACTTTTCACTTTCTGTATCGCTTATGATTTGGTATTCTAGCGGTAACTCTTCTTTGTTTGGTCCTACTTTCCTACTGCGTGTAGCTTTCATCAACTAACAAGCTAAAAAAAAAGAAAATATAAATGTTAGAACAGATCACTCAATTGAAAGATAAAAGCTAACAAATCTCTCCCCGTAACGGTGCCAAAATTTATAGAAGCTTTAGTCGTATTACTTGAACAAATTAAAATTTTCCTTACTCTCAATTTAGCACGTAGTATAGCGCTAGTAAGGGTCGATCTACGAAGAGAGATATAAATTTTTACGTTTACCTGATATCTAGTTCAAATTTTAACAAATTAATTTATATGAATCCAAGCAAAGAAAATTCTAGAAAAATAATACCTCAGATTATTTATTAATATGAATCTAAGAATACTCCTAAAACTATTAAAAAAAATCAGATTATAATAATGTAACCAATAAAATTAGAAAATAGTGCAAAAATCAAAGAAAAACCCAAAACAGAAAATATAATTCAGAAAAATAAAATATAAAATGATGGAAAAATATTTCTAAGTATGATAAAACTAGGAAAAATACTAAAACACCCAGATTATGAATGAATTATTCTAGGAAATTCAAAACAAAAGCTCAAAAACTACAGATTATATAGAAAATTGCAGAAAAATACCAAATAAAAAATAAAAATTCAAATAAAGCTTCCAAAATTACTAATAAACCTAGCCTATAATTATCATAGAATTCAGTTAATAATATTTGGAAGATAACAAAAAAAAGAATTTAAAAATCTAAAATAAAACTGAAGACATCTAAAACAGAAAATCAAAATAAATTATTCTGCACAGATAAAAAAATGAAAAATAAAAATAAAAACATCCACAATAAACTTCTTGACCTACTACACTTAAACAAATCCTAAAATACAAAATATAAAGTCAAAAACTCAATTTTCGGATTTATGAAACTAAAAATCTGCACTTTAAACATAGAACAAGTTTAGAAATAAAATCTAAAAAAATTATTAAATAAAGTCTGAAAATTCCAGAACTAATCCTAATAACGCTAAAATAATCTAAAATGTAAAAATAATAAACAAGTGCTAATTTTGAACATAAAATCAAACAAACTAACAAGATTGCCCTAGAAAATAAAATCAGATCTTTAAACCTAATTTAGTCCTAGGATTTTGATAACTCCAAAATCACCAAATCACTAACTAAAATACTAAACTATTCTGGAGGGGGGGCGAAGATTTAATTTAATTTAAGAATAATTAATAAATTAACAACTAAAAATAAAAAAACTACCTAAGAGAATAACAAGAAAATATTAATCAAGAATAGCCAAATCGAAAAAATCACTTGACCTGATTATGATTCACCATGCCATAATTTACATCAATCATTGATATTATCCATCATTTATTTTTTTGATAGCTAGACACTAGAAAAGACCCACCAGCGACTCTTCCGTGACTATTTAGTTTAACTTCTAAGACCAGCCCTAGATTTAAACCCTTCTAGTTAAATTAACCAACTCATACCAGCATAAATTAACTAATTTAATTAGAGCATTGAACATGTCTGTTGACCCAATTGATGTATAAGGTTTTGATGATACCAATCCTAATGGACCAGCTAATATGCTATGCTTGAGTTGTTTGTTGAGACAGGATCTGAAAAATACTTGGAGCGGTTTGAATGAGCGTGGAGCATCAAAGTCGATACATGTACAAGGAGCCTAACTAATAACAAAAGTCTGAGAACATTTCCTCAGAACAGTTCTGAGCACAGAGCATCGTGCATCGCATGGAACATCAAAATCATGTCCAAGGAGTTCAGCTGATAACAAGAGTCTTAGGCTTAGTATGGGTTTTATTTTTTAGATTCTTGTCAACATGCCAATTAGAAGGTCTTGACTTAGCGTTTGGTTTGAAAGGTTTTTAATGATTCAGAACACTGTCTCAGAACAGGTCTAAGAGGCCAGGTCTACAGTGTTCTGAGGTTGGGAATAAAAATTCAAATTTCAATGTTTTTCTTAAAAGGATTTTAGACTGACGTTTTTCAGGAAACAATTGGAATTAATTTATGTCAGTCAAAATCTAAAACTATTTCTTCCCTTGTTTAAGAGACAAAATATTTTCCAAATATTTGGTGAGATTTAATCCTATCTCGCTTAAGAAAAAATATCTTTCCTAAATATTTGATCTTATCTCCTAAGAAAAAAATATATCCTCAAAATATTTGATCCTATCCTATAAGGAAGATCGGTAACTCTCAGATTACAGAATGGCTAAGAAAAGTGGAGATTGCTCTCATCCTTGCATGGCAAGCATACTTATCCCACTATTTAAGTGGCCAATTCCCTCAACTTTTCTCAGGGTTTTTCACGATTTTCAAGTGCTAAAATTGCTTTTCTGAGTCTGAATTTTTCTATGAGAAAAACCTTCAAAAAGAGTGCTTAATCGAGTCTTCATTATTGGCATAATAGCAGTTGTATTGTACCTTACACTCAGCTTATTTAGAAGCATTCAAGTAAGGTGTTCTTTATCTCTTTTTTATCATCGTGATAATAGGTTGTCCAAGTGTTAGTAGACGTTGGACATTGTGTCCGTAGGGAACGTGTGGATGTTGTGTCCGTGAGTATTTGTCCAAGTCTTGGGAGACTTTGGATGTGTGTTTGTAATGAGAGTCTTGGGTTGACTAAGTTACGTGTGTTACGGTTGTAACGTGTTTGACCCGTTTAGTAAAAGTGTTGCTGAAACTCTACAGTGGTAGGTCATAGTTTTTATACCTCAGTTGGGCAAGAAGTGGTTTTCCACGTAAAAATATTGTGTCTCTTTTATTGTTTCCGCAATTATACTTATTTCTACTTTACTGCAAATACACGTTCCAAACAGTTCTGATGAGTGTTTTGAGAAAACCAAAAAAACTAGTAGACGCAATTCACCCCCTCTTATATCCTTATGTGAGTACATCTAACAAGTGGTATGAGAGCAGAGTTCTCACACCTAGGCTAATACCTTGAGAGATCCTAAAAAGATGAGTGCACCACAAGGAATCTTAGAGGGTTAATCTATGACTCGATCACCATATTTTAATGGGCAACATTACAATTGGTGAAAAAACCGCATGGAAAATTACATTCAAGCTGATGATTATGAGCTGTGGATGATCATTAAGAATGGTCCTTACATTACAATGAAAACCACAGAAGATGGCAAAATAGTTCCTAAGAAGTCAAATGAGTTTGACTCAGATGACTTCAAGAAACTGGAGAAAAACGCAAGGGCCAAGAAATTGTTATACTTTGGCCTTGGACCAGACGAGTACACTTATATCTCAGAGTGTGAATCGACAAAGGAGATATAGAATGCTCTTCGTGTGGCACATAAAGGAACTAACCAGGTCAAGCAGTCCAGGATTGAACTGCTAATGAGGAAATATGAGCTGCTCGAAATGAGTGATAAGGAGACTATGATAGATATGTACACTCGTTTAACCCATATCACCAATGAGCTGAAATCATTAGGAAAATCCTTTACCACTGAAGAATTGGTAAGGAAGATCCTACGGTTTTTGTCTCAATCATGGGAAACGAAAGTTACAGCCATCTAGGAAGCAAAGAAGATGACCGAGATCTCCTTGGAAGAGCTCATTGGGAACCTTCAAACATATGAATTGAGGAGAAGTGCCCAGGTGAAGGAAGAAGCAAAGAGAGACCGAGGCCTTGCTCTAAAAGCTTTGGAGAGTAATGATTCAGCCCTGGATTTTGAAAAGATAGCCATGGTGACTCGAAAGTTCAAGAAATTCTTCAAGAAGGCTGAAGGCAATATCAAGAAAGGAAGTACGAGGAAGCCACGGAACAGTGATCATGATCAGTTTTCAGGATGCCTCAAATGTGGAAAACCTGATTGCATTGTGAAGAATTGCACCATACAGAATGAAGAATAGGGGTCAGGACAGTTCCGAAATCATGGCAAGAGGCTGCAATAGAACAGCTCCTCAAAGCGTTTTGGTAAAGCAATGATGGCAGCCTAGGGTGAAACTTTAGAGGAGGAAGAGGACTCCCAAGGGGAAGAAGTTGTAGAAGCCCTTATAGCTAGAAGCGAGTCTGAATCGGACCTTGAATCACTCGAAAGCTTGTCCCAACTCAAGGATACAATACGTGGTCTTAGCTAAGCTAAAGTTATGAAATTATTATTTGCCATAATGAATGAGCGTGAGACAATAACTGCTGAAAATTGCATGCTTAAAGATGTTTGTTTCGAATTGAAAAAAGATGTTAGAAAGCTTGAACAGAACAAACTAGAACTTGAACATGTTAATGGAATTCTCAAATGTGAAAAACTTAAGATAGAAGAAGAGGCCCTTGCCCTATGTAAAGATCTTGACACACTTAAGGACCTTATGAACACAAGAGAGAAAGCGTTTAACTTTGATCTTACAAGGCTGAATAGTGAGTCCTTAGACCTGAAACTTAAGGTAGAATCCTTGGTAAGTGAAAATAACCAACTGCTTGAAAAGGCGCATAAGGTCGAATCTGACCTCGTTCAGAACAGACGCTGGAACAGTTCCTCATAAGCGTATGCTCATAAGGTCGAATCTGACCTTGTTCAGAATAGCCGCTGGAAGAGTTCCTTAGAAACGCTTAATTGGCTAAATACTCACCATAGCCGAAATAAAAGGGGACTAGGATTTGTGAATAGACCTGTTACTAGACCAGTTAACAAAAAATATATTGGATTTTAAGAAAAGATAATCTGTTTTCACTGTGAAAAAACTGGTCATTATCGCTATGCTTGTTCATTGAGAAAAAGAGTCATAGAGAGAAACTCATTGTATGTTAAACAAAAATGGATTAGAAAAGATGACTTAACCTCCATGTCAAAGAAAATGGGACCCAAGTGGATCTGGGTTCCCAAGATGAACACTTAGCTGTTTTGCAGGTTAAAGTGAGAGGAGGTAATCAACTATAGTTCTTGGATAGTGGTTGCTCAAGGCACATGATGGGGGATAAATCAAACTTCCTGTCACTTACAGCCTTTGATGGAGGGACAATGGCATTTGGAAATGATAATTCTGAGAAAATTGTCAGTGTAGGTAAGATAGGTAAATCACTCTCTCACTCTATTAATAATGTGTACTTGGTTGATGGGTTACAACATAATTTGCTAAGTGTGTCTCAATTGTGTGATTGAGGTAATCATGTTGAATTCTCTTCAAATCAATGCTTGATTAGCAATGTTAATTCTGGCAGTGTTGTGTTGAGGGGGAAGTGACACAACAATATGTATAAAGTGTGTGTTCTTTCATTTCCCCAAAATAATTTGACTTGTTTAAGTGCTCTTGATGACGATGTTATGATTTGGCACAAGAGGCTAGGTCATGCAAGCCTTTCTCTTTTGAATAAACTTGTTTCTAAGGACCTAGTAGTTGGACTACCTTCCATCAAGTACAATGATGACAAGGTGTGCGACGCTTGTGCTATAGAAAAGTAAGTTAGAGCTTCTTCTAAGTCAAAGAACTATGTTAGTACTTCCCGACCTCTTGAACTACTACATGTTGATTTGTGTGGTCCTATGAGGATCACAAATAGAGGAGGGAAGACGCATGTATTGTTTGATGAGACTAACTCTGTGGTTGAGCATGATACACAAGAAGAAGAGTTTGAACTTGGTCTTGTAAGAATAGACCTCTCGCTCACTTAAAGCTCCATAGTTGACAAAGGTAAGCCTCCTGAAGGTGAACCAAGTCCTGGAGCCGATAATTTGAAAGGTGGGCAGGGAGCAAACCAATCAGGGGGAAGCATTGCTGACCTAAACAAAACCAGCCCACTCAACCCAATTATTCCTGAACTGATATGGGAACAAGTACCAGAACAATTTCAGAACCTATTTCACCAAGTACCCAGGAGAGATTGGTAAGTGTATCTATAGATCCATTTATTCCATGACCCTGGAAGTGCCAGAGCTCGTACCCCCTTAACCAAATCATGTCTGACATTAATACAGGAGTGCAAACCAGATCCAAACTTAGAAACTTATGTGCTTTCTATGCTTTTTTATCTAAAATTGAGCCAAAGAATTTTTATGAAACCCTTGCAGATTCTGACTGGGTTACTGCTATGCAAGAAGAGCTTCACTAGTTCGAAAGGAACAAGGTTTGACACCTTGAACCAAGGCCTAATAACAGATCGATAATTGGCACCAAGTGGGTGTTCAAGAACAAACTGGATGAGTTCGGAACAATCACTCGGAACAAGACCAAGCTAGTGGTTCAAAGTTACAACCAAGAAGAGGGAATCAACTATGAGAAAATATTTGCACCTGTTACAAGGATCGAGGCTATCCGTATTTTGGTGGCCTTTGCAGCTCACATGGAGATCAAGCTGTATCAAATGGACGTCAAGAGTGCACTCCTCAATGGATACCTTAAGAAAGAGGTATTATGCTGGATTCTTGGTTGATAGAAAAAGCACCTCAGGTATGGCTTATTTTCTTGGACCTTGTTTGGTCTCTTGGGCAACCAAGAAACAACACTCTGTTGCTATGTCCACAGTAGAAGCCGAGTATGTAGCAACAACTTTTTGTTGTCCTCAATTGTTGTGGATAAGGCAACAACTCAAGAACTTTTCTATTGACACAGGATGCATTCCCATATTTTGTGATAACACAAGTGCAATTAACATTACTAGAAACCCATGTCAACATAAAAGAACTAAGCATGTTGACATGCATCATCATTTTTTTGAGAGACAATGTTGAAAAGGGCTTAATTTCAATGAATTGTTATGCCACTAATAAGCAAATTGCTGATATCTTTAGCAAGGCACTAAGTAGAGAGCAGTTTGAGAGGAATAGACTTGAATTGGGAATGATCAAAAGAACTTGAGCATGCTTGTTTAACCCCAATGATTGACTAGTTAAGGGTTTTTAGGCCAAATAAATTGTTACAATGGATGCATTCAATTTTTGTGCTTTTACTGGCATATGTGTGGAATGTAACATGCTAACACTCATTGAGGTCTAATTGCCCTTAGTATCCTGAGACACTAAACTTTTAACAGTAAGAACAGGCTCTAGGAACAGACCTGGTCGCTGTTTGTATCATGTGCTGACCAAGTGGCGTTGTTAGAAGATTGTTGGGGAGCAAAATTTCCTTTTCATTATGCCTAACCTATAATTTATATCATATCTAGTGTAATAATGTGCAGCATGCGAAACACTCTCTCTCTCCATAACCCATCCATCCATCCCTCTCTCTCTCTGCCAAGAACCCGATATCCCTCTCTTTCCTTAAACCCCCTCAAAATCCTAACTCTAAATCACCTCAAATCCTCACAATGACAAGAACTCATAGCAGTCAAGCATCCTCCAAACTTAAGACTTCTTACCCAAGATCACTACGAGAGCAACTATGAAGAAAAAGGGGTGGAATTGGGATGAGTTCTGAGGGAACATCACCGGCATCTTCATTGCCACAAACAGTCTCGATTGGTATGGAAAACACTCCCTCACCTTCTTTTTCAATTACTCCCTCTATTTTTGGGTTCTTGAAGAGTTTGGACTTAAGATCAGTAGACTTGAATGCTGATATGGTACATTTGGTACACCCAATTACGGGTTGGGAGATTGTGGTGTATGAACCAGTTGTGGCCGAGTCTAGATTAAGGGGGAATGAGGCCGAATCAGCTAGGGAGTCAAAGGATTATGACATTGAACATGTTGATAATGAATTTGTTGTTGAAGATGCTGAGGATAGTGATGAGAATGAACCACTTTTGTGGTTCAAATGAACTGTTCCAACCAAACCCTAAACCACAGCCAAATCGACCTTTAAACGCAAAAGAACGACCACCACCTCACCCAATGTACCTCTTACTGCATCCTTATCACAACCTCGAACTCGAAGTTCAGATCCTCCCACTGTGCTACCCCTGCCAGAAGACAGAATTGAAAGCCCTGTTAATAAGACCAAACCAGCCCTTAAATCCTCCAAAACACCCACCACAACACCCCTCCAGTTCCATCCAAGAAACCTACCTAAAAATGGGCTGCCCCAGAACAAGTCTCTGAACTGGTTGAAGAATCTAATGCATCCAAGAAGAAGAAAATTAGAAAAACTATGACACTTGCTGAGAGATATGAGTATTTTCTTTAGAAATCTGTGGTTCGAGGGAAGGTAGTTAAGGTGTCATACTTTCAGGAACAGGGGCTAGGGGTGTTCTTAGAGAAGTTGGAAGCTCAGGGATGATTAGACCTGCTCACTGATACTAAGAAAGGATGTTCGGTTCCAGATTTGGCTGAGCCCTATGCGAACTGTGTTATCACCAATGAAGTGGTGACAAGCACAGTTAATGATCATGACCTATGGTTTGATGCTAAGAAGTTAGGTGAGTTACTTGGAGTGTCCTCCGAAGATTTTGACATGTATGTGTAAGAGGACAAGAGCGTCTTAGGTGAAGAACGACTATTGGAATTGACCCAGAAGCTAGCCCAAAAACCCCATCCGACTGTGTCTCGGTCTATAAGAAAGGGGAAAATTATGCCATTGCATCGACTGTTATTTTGGTTTGTGATTAAGAATATTATTCCTCTAGGTTTGGGACGTAACCTTGCTGATCCCATGGACATGTGCTACAGTGATTTGTTGGATAGGGGTGAGCAAATTTATTTGCCTGCGATCATGATTAGCCATATTGGGAGAATTACCAACACATCCAACGATCATGACATGGGATGTGGGTTCTTCCTGATGTCAGTGTTTGAAAAATTTAGGATTCCCTTGCAGAAGAGAATAGGCTTTCAGGTCAGTGATGAGATTGGCAACAGTATGTTGATTGGGTGTGGTTTCAAAGTGATAAAAGGCAGCAGTGCAACTTCAGAACAAGGGCTCCAAACACCACTTGGACTTGTTCCCAATGAAGCCTCCACATCCAATGCTCCCATAATTGATACACTGTTGCAAGAGCAGATTACATTGAAGGGGGAGATAGCTGAAGTAAAGTAGGTACTTATAGAGGAAAAGGCTATCAATGCCAAATGCCATGAGGATCTGCTGGGTGCCCTTCTTTCCCTCATAGCCAAATTCCCTCCTCTACCTACCTCTACCTGAACCTGTTTCTTTCCCTATTTCCAACACTATTCTTCAAAACACTTGGTTATGTATGTGACGCTAATGGTTCATGGCTGTTTTTGGATGGTTAATGCATTTATGCTATAATTTTGCTTGTTGCATGTGTTATTTGTTTGTGCGTGACTCGGATGGCCAATATCATTACTGTATCATATACTTGAGTGTATCACTGTTACTTCCCCTATTATTGCTTTGCTGGTGATTGCATCCACACTGGATTTCAACTCCCGGCGTCCTCACCCTTTTCGATGATGTCAAAAGGGGGAAGATGACTATCACCTTGTTTCGATTGGTTTGCCTAGTTTAAGTTGGCCTCTTAACTCTTGTTTTCTCTCTAGTGTGAGGGTGGATAACTGTTTTGGCACAAGTGTATTTTTGCCCTGTCTCACTATTAATTGTCCTTGATGACTTAGGGTCATTTGATTTGTCATCATCAAAAAGGGAAAAATTGTTGACCCAATTAATGTGTAAGGTTTTGATGATAACAATCCAAATGGACCAGCCAATATGCTGAGCTTGAGTTGTGTGTTGAGACAGGATTTGAAAATACTTAGAGCGGTTTGAATGAGCGTAGAGCATCAAAGTCGGTACACGTATAAGGAGCCCAGCTGATAACAAAAGTCTGAGAACATTACCTTAGAACAGTTCTGAGCACAGAGCATCGAGCATCGCATGGAACATCAAAATCATGGCCAAGGAGTTTAGCTGATAACAAGAGTCTTAGGCTTAGTATGGGTTTTATTTTTTAGATTCTTGTCGACATGCCAATTAGAAGGTCTTGACTTAGCGTTTGGTTTGAAAGGTTTTTAATGATTCAGAACACTGTCTCAGAACAGGTCTAAGAGGCCAGGTCTGCAGTGTTCTGAGATTGGGAATAGAAATTCGAATTTCAACGTTTTTCTTAAAAGGATTTTGGACTGACGTTTTTTAGGAAACAATTGGAATTAATTTTTGTCAGTCAAAATCTAAAACTATTTCTTCCCTTGTTTAAGAGACAAATATTTTCCAAATATTTGGTGAGATTTAATCCTATCTCGCTTAAGAAAAAATATCTTTCCTAAATATTTGATCTTATCTGCTAAGGAACAAATATATCCTCCAACTATTTGATCCTGTCCTATAAGAAAGATTGGTAACCCTCAGATTAGGGAGTGGCTAAGAAAAGTGGAGATTGCTCTCATCCTTGCACGGCAAGCATACTTGTCCCACTATTTAAGCGGCCAATTCCCTCAACTTTTCTCAGGGTTTTTCGCGATTTTCAAGTGATAAAAGTGCTTTTCTGAGTCTGAGTTTTTTTGTAAGAAAAACCTTTAAAAAAAGTGCTTAATTGAGTCTTCATTATTGGTATAATAGGAGTTGTATTGTACCTTGCGCTCAGCTTATTTAGAAGTATTCAAGTAAGGTGTTCTTTGTCTCCTTTCCGTCATCGTGGTAAGAGGTTGTTCAAGTCTTGGTAGCTGTTGGACGTTGTGTCTATAGGGGACGTGTGGATGTTGTGTCCGTCAGTATTTGTCTAAGTCTTGGGAGACTTTGGATGTGTGTTTGTAGCAAGAGTCTTGGGTAGACTAAGTTACGTGTGTTACGGCTGTAACCTGTTCGACCCGCTTAGTGAAAGTGTTGCTGAAACCCTACAGTAGTAGGTCGTGGTTTTTACACCTCAGTTGGGCCAGAGGTGGTTTTTCACATAAAAATATTGTGTCTCGTTTACTGTTTCCACAATTATACTTGTTTCTACTTTACTGCAAACACGCATTCCAAATAGTTCTGACGAGTGTTTTGAGAAAACCAAAAAAACTGGTAGATATAATTCACCACCTCTTGTGTCCTTGTGTGAGTAAATCTAACAACGTCTAACCCTAGCAAATTACAATTACCAGCTATTATAATTCACTAGTCCTTGATTAAAAAACCTAATTCAAGTCATAATAAGATTAATTAAGACTAGCCTTAAATTAATTCTTATAATAACAATTTTAACGAATCAAATTCTCACAAGATACCAAAATTAAACAATGGAATAAACATGAATAACAATCAACTTATCTCAAAACATAAATTTGACATGGTTTAAATAATCAAGTCAAGTAAATGAAAATTTAGAATAACATGTTAAATAAACTACAAATTAATACATCTAACAAGTTTGGATTAACTAAAGCTAAATTAATTAACATAAAAAGAGACTAAAGCATAAAGGAACACACTAGGAAATGTAGAGAATAACTGACACTAAAGGGAAAAAGAAAAAAAGCAAATCCTCAATTCCTCATCCTGCGAATGGAAGAGCAAAGCACGATGAAAAATAGAGCAATAATATGAACAAAAACCGAGCATGAGAATTAAGACTGAAACCCCTCATTTTTTTTCCTTGCGAGATGATGATAATGCTCAATGAAGGTGATGATGGTCTTGGTGATGAAGATGATGGGGTAGAGGAGGAGGTAAGAAAATATATTCTGATGGGGGTGTTTGTGAAGATGATGATGAAGATGTTGAGTTGATGATAAAGCTTCTGAGGTGGTCCTAGCCTTTTATAATGGGTGAGCTTATGAGGGCTTCGTGAATGAAGAAGATGATGAGGATGGGGTATGTAGTGATGCATGAGAAGAGGAGGATGGTGGATGAATATGTGAGGATACGTGAGAAGGGGAGGAGATGAAGGAGAAGAGGAGGGAGATGGGTTTGTTTTTGTGTACCTGTGGAGATGTGGCTGCGAAGAAGAAGGAGAAGCTGTGGGATGAGAGAGAGTGCTAAAGAAAAGGTCAAGGGGAAGCTGGGTCTTTGGGATTTCTAGTTTGGTGAGGAGAGAGAAGATGCTGAGATGAAATGGGGGTGCTTTGGTTAGGTTAAACTGAGGAGAGAGAGTGAACTGGCCTAAATGAGGCTGGACTGCACGTTTTGAGGTTGGGCTTGCCTGACCCTTTTTTTGCGTTAAAGATAAAAGGACTTGGGCTGAAATTCTCTTGGCGCAATTCTTCATTTTCGACAGTACTTTATCTTTTTCCTGTAATTTTGTCTGAATTATTCAAAACCTATAAAACAAAAATAAAATCAAATGAAAATCTAGAAACAATAATTATTTCCTAAATAATGTAAAAACAATGAATATTAGACAAATTAATAACATAAAATAAATTAATAACACATAAAAAATATGCATAAAATAAGACTTAACAAAACACATAGTGCTAATATAGAACAGAGGTTAATAAACTAATAATCATAGTAGAGAGAAAAAGACCCTCCTATAGTGCTACCCTAAACAGTCAATACTTGTAGGACAAAACTTAGCATACTAATTTGTTAAAGAATCATTTAACCAAATGTCAAAAACGACGATCTATGGAATTGGTTCAACATAGAAGGACATCAACCCAGAGAACTAAAAAAGGTGCCAAGAAATCACAACATATCTGAAGCACCAGCACTAAAATGTCACCCATTAGCCTTAATCAAACCTAAAGAATATTACATAGGCTAAACAAAGCTATTCACAAATACTAACTCCCCAAAACGAAATATACATGGCCAAAGATAGATTCAATGTAATTTAATTACATAACTAGAAAACTAGATCAATTGCAAACAATACAAGGGACAAGCACACTTGATATTAGACAGAAGTTATACTCCATGGCTTTCCCTTTCAAAAATCACGCTTCGTACGTCATCATCGATAGTGCTTGGTTCATTGGCACATGACCCCAAAATCAACTGGGACTCAAAGCAAAATACAGTAGAAAAGAGGTCAGATTTCGGTAAGAAATAGAAATAAACCCCCAATTTGCTAATTATCAAAACTAGGACAACTGTACAAACCCTAGATTTCCCTATGGCATCCATGATTGAAAGATACGACATGAGCAAAACGACAGAATAGTCCTTAGAAGAAGAAAGGGATGCATCTATTATCATCTTAATTGATGATTTGACAGTCATCGGTGCCGCTAAGGGGGAAATAAGCCGGTGAAATGCAATTATGTATTTAGGTTTTTTGGGTGTGGAGAGAGACTGGGCACCGCTTCAAGTTGTTAGTGATGAGGCTAAATGAAAACAAGAATGCAACTAGGAGGAATGTTTTAACTTTTAATATTACTTCTTGGTTTCCCTCTGGTTAATTTAGTTTAGGAACTCATTTTTAAGTTTAACTTTTCGTTTTCCCGCTAATATGACATTAACAATGAACATTATATAAAGCAATAATAATATATTTCATATTTTGTCGTGCAAAAGTGATATTTCAATGAGATTAAATGACCCCAACCTATTTTTATCATTAATAGTATCTTTTAACGGTAACTTTTAGGTAGGGTCGTTAAAACATGGTCATAAAAAAATGAATTTCTAGTAATGTTCTTATTCTGAAATGAGTGCTTTAAGAAGGAATATGGATAACTCTTGCTTATTGGAGCTTAAGTAGAAAGGTTGTTTCTACACTTAGAATAATGAGCATGGTTATATCAAAATTGACAGAGAATTAGTGAATTTTTAGTTGATTCTTCAATTCACTAAAAGTGAGACATCTTTCTTAGGGCTTATTCGTTTTTAGCATATTGCACCTGTTACTTGCTCCAACCTGCACTAACCTACTCAAACCTACTAACTTCTCTTTCAAGCTACTTCAAGCCACTCTAGCCTGCTCAAACCTACTCCAATCCGGTCTAATCCGCGCCAAACTGTTTGAACAAAAGTAGAAGGTAGAAGTGTATTGGAGCTAAGCCAAGGCCTCACTTGGCTTATTCAATAAGCAATGTTAAGCCCCATTCACAAGTCGATCTTTAACTAACTCAGAGTTGATTGAGCTGTGCTCGAGCTTAACCCAACCTTGACAATACTTTGTAATAAATTAATATATAATTATTTATGATGCAAATTTAAAATATACTATACCACTAATATTTTTTAATTTAAATTTACCATTTGAAACAAGTATTCTAACATTACAAACATATACACATTTGACACACCCTAATACACCCAACTGCTACATGTTTATTACATAAAAAAGAAATTATATTTGTGGGTTGGGTTGGGGCAAAAAATATTGGTCTCTCTATGGCAATCAAGTCTGTATAGGTAAGGCTGCCTACATTTAGATCTTCCCAAACCTCACGAAAGCAGGACCTACACGGGGTGTAGTTGTTATCGTTGGTTTGGAATAAAAAATAAAAGTGAAAGAAATGTATTTGCCACCTAACATTGAGAAACAACCATTAAGAAACTTCTATATGTATCTCTTGCTATAGAGAAAGACAACAGTTGTCATAAACTAACATTTACTAATGCATTACAATGGTGTTCAATTTTTTTGTTGCATTGTTTCCGTGGATTGTGAACTAATGTTATAAAAATCAAAAGTCATTCCATATAATAGACATGAACATTCGAAGAACGGCTAAAGAAACGCTCCAACTCACTTCCAGCCTGCTCCAGCCTACTCTTTTTGCTTCAAGTTGTTAACCGCTAGTCAAATATGCTCTAACCTACTCCGATCTGCTTCAATATGCTTGATAACACACCATTTTGACCTCATTTTAGCCCCTATTTGATCCCCTTTTCCCTTGATTCTAATGCTGAGTTTTGACGAGAAATGGTCCAATTTGCTTCCTTAGGTCTCTACTATGCTTATTTAGTGGAGTTGATGCCAAGACGATGAGAAAAACACTAGTTTTGATGGAAAGGAAAGCCTTGGGGATGAGGTTCGAGGAGGAAAAGAGGCCCTACGAAGCACCAGAGGCTAGAAAGGCCAAGACTAAAAAGCCCAAAAGAGTGCACAGTTGGTTGTGCACTAAGGCACAACCAAGCAGGATCCTTGTAGTGAAAAATTGAAAACCCGAAGAGGTACATGATTGACCGTGCATCGGCACACGACCGTACGTCAACGCACGACCACGCGTCCTGCCATTTTCGCGTTACTAATTGACTTTTCGGGCCTTAAGTGAGACATCTTTAGTTTTTATCAGGGAGCACTTTTCTAGATGTGATTTAGGATTTTATTGGAGAGACTTTTAAGACTCTTTTATATCGAATTTGAGATTTTTGAAGATTGATCGACAATCATTATTACGCTTAGTCCAAGTTTGTTCTTCAATTCTATCCTCTTTTGTTATTGCTTTTCTAGGTTTTCATATTCATCCATGTTTATCGAATTAGGTTTTGGAATTATGATCTTCGATTTGTGTAGAGGCTAAATCCCAATCTTAGGTTAGGAGTAGTCCTTATTATGCTTGATTTATTCATGGTCTAAGCTTTTGTGGATTTTGCCTATGTTTATACCTAGGATTCTTGCTTAGCACACCAATTGTTTGATGGAAGTCTCGAAAGAGATCAAATTCACAGTTCTTAATTAGGGTTTAAGAGATTCAATGAAAGTTGGGTCCTTCATCCATGTGTGACTTTGTGAGTGATTGAATTCCTTAATGTGAAAACAATTAGGGTTTGAATTAGGATTGCTAATTACTCACTTTTGTTGCCTTGTTAATTCTAGTTTCATGAAAAATAGATAACTAGGATTTATTAGCCAATTTAATGAACTTTGAAAGAAGGAGTGCATGAGTTATAATTTGTAGTCTTTCCACCCCAAGCATTTACATGGGAAATTTTACATAGTTTAGTCATTGATTTATAAAGCATAATAACGTGGTGACCCCTAAGCTGAGATTTCAACTATCTATTTCTAAGTTGTACTTTCTATCACTTAGCAGTTTCAAATAGTTTTTAGTATTCTTCAACCTTAGTGATTATCCGGCTAGATTGAGTGTTTGGATAGGTTTTGGTAGTTGAAAACAGATTCCCTATAGACACGACCCATACTTGCCGTTGCTAATTGCATTGACACCGTGCACTTGTGGTATTATACTCAACAATTCTCTAATCCACCAACTGCTCCTTCAAAATACTAAAAATGAATAATCCCTTAAAGTATGAGTGTTTCCGGCTCAAAGTATAACATTGTCACCTAGACATTAGCTTTGAGAAATGGTTAATTTAGGATTTTTATTTATGTTTTGTGTTTATTTTGTAGGAAATAAGTCAAGGCAAGTAATCTCAGAACTTTTTAGACTTAAAGGAGTCAAACTATGGAAAAAAGAGACTCAAGATTCAAGCTTAAACAAGTCAGGAAAAAGATAAAGAGTTGTAAGTGCCAGTCGGCAAGGACTGCCAATGCCAGTGGGTAAGACCGTGCCACGTGGAACGGGTCACCTGTGTCAAGGGGTGAGACCGTGCCACTCGTAGTTTTTGCACTGATTTCTTTTTCCAGCAAGTTGGCACAGTAGTTCCTATCACATGACCCAACTATTTCAACCTCGCTGTTCAAGGCCTATACAAACCCCATTCTCCCCCATTTGTAATTAATAGGTTTTCAAGTAGGATGTAGAGGTTTTTTGCTTAGCTTTTAGGGGCGTTAGCTACATTCATTATTAATCAAGTATTAATTTTTTGCAAATTGCTCTCTTTCTCTTATCTACTTTCATCTACTTGCAATTTACATTCTTTCTTTGTTTTTGGATTATTCTTGGTGCTTGGATCTACTTACTCTTACTTGTTTAATGTTTAATGTTATTGTTTTTCACTAATAATCTTGCCCTACTTTCATTTTTTTACTTTCAATATCTTAATTTCTTCTTTGACACGTGAAAATTTCTACCATTTTGCCTTTATATCATTTTAGGGTTTAAAAGCCCACTTTCAAAATGGTGAGTGTTTGGTTTAAGTAAGCACAAGATTAAGAGTAGTAGAATTAGATTAGATGGAATAAGTGGAGAATCTACCAAAACTCTTCCTTCCTTGGTCCAACCATGGGGGCATAACCTACATTGTTGGATTTATAACTTTGATGTACTCTCTCTACTCTCTATATGGCTAGTTTAATGCTTTCATTAGTTGTTTGACTTTGACTTGTTAATATATGTTTAGATTCATGTTTTGCTCAACTCAATTTATTGTGAGTTTTGTTTAGTTAATTATGGTTAAGCATGTTTGGAGTCAGACTGGAGTTTAATTGGCTTAATTAATGATACTTAGTCTAGGGTTAGCATTAGATTAGTTAATTTAAGCATGGTTTAGTTTTTTCTTCCTTTGGTTCAGTTTAGACATGTGCTAGATTAGCTACTAAGTGACTTAATTTCAATACCATATCAGAGAACGAAAAATTTTCTACCTTACTGCAAAAACTAACCAGCAAATTACACCATTGCCATGGACGGTGAAGCAAAATTAAGCCACTTCTTGTGAATTTACCTCCTTTTAGTTCATTGTGGGGTACTTTCTTTTATTGTTACTTTATTTTGTATTTTGAGTTGTAGAATAGCGATTTATTTTGATGACATCGAAAAATATAAAAAAAAAGAAAATGTGAAAAGTCCAAGAATTGAAAATTGAAAAACAAAAAACTTGTGGCTTATTGTATGCAAATGACATGCTTCGGGATTTTGTTAATTCTACTGTGATTAATGTTGAGCCTAAGTTCACTAAACTTGATGAGCCCATTCTTAAAAGTGTGGAATGCAACCCACCACATTCATTGACGGATCACTATATCTTTGCTAACCTTTCCAAAGATCTTGTTTTGACCTCGCTTCTACCCTTTTGATAATTCATGCTTAATCTGGACTGTGCTGACATGCTTTCCAAATTTACTAGCTTTGGGGATCCTTATTTATTTACTAGTGAGTTTGAGGAGGTGTCTTCATTGATTCACATTCCTGGGGTTCCTGTTGATGTTGTGAGGATAAAGTTTATTACTTTTGATCTCAAAGATGATGCGAAGAGGTGGATGAATAGTCTTAAGGTTAGCACTATTAAATCTTAGGATTTCTTTGTTGATATCTTCCTTAAGAGGTATTTCTCCACTACCAAGACCACTAGGCTTAGGAATGAAATTCGCTCTTCTGTCGAACTTGAACATGGGCTTTTTTGCGGATACATGAATACGTTCAAAGAGTTGCTTATCCAATGTCCTCACCATGATTTGGAGACATGGAGTTTTCGTCAAATAACTTATAAAAGGTTGAGTACTAGGACAATGATTAAATCTATGTGTGGGGGAGAGTTTCTCTATAAGAATGCTAATGAGTCTTGGGACTTTCTTGAGGATTTAAGTGATAAGACTTATGAGTGAGAGACAAAGGAAGGCCCCTAGTCTTGATTCTTTGGCTTTTGTAATTAATAGGGGTAGCTACCTAATAATTTCAGTGTGTTAGAGTAGACCAAGGTTAGTTATGAGCATCAACTTAAAGTACCTCCTCTTCATCGACCTCAATCTCAGGAATACATTACTCCCCTGTTAGGTGCTAATTTATTGTATTTTACATGCCTCTATCGCCTCATTTTAACTCGTATAATAATATAATCTTTAGAATTTTTACTTATTTTATTTACTTTTATAGGTAATAAATCCCATCGAGCAAATGTCGCGAAAAGGAGCGAAAACGAAGCAAAAATAAGAAAACAAAGCAACGGGCAATAGACGACCTGTCGACTACATGGAGGCTGCCGCCACCAGCCAGCAACCTAACCAGGGACTAGCGATGGCCTGGCCGTCGGCAACACGACAGGCCTTCATGGCCGCCAACGGCCGTCGCCCTTCTTCCCCTACGCATTGATTCGTGGCCCAACTCAACTCCTTTTTTGGGGATTTTCTCACTCTCTCTCTCTAGGCAATTTTTAGGTTAAGGTTTTAGGTTAGCTTAGAAAATAAAATTCACATTTTGGGAGATTAGATTAGGAGATTAGATTGTAATTTGGGTGGATTGTGGATTCAAATTTGTGGATTTCACCTCCTTTTAAATCAAGCATAGGTTTTCTTCTCTTCTCTCTCTCTCTCTCTCTCTCTCTCTCTCTCTCTCTCTCTCTCTCTCTATCTCTCTCTTTCTCTCTCTGTCTCTCTCTCTTTCATAGGTTGTTCTTGTTTATATTTTGTTAGTTCAATGCTAGTGTTTGATTTTCTTTAGTCAAATGTTTAGTTTTTATTATTAATCCATGTTTAATTTGCTTGATTATGTTAGTTTAGTTTCTTTCTCTTCCCCCCTTTTGTTCATGTGCATAAGCTTGTTTGCTAGCCTAGGTTTAAATTAGGGTTTTGTGGTTGATTAGTGATTTTGTTTTCTTTGTTTTTGTGTGTTTTTTGGTGGTACTGACTCCTCTGTTTCCAATGAGGACATTGTGAGATTTAGGCGTGGGGTGTGAAGTCATATACCCTTTTGTTATGTATATTTTTGTGAAAATTTTTCATTTTTTGTATAGTTTTTCCTTCTTAGCTTTGGGGGACTTTTTGTGCCATTGTGATTGGTTTTGATCTTTGATAGTTTAGTTGCTAGTTTGTATATAGGTTGAATATGTAAGATAGAACACTTGCCTACAATGTGATGTTCATTTTTTAATATTAACCTCATTTCACATGTGCGATTTTGTGCTTACCTTGTACACTTAATCATTGACTTTTGATGTTAGTTGTTGAAATTTGGGTTTAGGGACATTCTGAATTGAGTTGCAGTTTTTGCTTCATTATGAGAAAAAGAAAAAAAATGAGAAAAAACAAGAAGTGCAAAAATGAGCTTACCTCTGATATCTCTGTTTGGGCTCGAATAAGTGCTTTGTACATCCAAATAAAACCCCTAAATAGAGAAGAGGTCTGAATATGTGCTAAGCTGTTCCTCCAAGAGTTCAAGGGATAATCAGTATAAGGAGAAAAGCGGAAAAAAAATGAAGACAAGTGTTAGGGAAAAAGTTTCAATATTTATAAACCCCAAGTGCAAGGTGCATCGTTGAGTACTCGAGGTGTCGTCCGCAGGGAGTTGTGTTTCAAAGTACCAAAGCTAACTAAAGTGTCTCAAACTAGGCAGAACAAACAGGGATGGAAAACAGAACTAAACTACTAAAAGAAACAAAAGACTTTGATTACGATTAAACCTAAGATAAATCAACTAATCAAGTCAAACCTTAACCTTCCCAAGTTACGCTAGTATTCAGAGATGATCGGTTGCATCATTAGAGACCACCTAAGTCCTCTCTCAAGGGTCGAAGGCTAGTTTAATTGTTCCAACCACTATTTTCATAGGCTTGGCGAATTAAACTACAAGGTTGACAACCCTTGACCTAGCTAGCGACCGAGACTATTTTCATGTTTGAATCCAAGCTATTCTCTCTGCTCACACTAGACAATTAACCTCACCTTTCAACAAAAGTTAATTGCCCCTAAACATTGATGAAAGCACTTTCAAGCATTTCATCGAACACTTGGCGGGTGTGAGAGGAAACCCTAAATTCTAGCATAAACAATAGGGGGTCAAGAGTCTAAACAACTTCAGTTAGCCATCACAAAGCTAATTACAATCAAAGAATGCAAATTTAATCAAAACCAGACATCTAAAAGCAAATCAAAACAAGAATTAACAAAGTAGCAAAATAAGACAAGAAACATGAAATTTAAGAGAGAGAAGAGAAACTTAGTGATTAAATTGCGAAATCGAATCTTGTACAATGTATACAAAGATCTAATCTGAATTATTCACCCCCTAATAGGGTTTTTGAGGCTAACCTAAAACCTAGAAAAGACTAAAGGGAAAGTGCTCTTCGAAAAAAGGAAAAAAGGATCCCCCGAAAACTGGCTGAAAAGTCACTTAAATAGCGCGATGGTGGTCAACGCACAGCCGTGTCCCCGACGCACAGCCGACCGTGCGCAGGTGCATGGGCACACGCGTGGCCGTGCGCTTAGGTGTGCTGCCCGTGTGTGGCTTCAGCCATTGCAACACAGCCGTGTGTCCCAGTGCACGGTCGTGCCTCTTCGGTTCTGCTTCTGTTGGCTCTTCGGGGGTTTTATTCAGCCTTTATTCTTCCTTGAATTCACCTCAAAATCTATCCTTCTCATCAAAATCACAAGATTCCTCCTGTGAGTAAAAATAATTCACATTTTAAGCATAATTGAATCCAAGAAGTTAAATTAGACCCTTTCTTGTCTAGATTTGACATAAAAATGGTAATAAACATGGATCAAACAAGGGTCAAAATGAGGTCAAATATAGGTGCAACAAATACCCCCACACCTACCTTTTGCTTGTCCTCGAGCAAAACGAAAATAAAATCTAAACTAAACAACTAACTCACTTTCGCAGGAATCACGGTTGTATTTAGCGTATGCAATAAGCCCTTTAAACCCCTTGATTCCCGCAAGTGGACGAGAGGGGTCTCGTGAGGGTTTGCAGAAGATACACCCACAAAATCTCAAAAAGGAAAACAAAGAAAAGAGGAACAAAAATTGAAAAATAAAAATGACAAAATACAAAATATACATCAGGATAAACTGTACATAATCGGATCAACCAAAACCCCCTAGTAACTCAAGTATCTATCTGTACAGAAGCATTATATGCATTTCAGGGCACATCATCCCAAAGAATGGCACCCATATATCGGCTTTTCACCCCACGACGCATGAGAACATTGAATCCATCCTAGTGCCAGGTGTGTAAGTGTATCATCATCCTAAGACTTGGGCTTACCAAAATCAAACTCAATCCTACTTAACTGACACAAGTTACCTTATTGACTTGCTAGCATGAAAAACAAGCTGCTCCAGTAGCAGTATTGCCTCAAAGGGTAGCACCCAGTAGCGCATGCCTCAAAGGGGTACTTGTCATTCCAAACTCTTTTCTTCCCCAACTTTTTTTTTTTCTTTTTCTTCTTATTTGTCATTCCAAACTCTTGTCACGCCTCAAAAGGATACACCCAGTAGCGCATGAGTTTGTTTGTTTTTATTTTTGTTTTTATTTTTGAAAAAGGGGTGCAAGCACCTACAAAGGTAACTGTGCAGTAGACAAGTAGTAGAGCCAATCATGAAAGACTAAGAATGTAAAATAGTGATAATACAAAAATCAGGACTTGATTACAAAATTACAATGGACTGTTGGAGTTAGAACCGAGACCTAAAATGACAGACTTGGGACGAATATCTATCATGCACATTATATTTATATACGAGCTAATAGCCAAGGTACCGACAATCAAGACTGATCAAAATAGTACAAAACTCCCCTAAATCCAAAAAAAGGAAAATTTATACAAAAAAGGGAAAAATTGAAAAATTTACACAAAAACGAAAAATTTTTACAAAAATAAGAATAAAAGGGTAGATGACCCCACCTCCACACCTAAATCTCACAATATTCTCATTGAGAGCTGAGAGTCATCACCAACCACAAAACACACAAAACCAAAGAAAAGAAAATCACACAAAAGACACACAAAACAAAACAAATACACACAAGAACACTAAACCTGCACACATATACAAGCTAGCACACTCTCCCAAAAACACTCACCAAATCAAAAACAAGACCACACATATATACAAAATTAACCACCAAAAATAAAGATACACCAATCCATCAACACCACCAATCATAACACACAAATATCCACAAAAACACAAAAAGGGTGATCATAGCCATCAATGCCTCAACAAGATCCCAAATTTCTCCTCAAAATGATGACCAACAAAATCACAACACGATATCGATAACTAAATAAAAAGAAGGGAGGGAAAAGAAAATAGAAGAAATGAGAAGGGTTAGAACAATCATACCAGGTTAGGTGCTGTGTGCATCTAAACTAGGCCTCGCTAAGAGGGTGCTCTAGGAGGCTGGAGGAGTATCAGCCACTCTTCATCTCTCAAGATCCAAACTACCAATTCGGATGCCGTCAAAGCTCGCAGGAGATTATCGAACACCTGAGCATGCTACTCAGATGAATGTAAGTAAGAGCACATAAATATAAATACACGCATAATAATAAGTTCTCTCCTAAACTTATCAAATGCGTTGGAAAAATTAGTAGAATAGTCAAAGGCAATAATTAACACAATTTTTCCAGGCAGATGCTCTAGGTACAGATTGTAAGGATCAAGGGAGGGGTTATACCGTCTAAAGGTACCTAGAGTCTTATAACAGTTAATCTCATTCCCCTCAAGTATCACATGAGAATCAATAAGTAACATATCACAACACTCAGGGGAAGAGAAGAGTGGTGAACATGAAGAAGAAGCATGGAATATATCAAGAGAGTTGGGGAATATATTATCAACAAAATCAGAAGTAGCCACAACATCCACGCGTGAAGTCCCTGTGTAAGTTTCATGAAAATCATGCACCTCAATAGAAATATCGCCGGGCTCAGGCCAAGTATCATCCTCATCAACACTAGCACTAACACCGAAGGTCTCACATACCTCAAACTCCATTGACTGAGCTAAAGGGGAAGGTGTATCAAGAAAAGTCATGACAAGCGCAGTGTTGTTCCTATAGGAGCTAGGTAAGGATGGAGCAACAATAGGTAAAGTAGTCAAGGGAGGGTCAATGACTTCTCCTAGTCCGAACTCTAGAGGAGGGAAAGACACACCATCATCACACAGATTGACATCAAGTTTAGAAGAACCAGAACTAAGGTCAGTCTCAGGTGATAGGTCGTACTCTCGCATTTTATTAGTAAACTCAATTTGTTGCTCATTCATTGTCTCTATCATATTGCTAAGTCTAGCAAAGCCTTTATTAGAAATATAATAGGGACAAGAATTATTGGTATGATCAGAACGATGACAAATTTCGCACACAGGAGGAGCATAATCAGGGATGCAAGGGGATGGAATGTATGAATTAGTGCAACTAATCTCATATTCATAAGTATCCCGAGCCAACCAATCAAAAAAATCCCAAGCTTCATCAACATTTTTAACACAAAAATTCCAATACTCTAAAAGAGTACGGGTCTCACAATTCGCACCCTCATTAACTATATTCAAAATTTCCCACTTTTCCAAATAAAAATCACAATGAGCAAGAAAAGCATGTAATCTATCGTAATATCTCCAAAACAATTCATGCTCATATTGAGGAAAGTGGGAAAAAAAACATTTTTTTTCAATTTTCAATTTTTTTTTCAAATAAAAGCCTAGTCTCGAATGCCCAAGTAAGCTCTAATATTGAAAAGCGCTAACTCCCCGACAATGGCGCCAAAAACTTGTTAGAAAAAAAGTTTTAATATTTATAAATCCCAAGTGCAAGGTCCATTGTTGAGTACTCGGGGTGTCGTCCGCAGAGAGTTGGGTTTCCAAATACTAGAACTAACTAAAGCGTCTCAAGTTAGGTAGACCAAACAGGGATGGAAAACAGAACTAAACTACTAAAAGAAACAAAAGACTTTGATTATGATTAAACATGAGATAAACCAACTAATCAAGTCAAACCTTAAACTTTCTAAGTTACGCTAGTATTCAGAGATAATCGGTTCCATCATTAGAGACCACCCAAGCCCTCTCTCAAGGGTCAAAGGCTAGTTTAATTGTTCTAACCACTATTTTCATGGGCTCGGAGCAATTAAACTAAAAGCTTGACAACCCTTGACCTAGCTAACGACCAGGACTATTTTCATGTTTGAATCCAAGCTATTCTCTCTGCTCACACTAGACAATTAACCTCACCTTTCAACATAAGTTAATTGCCCTTAAACACTGGTGAAAGCTCTTTCAAGTATTTCATCGAACACTTGGTGGGCGTAAGAGGAAACCCTAAATTCTAGCGTAAACAATAGGGGGTTAAGAGTCTAAACAACTTTAGTTAGCCATCACAAAGATAATTACAATCAAAAACGCAAATTTAATCAAAACTAAACATCCAAAAGCAAATCAAAACAAGAATCAACAAACTAGCAAAACAAGACAAGAAACATGATATTTAAGAGAGAGAAGAGAAATTTAGTGATTAAATTGCGAAATCAAATCTTGTACAATGTATGCAAAGATCTAATCTAAGCTATTCACCCTTTAATGGGTTTTTGAGGCTAACCTAAAACCTAGAAAGACTAAAGAGAAAGTTCTCTCTGAAAAAAGGAAAAAAGGATGCCCCGAAAACTGGCCGAAAAGTCACTTAAATAGCGCAATGGTGGCTAACGCACGGTCGTGTTCCCGACGGGTGGACGGGCACACGCACGGCCGTGCGCCTAGGTGTGCTGCTCGTGTATGGCTTTGGCCACTGCAGCACTGCCGTGTGTCCCGGTGCACAGTCGTGCCTCCTCGGTTCTGCTTCTCTTGGCTCTCCGGGGGCCTATTCTTCTTTGCAATCACCTCAAAATCTATCCTTCTCATCGAAACCACAAGATTCCTCTTGTGAGTAAAGATAATTCACATTGTAAGCATAATTGAATTCGAGAAGTTAAATTAGACCCTTTCACATCTACATTTGGCATAAAAATAGTGATAAACATGGATCAAACAAGGGCTAAAATGAGGTTAAACATTGGTGCAACAACAAGAAAGAAAAAAAAAAACAAAGAGCAAAAATAAAGGGAGTCATAAACCAAGTGGAGGTGACCTTTTACCTGGTTTTAGCATTGCATTAGGAGTCAATACACTTTGCACGAAGCACCAAGGTGTACAAATCACGTCATTTTGTTGCGTGGGGTGAAAAATGAGAGTCGGGGTGCATTTGTAGCCTACGTGTGTCTTGAATGCATGTTTTTCTTGTATATAGCTAGGGAGTTAGGTTGTTAAGGTGATAGAATCAATCTAGATGTGCACATATTTTCCTCTCTGCCTTGTATATATGCTTTGTTTTGAAAAAAATCCAAAAATACTTCAAAGATTTTGTGGGTATAACTTCTACAAACCCTCATGAGACCTCGCTCGTCCACT